>JACEEZ010024244.1:870071-902571 GCA_016584305.1 Chionoecetes opilio
TTGCTGACACGAATTCGCAGTCATCTGGTGAACCATCAGAGACTTCAGCAGTCTGGGTTCACGCCTGGTAAGTCAACAACGGACCGTATCCTAGCGCTTCGTGTCCTGGTGGAACGCCGACGTGAGTTTCGACAGGGGATGCTTGCAGCCTATGTTGATCTCAAGAAGGCATTTGACTCAGTGCATCGTGAGTCACTCTGGGATCTTCTGCGACTTCGAGGGATTCCTGCAAGGACTATTGGTTTGATAACTGGTCTGTATTCTGGGACTGAGAGTGCTGTGAAGTGTGGGGCAGGTGTATCTAACTTCTTTCCTGTGAATACAGGAGTGAGGCAAGGGTGCGTCCTTGCCCCATCACTTTTCAACGCTTGTATGTACTGGGTATTGGACAAGGTTGTAGATCACAGTGATTGTGGAGCATCCGTCGGCAACACCAAGATTACTGATCTTGTTTTTGCCGATGATGCAGTAATCTTTGCTGAGTCGCTGGAGGTCCTGGTGATGGCTCTCGAGGCGCTGCACGAGGAGGCAAAGCCTTTGGGACTTGAGGTCTCCTGGCTCAAGACCAAGGTCCAGGTGTTTGGAGACTTACTAGATGAAGCAGTACAGTCTGTTCATGCGTGTGGCGAGGACATTGAGATCTTGGAAAGTTTTACATACCTTGGTAGCGCAGTCCATAATGACGGCGGGTCACGTCAAGAAGTCTTACGGTGGATTGGCATAGCCCACGGTGTTATGGACTCGCTCAGCGGGAGTATTTGGCGTTGTCGGTACCTGTGCAGGAGGACAAAGATCCGGATCTTCAAGTCGCTTGTGATCCCTGTCTTACTCTATGGTTGTGAGACATGGACACTAAATAGTGACTTGAAGAGACGAATCAATGCCTTTGGTAATAAGTGTCTTCGCAGAATCATGGGGCATCGCTGGGATGATTACGTGTCAAATCAGCGATTGCACCGTGAGACTGAATCGAGGCCTATTACCTGCATAGTCCGTCAGCGCCAACTTCGGCTATATGGGCATGTGGCACGCTACCCTGAAACCGATCCTTCCCATCGGGTTGTATCTGTAAGAGACAATCCGGCGTGGAGGAGGCCAAGGGGGCGCCCACAAGGCTCGTGGCTGGGGCAAGTTGATGTTTCCTGCCGAGAGTTGCTTGGTATGGGAAAGGAGCCTGCATGGGAACTCGCGCGTGGTGACCCCCGGGAGTGGCGTCGTAGGGTGGGCGAGGCGACGTGCCCCCCGGCGTATGCCCCCAATGATTGATTGATTGATCTCTTGCTAAAACAGCTTCTAAGAAGTTAGGTGTGCTGTGGCGTCTGCGTCCTTTTTTTTCTCCCTCCCAATTGCTTGCTCTCTACAGGGGCCTTATCCGCCCATGTATGGAGTATGTCTCACATGTTTGGGGAGGATCCACTCATACAGCTCTCCTAAACAGGGTTGAGTCAAAAGCTTTTCGTCTCATCAACTCCTCTCCTCTGACTGACTGTCTTCAATCTTTAAATCACCGCCGCAATGTTGCTTCTCTTGCTCTCTTCTACCGTTATTTTCATGCTCACTGCTCTTCTGAACTTGCTAACTGCATACCTCCCCCACTCCCGCGGCCTCGCTGCACAAGACTTTCTACTCATTATCATCCCTATTCTGTCCATCTTCCTAATGCAAGAGTTAATCAGTATCTTTACTCTTTCATCCCTTTCACTGGTAAACTCTGGAACTCTCTTCCTGTTTTTATTTTTCCACTTTCCTATGACTTAAATCTTTTCAAAAGAAGAGTAACAAGACACCTCCCGAACTAAATTGGCCTACCCCTCTGTTTTTATTTTATTCTCTTACTGTCTTCTTTATAGGGACTGGCAACTAAGCGGGCTTTGTGTAACCCATTTTTGTTGTGCCCTTGGCCAGTTCCTTGTGATGTAAAAAAAAAAAAAAAAAAAAAAAAAAACTTGAAGGTGCTGATAAAATAGCCCTTGCAGAATGAAACTATTATTGCGTTATCTTCATTCATGATTTTTATCACTTTTAATGAGAGAAACTACTTGATGTGCACATAATCTAGAGCAGCAGATTTTCTTTTTCTGTTAATTATGAAGACTTTCCGGTGGTTATTGGCATTACCTGGGTACATTGTTAATTTATTAATGTACTGGTACACTACCCAGGAATTTACTGTTAAGTGGGGTAGTTCATTCTCGCTGTCCTTTAGTACTGTCAATGGTATTCGGCAGGGGGGGATTGTATCTCCTTACCTGTACAATGTGTACACGGATGATCTCAGTGCCAACCTTCGTGATACAGGTATCGGCTGCCACATACATGATGGGTGCATCAACTCACTGAGCTATGCTGATGATATGGTACTGCTCGCACCCACTGCGGATGCGTTGCAGGACCTTATCAATGTGTGTCAGGTGTATGCTGCCAAGCATGACATTTTTTTTTTTTTTTTTTTTTTTGTATCGGGCCTCCAGCAGGGAGGATCACGGGCTAGCTTGAGCCCGTCAGAGAGATGCTTTAAAAAAAGAGAGGAGAGTGTTCGTGCTGCTGGGGTGCGGCACGAGGACTGGCTTGTCCATCCTGACGAGGAGTGCGGGGTAGAAAGGGGCACTCAGCAGGATACACTCTCCGTGTGGGGGGCGCAGCAGGCTGCTACGCGTCGGGGATGAGGGGGAAGAGAGTACAACACCACTAAGACAGACTGCATGGTAGTATCACCGGCACGCACTCAGGTGAATTACCTCAAAACAGCATGGCTCGGTGGGTCTGCCCTCACTTTTGTGGATAGATTCGCATACTTAGGCCATGTTATATCCCACGACATGACTGATGATGATGATATCATCAAGCTGACCACCAAGCTTCTTGTCGTGGGAAATACTCTACAGAGGAAATTCTCCTACTGTAGCAGAGAGGTGAAGATGGAGTTATTCAGGAGTCACTGCTACTCTATATACTGCAACTCGCTGTGGTCGCGGTACAAGGTGGCCACTCTGAACCGCCTTAAGGTCTGTCACAATGACATCCTTAAGAGGCTTCTGGGGCTGCCCAGGTGGTGCAGCTCGTCCTTGGCTTTCGCTAGGAACGGGGTGAACAATCTGGATGTGATCCGTCGACACTCCGTGTTCAGCTTAAGGAGTAGGGTGGAGCTCTCTACGAGCTCCATCATCACCTCTGTCAGGCAGAGCTCGGCCTATGTATACAACATATACAACAGCGGTGGCTGGGTCTGCTGTTTGTGCAGAATGTGGGGTAGCTCAGGTGTTCATGTATGTATACCCTATATACTTTGATACTATGTCCCCTAATGTGCCTATACTATGTTTTTGTTTTTGTTTTTGTTCTAGTACTTAAGTTAACTTCTTGGTTTGTTCTCGTTGCTTTGTTTTTGTCTGTATGCCTCCGAGTGAGAATAAAATTATTAGTAGTAGTAGTAGTATGTTGAGAAGATTGTTTTTATCATTTTGTGGACACACCACATAGCCGCAGTAGTAAAGAATGAGGGAGACTGATGGAGCAGAGTTATAGATACGAATAGAAGTTGAGAGAGAGAGAGAGAGAGAGAGAGAGAGAGAGAGAGAGAGAGAGAGAGAGAGAGAGAGAGTCTATGTATGTGTGTGTGTCATCCTACCAGTGTAGTGAAGCTGAAGTGGAAGAACCAGGGGCGGCTGATGATTACAAGGCGCGCTGGCCCAGCCTGTTCAGACCTTCCCTCCGATCTGCCTACCTGATAACAGCCTTGGCCCGCTCAGCCTCACCACGGCAGCGACAAGACTCCTCTCTAGCTGCCCAGTGAGAGATGAGGAGCCTCTAAGAAGCCCCACCACCGGCCTTTCAAGATGCATTCGCCGCGCAGCACCAGCAAGAGAAACTGTTGAACGAAGAACGCTGTGTCACTTATCAAAGGGAATCCACTCGTCCCTTAAAGTCACAATAGAGGATTCGAACGCATTTTCTCTTTGGTATCGGACAAAAGGACACCCTCAATGGCTGGTGACCACTAATAGAGCTAAAATGGACGGTCGCGCTAACCCGTCCTGTCAGGTGCCACCCAACACCGATTTGTCAGATTTGAGAATCAGGATTATAGGAAGATGACGTGAGGTCAAGGTGTGAGGGCAGGTGAGTGGCAGGGGGAGAGCACATGTTGCCTTGATGATGGAAACTAATGAAATCACATCACGTATAGCAATTTACATAAGAGAAACGTGACATGATAGCTGTCTAATGATGAAAATTCTGATAAGTTTATGTCTGCTAGAAAAAGTAAAACTTCATATTGTACGTAGGTTTTCCATTCATTGATTCCATGGAAATTAATTAAATCATATTACGTATAGCAATTTACATAATAGAAACGTGACATAATAGCTATCTAATGATGACAATTCTGATATATTATGTCTGTTATAAAAACTGTGGAAATTCATATAGTACGTAGGTTTTCCATTCATTGATTATACGTATAGTACTTGACACTAAGGGATATAAGGTGCGTTCTGGTTTACTTTTGGATCTGTAATATTTGTTATTGTTATAATTAAGAAGAAAATATAGTTAGAGGATGAGCTTTATTCTAGATATTTTGTTATTTTCTTTTGATTTTGTGTAATATATAGGAGGTGATAAGGCATTCCTACTTGATACTAAGGGAATTATCACTCATCAAGGACGCAACACTTCTTCCAAGCCGCCGCGCCCTGTCCCTCGCCCCTCCACACGCCCCTCGACTCAAGGACCTTCCCGTCTGGCTAACATGGATCGAGAGTAATTGCATGGTATTTCTTTTTGAAGGATATTTACTCCATGGTGCGTGAAAATTTATGATGACTCGATAATTCAGAAGATAATGGACAGAGAAGCAAAACACGATGAATGAAAGGTATGTCGCTAAGAAATGTCCAGAGGTGGAAGACAATTTGGCGGGAAGGAGACATGGGCGAGGATTGAGCCGAGGGGTTGAAAGCGAAGGGAACGTCACTGAAAGAAAGAAGGAGGAAGAACATAGTAAGAACGATTGATTAAGGTCACGAGAGGAGATAAAATTGGAAGGGAGAAGAGTGAAAAGTAAAAGTGAAATCTAAAGAAGAGATCGCTGACGAATGTATGCACGTGTGTGTGTGTGTGTATTCATCTAGTTGTATTTTACAGGGCCAGAGCAATGCTCGTGTGGCCCCGTCTCCATATCAACTTCTTTTTTTTATCATTCATCCTTAGTGCTTTGTGTTGGCCGAAGCCAGCACCCCGGAGAGCAGGTCACAAACCTCGGCTAACACCCGGTACCCATTCACTGCTGGGTGGACAGGGGCTAGGGTTTTAAGGAAACAACCCATCTGTTTCCTCTCCGCCCGGGGATCGAACCCGGGACTTCTCGGTTGTGAACCGAGCGTGCTATCCCTTACACCATGGAGTACACTTTACACCATGGAGTACCCTGTGTGGAGTACACCATGGAGTGTGTGTGTGTGTGTGTGTGTGTGTGTGTGTGTGTGTGTGTGTGTGTGTGTGTGTGTATTCATCTAGTTGTATTTTACAGGGCCAGAGCGACGCTCATATGGCCCCGTCTCCATATCAAAAAAAATTATCATTCATCCTTAGTTCTTAGTGTTGGCCGAAACCATCATCCCGGGAGGCGGGTCACAAACCCCCGGCTGACACCCGGTACCCATTCACTGCTGGGTGGACAGGGGCTCGGGTTTTTAAGAAGACCGCCCGTCTGTCTTCGCTCCGCCCGGGGATCGAACCAGGGACTTCTCGGTTGTGAGCCAAGCGTGCTAACCCTTACACTACGGAGTTCCCTCAATGCACACAGTGTGTGTGTGTGTGTGTGTGTGTGTGTGTGTGTGTGTGTGTGTGTGTGTGTGTGTGTGTGTGTGTGTGTGTGTGTGTGTATGTAATTCACCCATGGTCTTGTCCTAGCGTGCCAGACTCGCGATCGCCAGCTTCACCCTCCCGGAACGAGCTAGAAGCTCATAAAAAAAGTAATTATGACCAATCTTTGGGTAATGCTGGGATTTCACACACCAAACACCCCATCCCCTTGCTCAAGGGGGACACTAACCAACCGAATTTGTCAGTGAAACATCCCCGGTGTGTGTGTATGTGTGTTTGTGTGTGTTAATGCGTGTGTGTGTTTGTATGCGCGCGCGCGTGTGTGTGTGTGTGTGTGTGTGGTGTGTGTGTGTGTGTGTGTGTGTGTGTATGTGTGTTTGTGTGTGTTTGTGCGTGTGTGTGTTTGTGTGTGTGTGTGTTTGTATGCGTGTGTGTGTGTGTATGTGTATGTGTGTGTGTGTGTGTGTGTGTGTGTGTGTGTGTGTGTGTGTGTGTGTGTGAGAGAGAGAGAGAGAGAGAGAGAGAGAGAGAGAGAGAGAGAGAGAGAGAGAGAGAGAGAGAGAGAGAGAGAGAGAGGAGAGAGAGAGAGAGAGAGAGAGAGAGAGAGAGAGAGAGAGAGAGAGAGAGACTTTGTCGACGTAGATAATACAAGTGACGATTTTAAAAGTGTATCTTTTCGTCGTGTACTGATGAGCGATGAGCCTCAGTATTCTCCACGAAGGGACTGGATGGGTTAAGACTCTGGAGACCCCGGTGGACTTGACCTGGGGACGGCCTGACGTGGTTGTCTGTTTGAAGAAGCCGCCTGTTATCCACTTTGTTATTGGTTCTTTAGCGGGAAATGAGGCGTTAGGTCTGAGGGGAATAATTACAGTGAGCCACCACAGCCACCCTTTCCAGCCACTTCTAAACCTTTTCAACCTTTCTCAGCCTGACCCACCAAGCCCTTCCCACCACGCTGCTTGGAAAGGCCACATGGAAAGGGCATCCTGTTTTGCCCTTTTTGTGAGTCCCTGAACCTTGGCAGGGCGTGCACGGATGAGGGGAGATGAGATAGAGGCTGAACAAGTGGAAAAGTAGAGAAATGGGAGTTCTGGAATAGTTAGTTGAAGAGTAAGGGTGTGGAATAGAGGCTGAACGAGTTGAATAGTAGAGAAGTGGGAGTTCTGGAATAGTTAGTTGAAGAGTAAGGGTGTGGAATAGAGTCATACCAACAGCCACCACTTCTATATCAGCACCATCACCATCGGACAGACGCGCAGACACGATTGGTGTGGCGGCCGCGTCTTCGCACACACGAAAAATATAATTAAATTGTAGCTTATTTGGCGAGTTTGTGAAGATGCCGTCAAGTGCTGGTCGGCCGCATCGGAGGAATCTTTGAAGGAGTACGGGAGGAAGAGGAGGAGGAGGAGGAGGAGGAGGAGGAGGAGGAGGAGGAGGAGGAGGAGGAGGAGGAGGAGGAGGAGGAGGAGGAGAAGGAGGAGGAGGAGGAGCGGCTTTGTGTGAGCGCTGTGTGTGTGTGTGTGTGTGTGTGTGAAGAAGGGAGGAGGGGGAGTGGAGTGATGGTGTGGTTGTCTCTGCTGTGAGAGACCTTTCGTCATCAGCGTGGGTGTGATGATGAGTGAGGCGCGTCCAGTATATGACAAGTCTTCTGTGTAGGACATCAGCCACCCTGAGACGCGCCTATAGGTGTGTATAGGGACTGGCGGAGGGAGGCAGCTATATAGGTGCGTCGCTTTGTGGCGTGAGATGACCGTGCGGTTAAGTCATGTGGGTGGCTGTGGTATTGTGTTGTGTTGTGTTGTGCAGCTATTTGATGATTGTCTATTACTGTCTGGCAGGTTTCTTATTTCAGGCGTTGATCTATGAATGGAGCGGCAGCGTGTGGTGTGGTTTTGTGGAATGGCTGTTCTTAAGGAGTGGGTTGTATGGTGTTAATGTAAAAGAGATGTTGCGGGGCTGCTGCAGTTGGTTGTCGATGGAAGGTGTTATAGTTTGAGTATGGTTGGTGTTGTGTGGTGTGGGCTGTGTGGTATAATAGTGATTTAATAACTGTGGTGTCAAAATGGTGTGGTAAAATGTTATGGTATGTGTGATGTGGTGTGGTGTGGTGTGGTGTGCCTATGAAATATAATGGTGAGGCCTAGGTGTTTGGAGCGATGGTGTGTCATGTTTATGTGGTTTTATTATTTGGTATGATAGTGAATGCGAGAGAGAGCTTCAGAAGGTTAGATCAATGCATGGATAGGGACAAGAGGTCGAGGATAAGCAGTAACTACCTTATAAGAACCGACTGGCCTTTTTGCAGACTCCTTATGTTTTCATGTGGGATTGATTTTATAATGTAACCCGCATTGCATGTTAATGTGGCTTATCTGTTTGATGTGCCTGTGTATGACTTACATGTTTGATGTGCCTGTGTACGGCTTACCTGTTTGATGTGCCTGTGTATGGCTCACCTGTTTGATGTGCCTGTGTATGGCTTACCTGTTTGATGTGCCTGTGTATGGCTCACCTGTTTGATGTGCCTGTGTATGGCTTACCTGTTTGATGTGCCTGTGTATGGCTTACCTGTTTGATGTGCCTGTGTATGGCTTACCTGTTTGATGTGCCTGTGTATGGCTTACCTGTTTGATGTGCCTGTGTATGACTTACCTGTTTGATGTGCCTGTGTATGGCTCACCTGTTTGATGTGCCTGTGTATGGCTCACCTGTTTGATGTGCCTGTGTATGGCTTACCTGTTTGATGTGCCTGTGTATGGCTTACCTGTTTGATGTGCCTGTGTATGGCTTACCTGTTTGATGTGCCTGTGTATGGCTCACCTGTTTGATGTTCCTGTGTATGGCTTACCTGTTTGATGTGCCTGTGTATGGCTTACCTGTTTGATGTGCCTGTGTATGGCTTACCTGTTTGATGTGCCTGTGTATGGCTTACCTGTTTGATGTTCCTGTGTATGGCTTACCTGTTTGATGTGCCTGTGTATGGCTTACCTGTTTGATGTGCCTGTGTATGGCTTACCTGTTTGATGTGCCTGTGTATGGCTTACCTGTTTGATGTGCCTGTGTATGACTTACCTGTTTGATGTGCCTGTGTATGGCTTACCTGTGTGTGTCTCGCTGTGTGGTGTATGAGGGTGGGCGTGAGGGCGTGAGGGCGTGGCTGTGGCTCGGGTGACACTGGTGAGCCGTGGCGTGGAATGCGGTCCCTTCCTTCCCCCGCCACACTGACACATCCCATTGTTAATTAGAATAATGGTCTGGAGTTCTTCAGGGGACGCCTTCCTTTGGCTGACATAAAAAATAGAGTCCTCAGCGCTTAAAGAAGAAAATGTATGTTATTCTATCAACGCTCATTTTCATTGACATTTTATTTCTCATTTATATTTTTTTCAAGTATTTTAGTCACGTTATAGATGTGTTTTGTTAAGCCATTTTTTTTATCTATTTTCTAGCTCAGATTATTTCAATTTACATTATTGACTCAACACTATAAGCTAAAAATACTATAAAAAAATATAAAAAGAAGAAAAGCTTACAGGCGCTATAGGCTCAAACGTTAAAAAAAAAAAAAAAAAAAAACTTATATCAGCAACACTACCACAACATCACTACGTTACCACCATCACCACTTTCTCCAATACCATCACCATTGATACTGGCGACCCGGCAAAAAATATAACTGTCAAAGAAATGTAAAGTAGCCTACTATCCCTTATACCTTCAACACCACAACCACCACCACAACCACAGCCTACCATCCCTTATACCTTCAACACCACAACCACCACAACCACAACATTGAATACACTGTTTTTCCCTGTAATTACGACACAGACACGAATCTTCACGCCAAAACATTTCAGGTTTGGAGGAAAAGGGTGAGTTATATTTGGATATGAGAAGGGAGGAGGAGGCAGAAGAGGAGAAAGATATAGAAAAGGAGGAGGAAAAGTAATGCATTAGGCAAACAAAAGGGAGAAATAAAATAGTAGGGTAAATAGGAAGAGGAGAAGAAAGACTGCGAGAAAAAGGAAGAGTGAAATGTCGAGGCTATTCATCCATTGGTCGTAAAATACCAAATACTATAAAGGATCAGCGGCTTGCAACGAACCATCCATCCATCTATCCGTCCATTTATCCATCCAACCAAGCATCCATTCATCCAACCATCCATTCATCCATCCATCCATCCATTCATCCTTATGTATACCACCCAACTGTAAACCAACCTTACCTTTTATTAGCCCATGAGAAGAGGAACTGCCTACTTTACTCACAATACTATACCACACTATACTATACCAATACTATACCTATACTACGTCCAATACTCTACCTATATCAATACTATTCCAAAGAGGAGGGAAGACTTATAGAGGGAGGACGAAAGAGAAGGAGCAGTTGGGAGCGGGAGAGGAAGAAGAGAGAGGAGAAAAGATTAGCGAGGCAAAAGGTAGTAGTTACAGGGAGCAGGTAAAGAAATATCAAGATGAGAAATTCCTTCGAGGTGTGAGCGAGGGTTTGAACAAAGTGTCAGGTGGTATTAGCAGATATTTATGTATATAACTAGAGACGTAATAATAAGAGAAGGGTCAAGTTAAATTGTCATAATGCAGACGAAGGAACGAGTATTGGGGAGAGAGGAATGCAAAAAATAAGGGAGAGGAAACATTACTTATCTTTAGGGTACTGATAGGGGTGAAGGGTGAGGGAGGCGGGTGACCACAGGGAAATAACAAGGGGGTTGTAAGTCATGTTTGTCTACGTAGTGATCTCGTTGAATCGTAACTACAGGTGCGGAGGACTTCTACAGGAAGGATAAGAGAGATGAAGGAGGAAGGAAGAGCGAATGGGCACGTAGAGGATTGTTTATGTTCACATTTGAAACCTTTTTTCTCTCTCTCAAGAGTAACATGAAGTGAGCTAAAGAGAGATAAGAATTTGCCTGATATTTTTCAAAGGAGGGTATTTTGCTTACGAAAGAATAAGTGGATAAGGAGAGAGAGAGAGAGAGAGAGAGAGAGAGAGAGAGAGAGAGAGAGAGAGAGAGAGAGAGAGAGAGGAGAGAGAGAGAGAGAAGAGAGAGAGAGAGAGAGAGAGAGAGAGGAGAGAGAGAGAGAGAGAGAGAGAGAGAGAGAGAGAGAGAGAGAGAGAGGAGAGAGAGAGAGAGAGAGAGAGAGAGAGAGAGAGAGAGAGAGAGAGAGAGAGAGAGAGAAAGAGAGGCGCTCATAAATAAAACAACATTACCTTTTTACCAGCCCTGTACGGTGGCAGGTTCCCCCCTAACATGGCTGGGAACACAGGGCGGGAGAGGCGCCAGTATTAGTTAATGACAGATCTACGGGAGTCAGCGGCTGCGCGGCACAAAAACTGTATAAATAAGTTGATGTTTCCACCTTGGTCTTTGCCGCGGCTAGAGAGGCACAGACGCGCGAGCCCGGTGTAGGTGGTCTTGATAGAGAGAAAGAGAGAAGCAAAACATGAAAGAAAAGAAAGAAAGAAGAAAAGAAGATAGAAATGAAGGAAGAGAATGAGAAATGATAGAATGAAAAAGACTAGACAAAGAGAGAGAGAGAGAGAGAGAGAGAGAGAGAGAGAGAGAGAGAGAGAGAGAGAGAGAGAGAGAGAGAGAGAGAGAGAGAGAGAGAGAGAGAATAAGGTAAAAGAAAAGAATGTATACGTGCACTCGAGACAGGAAAATTATAAGCTTACAAAAAAGTGGTCACTTAATAGTATTGCTTATAAGGAAGATTGGTCTAGGTGTGCACTGTGCATGCAGGTATACAACTAAGTCACAGGTAATACAGGTAGCCAGCTGATATGTAATGAGGCTGTCTATTTTGTATAAGACAAGTAAAGGAAATGGAGGAAAAAGATGAGTTATATTAGATAGAGAAGGGAGGAGGAGGCAAAAGAGGAGAAAGATATAGCAAATGAAGAGGAAAAGTAATTCATTAGGCAAACAAACGGGAGAAATAAAATAGTAGGGTAGATAGGAAGAGGAGAAAGACTGCGAGAAAAAGGAAGAGTGAAATGTTGTGGCTATTCGTCTATTTGTCGTAAAATACCAAATACTATCAAGGATCAGCGGCTTGCAACGAACCATCCATCCATCCATCCGTCCATTCATCCATTCATCCGTCCATTCATCCATCCATCCATCTATCCACCCATCCATTTATCCACGTATCTATTCACACCCATCCTTATCACCTTCCACTGACCCTTTCCTTGCTTGCATTCCTTTTCTTTCTCCTCTTCTTCCATTCCTCTCCAGTTTCTTCATAGGACAAGTCTCTCAGCCAGGACCCTCGACGCAACACACTCCTTACATGTTATCAAGTCCTGACGTGGTCGTGGACAAGATTGAGTAAAGGTCCTAACATCGAGAGGAACTACTTCAGGTGGTTTCTCAAGGATTAGTTTTGTTGGTAATTGTGTAGTAAGTTTGTTAAGACTTAAGAAGGAGGAACGTCAGAGCTAAAGGGCGAAGGGTAGAGAGTGTCACGTCGTTTCCTCTCCTCCGCTCTGACGCCTCACACATGACGGAATAAATACACTTGCCAATTTCCGGGGCATTGTGTGTCCAGGAGCACTTCTAAAATATCAGGTGTCAGGCCTTGACCGGCGGCGCCATCACCCCACCACCACCCCACCACCACCACCACCATCACCATCGCCTCTACTTTACCACCGGACTCGTCTTCATTCTTTACGGCCTCCTCCTCCTCCTCCTCCACCTCATCTGTTTCTTCCTCCTCCTCCAACTAATTATCTTCCTCCTCCTCTGCTGCTGCGTTTATCACCAAGTATTAGATTTATTATCATTTAGTATAAACAACAATTCACATGCTTGTAGGTAGTGTTATGTAACAGGAACTACCACGTGTAGGTCTCACGGCCTCTTGTAGCTTTCTTATTTCATTATGTTTTTATGTAACGAATCACACTTCCCAGAGTATATATAGTTCCATGACAATTTTTACTCTGATATGACGTCTGTTACTCAAAACACGTATTAGGTTAATTAAAAATGTTAAAGCATCCCATTTCAGAGCCATGTAATGTTAACGTAATGGCATCGGCATCATCATTTGCATCAGAATTCGTCCAAATTAAGCTCTGTGAGGATTTTAATTAACGTATAGGAGTTTTAAATGGGTCACATACGCTGGAATAGACTTAAAACATAAAAACATAAGGAAGGTAAAAGAAGCCAGGAGACCTACGCGTGGTAGTTCATGTAACTTACACTACCTACATCTACCTTTCATCCCCATCCATAAAAGTGTCTAGCCTCCTTTTAAAACTCTGTATTGAATCCTTCTAGACTTGATCCTCATGATGTATTTCATTTACCTCATTACAATTTAGTTAGTCATTACACACACTGTCGGCACATTGGGTCGCTATAGGTCCTGACATGTTTAATGAAGTGATTAAAACAAATAAAACAAAAATGTTGGGTAGAGTTTGAGTCGCCGCTCATCAAAGAGGCTGTAGTAAAGTTGACCACTGAGTACGCGCAGTGACAATAGTTCATGTACTGCCCTTACACTTCACATGTATTGCAATTCTTCATAACAATCAATTACGTTCTACATTTAATCGACAGAAATAGATTCGTGATGAGTGATTGAACAATTAGCAGGACCTGATCAACAAGCTTAACGGCGGGACATGTGTTGCGGAGGCGTGATTGCAGAAACCCATCTCTGCTTGCCAAGGAAAACCTGATATCTGCAATAGAAAGCAAGGAGAGAGAGAGAGAGAGAGGAGAGAGAGAGAGAGAGAGAGAGAGAGAGAGAGAGAGAGAGAGAGAGAGAGAGAGAGAGAGAGAGAGAGAGAGAGAGAGATCCTGTATGTTTATTTGCTGTGTGTGAGAGAGAGGAAAGCACAGGCTTGCGTGTCGCAGATAATTACCTGAAGGATTCTTGGCTGACGCTTAGCTCGACCCACCGCACAGGTACACACGCCCCCTCGGCCCACCACACAGGTACACACGCCCCCTCGGCCCACTGCACAGATACACACGCCCCCTCGGCCCACCACACAGGTACACACGCCCCCTCGGCCCACCACACAGGTACACACGCCCCCTCGGCCCACCACACAGGTACACACGCCCCCTCGGCCCACCACACAGGTACACACGCCCCTCAGCCCACCACACAGGTACACACGCCCCCCGGGCCACCACACAGGTACACACGCCCCTCAGCCCACCACACAGGTACACACGCCCCCTCGGCCCACCACACAGGTACACACGCCCCTCGGCCCACCACACAGGTACACACGCCCCTCAGCCCACCACACAGGTACACACGCCCCCTCGGGCCACCACACAGGTACACACGCCCCTCAGCCCACCACACAGGTACACACGCCCCTCAGCCCACCACACAGATACACACGCCCCTCAGCCCACCACACAGGTACACACGCCCCTCAGCCCACCACACAGGTACACACGCCCCCTCAGCCCACCACACAGGTACACACGCCCCTCAGCCCACCACACAGGTACACACGCCCCTTCAGCCCACCACACAGGTACACACGCCCCTCAGCCCACCACACAGGTACACACGCCCCTCAGCCCACCACACAGGTACACACGCCCCTCAGCCCACCACACAGGTACACACGCCCCTCAGCCTACCACACAGGTACACACGCCCCCTCAGCCCACCACACAGGTACACACGCCCCTCGGCCCACCACACAGGTACACACGCCCCCTCGGCCACCACCAGGTACACACGCCCCTCGGCCCACCACACAGGTACACACGCCCCGATCACCCACACACAGGTACACACGCCCCTCAGCCCACCACCAGGTACACACGCCCCTCGCCCACCACACAGGTACACACGCCCCTCGGCCACCACACAGGTACACACGCCCCCTCGGCCTCACCACACAGGTACACACGCCCCTCAGCCCACCACACAGTACACACGCCCCTCGGCCCACCACACAGGTACACACGCCTCCTCGGTCCACCACACAGGTACACACGCCCCTCAGCCCACCACACAGTACACACGCCCCTCAGCCCACCACACAGATACACACGCCCCTCAGCCCACCACACAGGTACACACGCCCCTCAGCCCACCACACAGGTACACACGCCCCTCAGCCCACCACACAGTACACACGCCCCCTCGGCCCACCACACAGGTACACACGCCCCCTCAGCCCACCACACAGGTACACACGCCCCTCAGCCCACCACACAGGTACACACGCCCCCTCGGCCCACCACACAGGTACACACGCCCCCTCGGCCCACCACACAGGTACACACGCCCCCTCGGCTCACCACACAGGTACAACGCCCTCGCACACACAGTACACACGCCCCTCGGCCCACCACACAGGTACACACGCCCCCTCGGCCACCACACAGGTACACACGCCCCTCGGCTCACCACACAGGTACACACGCACCCTCGGCTCACCACACAGGTACACACGCCCCCTCGGCCCACCACACAGGTACACACGCCCCCTCGGCTCACCACCACACAGTACACACGCCCCTCGGCTCACCACACAGGTACACACGCCCCCTCGGCTCACCACACAGGTACACACGCCCCCTCGGCTCACCACACAGGTACACACGCCCCCTCGGCTCACCACACAGGTACACACGCCCCCTCGGCTCACCACACAGGTACACACGCCCCCTCACACCAACGCCCACAATGTTCCCCTTGACTTCTCGGCCCCAACTCAGTCCTACACTTTAAAGACTTTCGCTCCGACGCCCGGCAGAGTCAGTCACTATATATTCCCTGCACACACTCAACCTTGTCTCATTGTGTTTGTTTATTTGCGTATTTACTTGCTCTATCACAAGCGTTGCCAATCTCAGTCGACAATAAACACTTCAGCCCCACATCCTTAACACTATCGTACCACCACCACCAACTCCAACTCCACCACCACCACCACCACCATCACCCTCAACCTCCCTTGCATGTCCACACCTCAGTAACAACACACAAATGCCTCTCCTTGTCCTCTCTCTATCCCCCTTCAGCCCTGCCATACCCCCCTACAGGTGCGCCCAGCTGGACCGGTGCCGCCCGCCACACAAGTGACAGAGTGGGTGTCAGGAAGGACGCGCCCGTATCTGCTAATGAGTTTTATCTGGCCACATCTTCTACCTGCTCGGGGCACCAACTGGGCTGACGAGTGGAGGGGGTGGAGGGGAGACACCTTAAGGGATGGGGTGGGTGAGTGGGTGGGCACTGGGTTGGAGAGGCAATGGGGGTGGGTGAGTGGGTGGGTTGGAGAGGCAAGGGGGTGGGTGAGTGGGTGGGTTGGGGAGGCGACGGGGGTGGGTGAGTGGGTCGGTTGGGGAGGGATGGGGGTGGTGAGTGGGTGGTTGGGGAGGTGATGGGGGTGGGTGAGTGGGTGGGTTGGGGAGGCGACGGGGGTGGGTGAGTGGGTCGGTTGGGGAGGCGATGGGGGTGGGTGAGTGGGTGGGTTGGGGAGGCGACGGGGGTGGGTGAGTGGGTGGGTGGTGTGTGTACGGTGATGTGAGTGAGGTTAAGTGTGGGACGCAGGAGCTTAAGAGGATAGGTTGGCGGTGTGGGGAGGATAGGTGAGTGGTGGTGTGTGGCGGCCCGGCGGGAAGAGGTCAGGGAAGAAGGAGAGGGTCAGGAAGGGAGGAGCGCTTGTGTCAGGGCGGCACCGAGGGTTCAGGGCTCAGGGAGGAGGAGGAGGAGGTGAAGCTGAACGGAGAGGATTTCAGGCGGGAGACAAGTTTACAAGGCGAGGAAGATTGCGAAGATTTTAGAATTTCTGGCTTGTTGTGAATTAGATGGCGAGTAAAACACATTATAATGTAAATAAAAATAATAACCTAGGTAAAATAACGAGATGAGGCAAAGTGGGTATCGGAACAAACCTAAAAGAACTAAAAAAAAAAAAATAGATGAATAGATGGAAAAAAAACCACTAATATAATCTTACAAAATATCATACAGCAAGCAAATATGGCACAGAAAGTCAGGCAATGCCATTATTGTCTTTATGAAAAGAAAGAGGAGAGAGAGAGAGAGAGAGAGAGAGAGAGAGAGAGAGAGAGAGAGAGAGAGAGAGAGAGAGAGAGAGAGAGAGAGAGAGAGAGAGAGAGAGAGAGAGAGAGAGAGAGAAAGAGAGAGAGAAAGAGAAGAAAAAAGGAATAAAGAATGCTATCTGAAGGCTCCCGTGGGGACTGTGGTGTCAGGTCCTGGATGTCGGGCAGCGCCGGTATCATATCGCTTCGGAGGATCCCGCGTCGTAGCTGCTGTTACACTCACACGAGTCACAACAAACCATCCATCAACAACCATTTCCACAGATAAGGTGAGGAACCCGCCATCTGCCCTGTGGGACGCTCCTACCTCTCGCCTTTCTGTGGGGATTTTGACTCTTCTGTGGTTTGTATATACGGATGCATTAAGTCTTGGCGTTAAGAGGGCGGGTTAGGCTCAGGTGGTCGTCGTAATCTTGGTGGTAAATTAATGGTGTGGTCGTAGAGAAGAGCGGTCAGGAGCCACTCTCGCTGTACGCCAAACACAAATAATCAATTAGACGACCAAACTCTGATAAGTTTATCGCAACGCCTCTACCTTTTTATATCGCACGGATCTCCCCTCTTCCCCAACCCTCAACGTCCTCCACTAGTACAGCTACGGTCTTATCTCCAGCCTCCCGAAGGACCAAAGCCAAGTGAAATTCATGGGTGCCTGCGACCTTTTGGTTATTTCTGACTGGCTTGTAATGAGTGTTAATGAGTAGCAGCCGAACCCCCAACACCTCACAGTCCCCACCTCTGCCAGCCAGCGACGCTATCGGGCATTTATCAAAGTGGGCGACGTTCAGACTGGGTGGTGGGGAGGGGGACAAGGGAGAGAGTGAGCGATCCACGATTCCACACCCATTGGAAGGCGTTCTCTATTCTTTCCCGTGGCCTCAGTGGACGGCAGCCATCATCCAGCAGCAGGAGGCTGGAGAGTAATGGTCCGCGGTGCTATCTCTGAGAGGGTCTCGGAGGCGGCGATGCTGCGGCGGCGCGTAGAGTGAGTGAAGTGAGCGAGGCAGTGGCAGGCTCACCCACTATCTGACATTCATCACCGCCGACGTTACGGCCAGAGAGAGAGAGAGAGAGAGAGAGAGAGAGAGAGAGAGAGAGAGAGAGAGAGAGAGAGAGAGAGAGATCACATAATTGAAAGGAACATTTTATGGGTGGGATAACACACATGAACACTTCACGTTCATAGAATAAGAAAAAAACTGGGTTAGCCGGAGTGAAAAAGAAAAGGGCAACATATCAAAAACCAAACATTTAAGAATTATGATTATATAGTATGCACACAAGGTCCTCAGCCAAGTTTTAGAGGAAAGAAGAAAGCTAAAGTGTTGCCATGAGATGTAAAGAATAGTTCAATGTCGCTGTTATTGTTTTTTACTTTACTTTTTCAGCGAATGTAACACAATTAAGGTAAAGAGGGTGATGAAAACCAAAGGCGAGAAATGAAACACAGCATTCTTTTAATTTTTAATTTGTATTGTCTCTTGTATATTTATTCTGTTTTTTTCATTTATTTATATATTTTTGTTCTTCATGACAGCCTTCGTTCCTTCTCCTTGGGTAAACCATTGACATAGGAAACTTCAATGCACTTAAGTAAATTATCTTAAACCTTACCTTATTACCTTAACCCCTTGAGACCCAGAACGAAATTTCCATTGTACTTTGGCTACCATTAGACGATTTTTAGTGAATATAAGGAATATTTTATAGCTATGACCTGTTTAGTATCCTTGTCGACTAACTAATTTGGTATATTCAGTTACTTTTCGTAATTTTATGGCTCGAAAACATACGATTTTTTATAGCAAAGGCAAGATCTGGGTGTGCAGGGGTTAAACCTTATTACCTTTGCACCACCTCCTATATTATAACAACAGTCCCCCGGAGTGAAGCTATTTCAAACGCGTATGCAATCATGTGTGTGCTTATCTACCCCTGGACACGCGTACTCTCCCGCACAAGTGTTCCAGGAGATAAACCTTCACCGAGGAGACAGCTGAATAAAGGCAGGAGTCCCGCTGGATAAGGCGCCGACGCGTTACGGAAGCCTTATGGGGAACCTTTTCACCCCTCGCCTCTGCACGTCATGTTTATTTCAGGCTCGCGTCCCACCTCAGTCAATTTCCTATGCAAATATCTCCCATCCGGCGGAAAATGACATGGCATTAGGGCTAATGTTTAGTATTACTCCCCTGCAGCTCGCCTGAATCTCGGACTTGATCGCAATTTCAAATTTAGTTAGCGAGGGACCCTTTTGGCGAGGCATTGACTTGCAAATGTCCCACAGGTTTGGGTGTCATCACGCACACCACGGGGAGGAAGGAGGGAGGGAGAGAAGGGAGAGAGGTAGAGGGAGAGAGGAGATGGGAGGGAGGGAGTGGGATAGGAGATAATTACGAGGGAGAGAATAGAGTGAAGAGGACTTGAGAGGCGAGGGAATGAGGTGGTGGATAGGGAGTGGGACGAGATGGTGTGAGAATAAGGAGGGGGCATGTGTGGGGAGTGTGAGGGCATTCCATTGGCTGGCAGGCGGCGAGTATTTGCATAGTGTGTCCCTCGAGAGTGTGTGTGTGTGTGTGTGTGTGTGTGGTGTGTGTGTTGAAGGAAGCGCCTGGTGTGTCTGTGATTAGTGAGGTCCCTACTTACCCTAACCTGCTCCGTTTCATTCTTCACCGCGCCACCTGCATTTCTAGACCTCCTCTCACCTAGCTCTGTTTTGATCTTGTTTCATATCACGGCCTTCTACATCAACTGACAGCTTACTTGATTCTCCTATTTATATATTTGTGTTTATTTCTCCCTATATCATAATTCAACTCTTCATTTTGCGTTCACTTTATGGCCTAATTAATTTTTTCCTACTTTGTTATGTTGTTCCTCGCATCACCTTTCCTCCCTACCTCCTACCACTTTACCTACATACCTTTTCTGATCTACGTCTCTCCTCCCTCACTCCTTTTACCTTCTCACCCCATTCTTCACCCTTTCGTCTCGCTACCGCTCATTCACCTCCCCCCTTCTCCTCCTCCTTCCCTTCCTCCCCCTCCTCCTCTCTTGTACACCTCATTATCTATCTACCTATCCCACTATCTATCGCAACATTGCAGGACTCCTTTGCCCCTAGGAGTGTTTATTATTCGGCTTCCCTCCAAACTATTATCAAATTACCAGGTTTTTTTGGGGTCTCTCGCTCTGTTCGCTGAATGTTAATGAGACGTCGAGGGAAATCAGACTTTTTGCTCACCGGTATTAAGGTTCAAGTCCCTCTGCTATATTTCAATCTTCTGGAATATCGCTCTTCGGTGCTGTTCCTCCCTCCCCTTAACCACCACCACCACCACCACCACCACTATACCATTACCACCACCATTAACTCCCACGTAAATTGTGTTGTAGTTAATGGGTTTATAATTGTTCTTATTATTATCATCATTATCATTAGCTTTACTGTTATTATTATGGTTGTTGTTTATACTGTTGTTGTTGTTGTTGTTGGCGTAGTTTTCACATACGACGATGTGATGGAAGTCATTTAAAAAACAAAATTAATAAAAACTGCCATAATAATTTTTTTCTTCTTCCCTCGCTCTCCTCTCTTTGGCGGTGAAGATTACTGGGTCGAGCAGAAGGTGTTCGGGACTTCCCATTTGTTGTCAGACGTCAAACGATGATGGAAGCTGATGGGGGGTAGGGAGGGGAGGGGAGTGAGAGAGGGAAGGGGAGAGAGAGAGAGAGGGAAGTGAAGAGAGAGGGACGATAGAGTAGAGTAAGTGGTGGAGTGGCTGATGGAGGAAGGAGTAGATAGTAGAGAGGAGAGAGAGAGAGGAGCTATTGTGATGGGAAGGTTGTGGATGCGATGAAGCTGATTATAAACTGACAGAAGAGCCGCTGATAATTGAGTTAGCAGTTGATTGACTGATTTGAATTATACAATCTGCGCGAGGCAACGGTAAGGTCCTCGGGGCGTCTTGAGTTAGCGGTGAGGACGGCGGTGGTGACAGCTCGGGTGATAATGTCCGCGGCGGCTCTGGTGGTGAAAGGTGTCAGGTTGCAGCGCCTGAGATGTGGTGAGAGTGTGGTGACTGAGCTATCAAGGCACCACCAGCACATAAGGAATGGTGACGAGGAGTGATGGTGCTGAGGGAGGGACGGGGGAAGGTGTTGACTAGACTTAGCCAATCAGGAAATTTTTGCACCTTTAGATGTTTATTAATTTGACAGCCAGTGACAGTGTACAAAGCTCTGTCTCTTTGTTATGAATTTGTGGCTTTGGCTATTGTGCTGATCCAAATTGATATTTAATAAACAAGAAAGGTGACCAGCCAGCCAGCCATCGCTGCAGACAGGTTTATTTATGTATTGGGATTCATTGCAGTCTATTCATTGGCTTAACTAGATACATGTGGCGTTACAAGGTTATATAAGTGGCGTCCTCGTCCTCTCCTCGTCTCCACACAGCCTCGTATTGTAGTAACCATTGCGATTCGCTGATGAGTTTCAGAGTTATCTCCATCGCCTCGAAGGGCAGAGGGTGAGGCACTTTATAAACTGTTGGCGCGATACTTGGCTCGGCCGCGCCCTAACACCTTTTTAGGGAGGACTTGCATGACCACGGTGGCAACACCTACTCCAAAACCACCACCTCCACTACCACCAACAACAACAACAACAACAACACGACCACGTCCATCTCCACCAACACCACTACTCTGACACAATACACTACTACACCACTACCACCACAATACACCACTACACACTACACAACACCAACAACGGCACTGCCACCACCACTGACATCACCACCACAACCACGTCCATTTCCACCACCAACAACAATAATAATAATCACAACAAAGACAATAACAATAACAACATTATTTCACCGGGCAAGACCTAATCATTCAGCTTTATCAAAACTATAAATTATGATTTTCGGAATAAACAAAGAATTATATAAGACAATACGTGAAAAAACTCCAATCTACGAGACACCAGTGCTAATAACGTTTGATGCAAGCAAGGCCAAGAAAGACAAGTCGACCCACCAGCCGTCCCTAGGGAATTTTGTCCACGTGAACACTTAATGCTGACGTCGCCTAAAATAGAAGAACAGAGATGAAGTGGCGGGTAAACTGGCTGAAACTGTCCTCTACCCCTCGATCGCTATATTTTGTGATGTCAGTGAGCACGGGAACAGGGAGAGGGATTCACTTTATGGGCGCAGGCTGGCCGACTTTCCTTTCTTGGCCTTGGTCTGATGTAGATAAAGGCCACGTACCATATTGATAATAAGTATACGTGTGCATGCAAACTCAAATACATAATCACAAATGTACTACATATACAATATAAAAAAAAAAACGTGCATTTTGTTGGTTTATACTTTATTTTCATTTTGTTTTGTTGGTTTAACTAATTGAAACAAAGAGTGAACCGAGTACTTCTTGCAAATACACTGACCAATATTAACTTGATAACGCACACCATCACCATTACCCTATACCAACCATCACTATACCACCATACATCACCACTACCATCATGACCATCCTCCTTAACGACGACCAAACAACCCTGACACCTCGACCTCAATAAAGATCTCAATTACTCGACACTCGTGACCGGCGTAAAGGGGAGAGGAGGGGGGGGGTTAAAGGGAAGCATAGGTGGGGTGGGGGGGGTAGGACAGAAAGGGAAGGGGGATGGGAGGCGCACGGAAGCAGAGGAGAAGGAAGAGGAGGGGGAGGAAGGGGAAAGTTAACCAGCACGTTGGACAATCGATCGCAGGCTATGACGAGGACGAGGTCAGGAAGAGAGTAATTTTCTGGTGTTTAAGTAATTAGCGGGACGGTTGTGGTTGATTAATATCAGAGAGAGAGAGAGAGAGAGAGAGAGAGAGAGAGATAGAGAGAGAGAGAGAGAGAGAGAGAGAGAGAGAGAGAGAGAGAGAGAGAGGAGAGAGAGAGAGAGAGAGAGAGAGAGAGAGAGAGAGAGTGAAGTTCCGGCCTAGTAGGATTGGAATGAGTTGCAATCATACTTTTAAGCTGAGGCTGTTTTCCCCTCCTACCCTTCTTCGTGGTCCTCCTCCTCCTCATTTTCTTGGTAAAGCGTAGATCATTTCTGGTCATTCACGGCAAGGATCCACACCCACACTTACGTACATAAACACACACACACACACACACACACACACACACACACACACACTTACGTACATAAACACGCACCACACACACACACACACACACACACACACACACACACGCGCAAACGCACACGCACACACACACTTACGTACATAAACACACACACACACACACCTACACCTACACGCACACACACACACACCACATTCACACCTACAGGAGTGAAGAATTGCCGCCCTCAGATCCTGCCGGGATTTCAAGGACACTCTTTAGCCTACATCTCGCACCTATTTCCTGCTAGGTGAGCATCATAATACTTATATGATTAAGGAACCCTTTCTTTAATAGCCTAAGGCAGGAATAGAAAGCTTTTAGGCGTGATAGACTCCAACGTAAAAAAAAAGTATTAGTAATGATAATGAAGATGGAAACAGTAAATATAACAAAATAATGAAGATGGAAACAGTAAATATAACAAAATAATGAAGATGGAAACAGTAAATATAACAAAATAATGAAGATGGAAACAGTAAATATAACAAAATAATGAAGATGGAAACAGTAAATATAACAAAATAATGAAGATGGAAACAGTAAATATAACAAAATAATGAAGATGGAAACAGTAAATATAACAAAATAATGAAGATGGAAACAGTAAATATAACAAAATAATGAAGATGGAAACAGTAAATATAACAAAATAATGAAGATGGAAACAGTAAATATAACAAAGACAGCTTATACCATGCCAAGGCGTGCAATTATTTTTTGTTCTTATAGCTATATGAAATTTTAATCCTTGGCTTTTGATACATAGCTTGCTTCCATATACTCGCTCTCTTTCTTTCTCTCTCTCTTTCTCCTCTCTCTCTCTCTCTCTCTCTCTCTCTCTCTCTCTCTCTCTCTCTCTCTCTCTCTCTCTCTCTCTCTCCTCTCTCTCTCTCTCTCTCTCTCTCTCTCTCTCTCTCTCTCTCTCTCTCTCTCTCTCTCTCTCTCTCTCTCTCTCTCTGTCCATCTATCAAGCAATCAATATATAATTATCTATTCATCTATATATTCCATCCATTTTAGAGCAGTATTCAGGTATTTCAATCAACACATTATAATTATCCCCTTGTTTACCAGGTATTGCATCATTGTTTACCAGGTATTGCATCATTCCCTCCTCCCTTATATGTACACCCTCTTACCCCGGAGTTGTCCTTTCAATTTCTCATTCATCACATTTTTATCTGAATGTTGCCCTCCTTCCATATTTTTCTCGCGTCATGCATGGAATACTTATACTTTTTTCTTGCAGCCTGCAGTATGTTTCATCGTTACTAGTAAGCCATCGAACGTATATAATCGTCACTCTTTCTGATTTCATTAAATACTGTAGAACGACTGAGGTTACATCGAAGTAGAATGTCCCCTATGCAATTTCAGTTAAATAGAGTGTAGAAAGAGAGACGTGAGAAGAGAGAGATCGAAAGTGAAGAAAAGATGTCAAACATGCAAGAGGGTCAGTTAGAGAGAGTAGAAAGAGAAGAGAGAAGAGAGAGAGAGAGAGAGAGAAGGAGAGAGAGAGAGAGAGAGAGAGGAGAGAGAGAGAGAGAGAGAGAGAGAGGAGAGAGAGAGAGAGAGAGAGAGAGAGAGAGAGAGAGAGAGAGAGAGAGAGAGAGAATGTTTGCACTCCTCTTTGCAGTCTTTTTTTTAGCATATTAGCAGAAGTAGATACACCTCACTATACCTCTTTCCCATTATGGTATTCAACGTCCCACTTCCCATATATTTCTTATTCGACCCCGACCCCTTCCCCAACACCCGCACCTTCCCATCATCCCCCAAGCAGGTCCCGACTTCTTGATCCTCGGGGCACAAAGTCGGGGATCTGCGCGCTCTTAATCTTATCAGATAATCACCCAAAGTGACAATGCAGGTAAAGTCCTTTCCTGCCAAATCCCTAGTGCCTCTTTTGTGTCCTCGGGCGGTCTGACGTTCCTCCCTCGGGGGTGACGCTCACAGCTGCACCGGGGAAGGGACAAGGCAAAGATGACCACGAGCTGTGAGAGGTCGTCAGGATCGTCAGGACTTGTGAATGAGTTGGGCGGTGGCGAAGGAAATGAGGAAGGGCGATGGGCAGGAAGGAAGACATAGAATAGGAAGGAGAGTGAAATGGGAAATTGGACAGCCGTGGCAGGATCGTTAAGGTGTTGACTTTACCTTTGTACGACCCAAAGGTGTGACGGTTAATGGCCAGCCGACGCACCCTCGCCGCCACTCAGGTCACAGCGCCGAGCCGCCCGCCGCCCGCCGCCCGCCTGCACCTCCGTCTGGCCGGGCTCAGCTAATTATATGCACAAGGGGATCCAGCCCAGCCGTGCTCAAACAGCTTGCGATTTTGAAAGCGTAAAGTAATTCAGTTAACATTTTAAAAAGCTATCATGTCTCATGCATTCATAAACAGTATTGTCAATAGCATCTGAATCTTATGACAGATCCATGAAGAATTTGACCTTCCTATATCAATCTCCCTTCCTATAGTATATTCCTATCCTATTCCTTACGACACCTCCCCTATTCCCGTACTGTCTACTTTATAGGGATTGGCAACGAGGCGGGCTTTTTGTTACCCCCTATTCTTTTTGCTCTTGGCCAGTCCTTTGTGATGTAAAAAAAAAAAAAAAAAACCTTCCCGCAGATGCAGTGGTCCGTGTAGTTGAGTGTGGTCGTCAGGGGCGCGGCCGCCAGGTCCCCCACCTGACACCTGTAATCTCTCGATCTTTGACCTGAGTTGACCGCGCGCACCCTGGAGAGGTAAAAGAGGGTCGGGTCACTGCCTAACGCGCACGAACAATAACAAAACCCACATACATTCCCGCAGGACCATCGGTGTCCAGGGGGAGTGTCCGCCTGTCCGCCTGTCCCGTAGAACATTAGGAAGGTCGGGTCGGCCTGACACACCGCGGGGATTAGCACGTCTGGCCTCGCGTCCGTCATGGCGGCGAGGAGCTTAGCAATGTCGTTGGCGTTCTCTAGCATCATATCATAACTATGTGCGCAGTTGTGAGTGAGACTGTATGCTACAAAAAAAAGGGGGGAAATTGTTTAAAAGACGAGGCCAAAAGAAAAAGGAAAGAAATGGTGAAAACTGCACTGCAAACTAAAACTTCAAACTGAAAATGTAAAGGTGTTCAGGACAGAAATCAACGCCTGTTAGAGGAAGCAAAAAAATTAAGGAGCGAGAAGGAAGACAATGTATGTAGATGAAAAGTCAGGGAAGGGAGGTGAGGGGCGTCTGGGTCAAAGGGAGGGAAGGAGGAGAAGGTATTATAGCCCAGGTGTTGGTTTTACCATTGTGGTCACTAAGGAGGTGGCGGCCGCGTCTCCCCAGGGCGCCGAGGTCCCTGGGGTCAAGGAGGAAAGGGAGGAGTGGCAGACGGTGGCAAGCAGGAATTTGGCGGGATACTTTTACGTACTTTGCTTGTTTCCAAAATGTGAAAATATGTATACAAAAGAAAAGAAAAGAAGCTGTAAAACTAGAAAGAAATAGAGGCAACATAATCGATTCCTCCGCAAGCCCATACATTTACTTTGCTGACTTCATTGCTTGTTCCCAATATGTGACAATATGTTTAAAAGTAAGATAAAAATAAGGTGTAAAATTTGAAAGAAGTAGAGGCAACATAAATCGATTCCTCCGCAAACCCTTACATTTTAGAACAAAGCCTCTATTCACGCTATAGCTTCTACGCCTTGCTTAGACGACTAAAAATAAAAGAAAACAAATACCTCCTGTAATTACCGGCGAGAACACGGCTGCGGAGATGTGACTGCTGTCCTAATGGTTTTTAAATGAAGAGCGATTGTATTTTCCTCTATCACCTAACACGAACCAACACAACGCAACCGTCTCGGACACACTCGCTCCAAGACTCGACCAGGATTTGTTACTCAGCCAAACAAACGAGAACTCTGGTAAAAACAATAATTAGTCTGCCCTGAAATGGTTGTATATCCGCAAGCAGGTAGAGACGGAGCAAGAAGACCAGGGGAAGCACAGAGCGAGTGAGGATGAGTGAAGGGATGAGTGCGAGTGGCTATGGGGTGGACATTTGAGGAGCAATTTAATGAGTGATGAAAAGGGACAAAGACAGAAGGATTTTACGCGTTGTAGGTCAAGACTCCATGGACTCAGCCTTGACCTACCTCTCAGTATACACCACTGTGACCTGTGAACTGTGATAGAAGAAATATCAGAGGCGTGGATGTTCGCTATGAGGGAGATTATTTTCAAGGGACTGTATGTATGTGTGTGTGTGTGTGTGTGTGTGTGTGTGTGTGTGTGTATGTGTGTGTGTTTTGACAAGGGGTATCCGTGGTTAGGTCTTTTTTAGGTATCCGTAGGTTTCGGGGTGACGAAGAAGGCTTTATAGGAGTGGTCAGACAAGTAAATCCTTTGTCTTATCTGTGGAAGGGCCGAATGAAGTGCTCCAAGGCTTGCCACCAGAGTCTCAGGCCGCCCAGCAGCGCCTCGAGGACTTACACCCTCATGCCAAGAGCTGATTGGTCCCCTGGGGGTGCTCGAGGGGGCCCGATGTCTGCACGTTGATCGCCCTTTTGATCCTGGTCACCACCGCCACTGCTCTGAAGGGTAGCCGGACGTTTTGGCCATGGACGTTTTGGCCGTTAGGTTAAAATAAATTAGGTTAGGTTAGGTTAGGTTTTGCTAGGGCAGGTTAGCGTAGGTTTTTTAGAAACTTAGGACTAGTGAGACGGTTAGTTTTTACCCGTGACCAAAACGTCCGTTGCCAAAAGGTCCTACATTCGCTCTGAAGGACATCTTGTGGCGGTGCAAAATTCTGCTCCTACTTGTCACGATGTTAGTTTTCATGTGTGAGTTTTATGTTTGTGATGCGTGAAAATGTTTTAATATCTTATGAAGGAGAAAAGAAAATGTATGGAAAAATTACGAAAGCATGTATAACATATTGAATAGAAACTCCACAACCTGATACACACAACTATGAATTGCTGTAAAATTGACCAAAATTCTTCTATAATATTCATATACAAAGAAAACCTTACTATAAAAGAACCATAAAAATCCTAACCCCCGACCTCTCTTGACAGACATACAATAAGTATCAAGCTATGATTTGTTACTGAAACTACGTAGTGATTCTGATATTTTTGAGCGCGAAGGATAGCTAGCTTTTGAAAATACTTATATATCTACCCTAATAACATGATTACTATGTTTCGAGTGTTTATGATAACAAAAAACAAGGATTTCCACTTATCCCACTTATTTAATGTTGCAAATAATAATTCGCATTGAGCGGCCAGAACGATTTTCTTTATCATTATAAATCATCCTGACGAGGGAAACAGCTTATCTGCATTATATATATATCTTGATTACTGGATGAAATTGAATGCGAACTTCACCAATACGAGTCAATCAAAGGACTTAAAATGATACGTTGCTCGTGGTTTTATCGTTTCCTGTTTTGAGCAAAAGGAAGAATAACTGGCAGGCAGGAAGCTGGGAATCATAAATAGCCGGCCACTTCACGGACATCAACCCGCGTGAGCAGCGTGAAACCTCATTTGAGTACGACGAACAACAAGCAATCATACCAAGGCGCCTTAACAACATTCGCTGCAGCAGGAAGATAAGCTTGTTATTTGAGAGTAATATTTTATGATCCATTAATGTTAGTAAGTCTGGTGGCACGGATGATTCTAGCAGAGGAAGAACGTGGTTACACTCAGTCTTAATAAATGTAATATATATAGGTAGTTCTTTTGCACCCAAACTAATCCCCAGAAAATCTTTGTTGTGATCTCGACTGCCATTTCAAGGTAGTGAATGGGTAATAGTTCAAAAATGACGAGAGAGAAATAAAGAAAAAGCAAGAGAGAGAGAGAGAGAGAGAGAGAGAGAGAGAGAGAGAGAGAGAGAGAGAGAGAGAGAGAGAGAGAGAGAGAGAGAGAGAGAGAGAGAGAGAGAGAGAGAGAGAGAGAGAGAGAGAGTAAGAAACATGCATAAGTAGACAATAAGTTTATACATTCAAATCTCAATAAGTATGAAATCAATGTTACATGTTCGGGAAACCAAGACGAAAAGCCAATATAAATAGGACTATATCACCCTGAGTGGGCAATGGGTACGGAAGCACACGTGACATGTTTACATATGAAGGTCGCCGGGTTGAATTAGATGGTGGGTTAGGCACAAAGTGTTACTACGGATGCACGCTAATGCAATAGTATATTAAGATTTGATTAATAAGACAGTAATGCAGAATGGCAGGTCATTTCCACTACACGTCTTTTTTTCCTGTAACGTGTGTTGTTATGGAAATAAGTCACTATTATTAATTCCACTTGTGTCAATCTCCATCCAATTACATCAGTTTTTTTTATATATATTTGATAACATGTGTCGAATCAAAGCAAAACTCACTTGGACAACTTGTTTAGGGGCGAGGCCGACAAGTAGATGACGTGAGTGACTTTTCCAGGTTTGACATCATTGCAAAAGAAAAAAAGTCTGTAATGGACCACTAGTTTGATATTAGAAAGCGATACAAGCAAGGTGTTAATTATGTACGCCTAAGTTTTGTTGTAACCAAACACTCTTCGTTTCCTAAAATCCTGGACGACCAAATCAGTAGATAGATAGTCAGATAGTAGACTAGCAAGAGAGAGAGAGAGAGAGAGGAGAAGGAGGGGGAGGGAGAGGAGAGAGAGAGAGAGAGAGAGAGAGAGGAGAGAGAGAGAGAGAGAGAGAGAGAGAGAGAGAGAGGAGAGAGAGAGAGAGAGAGAGAGAGAGAGCGAGAGAGAGAGAGAGAGAGAGGAGGCAGACAAACAGACAGACGACAGACAGAGAGAGAGAGAGAGAGAGAGAGAGAGAGAGAGAGAGAGAGAGGAGAGAGGAGAGAGAGAGAGAGAGAGAGAGAGGAGAGAGAGAGAGAGAAGAGAGAGAGAGAGAGAGAGGAGAGAGAGAAGAGAGAGAGGAGAGAGAGAGAGACAGAGACAGAGACAGAGACAGACAGACAGACAGAGACAGACAGACAGAGAGAGAGAGAGAGGAGAGAGAGGAGAGAGAGAGAGAGAGGAGAGAGGAGAGAGAGGAGAGAGAGAGAGAGAGAGAGAGACGCATGAACGAGCTCAGAACCTGCCGCAGCGAGGAATCTGAAACAGGCAAGAGGACTGTCTGAGAAAATTTAATGCTACGTACACAAGCTTCGCCCACCTACAGGGGGTGCGATGGAAGGCAATTCAGCGATGTTACCCAAGCTTAATGCGTCCTTTGCCTTCACATTAGCCTCGCTCTTCATGGAGACTCCAAACTTGTTCTTCCTGTATAACCCTCATTCATTTCTCCCTACGTCTTCTCCTTCCTGGAACTCTTCTCTCTCCTCCTTCTTGGTCCTTCTTCGTTCTCACCTTCCTTCCTCCTGAAACCAAGACAGATCAAACCTTTGTCGAGATATTCGTTACTCACAGCAAGTATAGTCGTGGACACCTTTATATTTTCTTGCACTATAACCTAACCTAACCTAACTTAACCTAAACCTAACTTAATCTAACCTAACCTAACCTAACTTAACCCAACCTAACCTAACCTAACCTAACCTAACTTAACCTAAACTTAACTTAATATAACCTAACCTAACCTAAACCTAAACTAACCTAACCTAACCTAACCTAACCTAACCTAACCTAATATAGCTAGTAGCACATGTATCCCCCCCTCCTTCAACCCAGTGTGAATGGCTGCGTGTGGATGAGGCAGGTGGTCAGCACGAGGTCGCTGCCGGGACTGGCGACGCGGCTGCAGGGCGTCTCCAGCCATAAAATGGGCCACTCTGCTCGCCCAGGGGCTGACCGGCGACCGTGGCGAAAGGGTGAGAAGCGCCTCACCCCGGGGAGGCTGAGGCGAGGCAGATGAGGAGATAGTGAGACATGGGAGGTGCGTGGTGACATGGGCGGAATGTTAGGGAGGTTGTTGAACATGGCGAGGGTGTAAGGTGGGTGTGAAGAAACGATAGGCGTTGGAGGTAGGCTGAGAGAGGAAGAGGGATAAAACATTCAGGGAGTACAACTAGCAGTGTAGAGTGACGTGTCTTGTGTACTGTGAGATTTATGCAAAAGAACCCGTATTGCACATGGACGGATCCTTGGAAGTGAAAGGCGGAAGTATAGCTCGAGGTGATGCAGACGGTGGGTAATGAAGGACATCAGACCAGCAACGGCAGGGCACAACAGGTCAGCTGCGTGATGGGATGGACCGCAGGGAAGGAGGTACCCCCGTGGGCGAGGTGAATGTGTCAGCGCGACGGGGGTTCCCAGGGCGAGGGCACGTGACATGTTTATCCTGCACCAGGTATTGCGTGGCGGCTCGGCGGGTCCTCATTATCTACGTGATGTTTGCTCCTCCTGTTGTAGCCAAGTAACTTCACACATAATATATAGCAACAGTTATGTGAAGTTGAGTTCCATGTCCTTCAATATTTGGCTGTTCTTCCTGTTCTTACGTCCTCATCATCAGGAAAACTCGTACGTGTCTTGTGGCGTGAGTGAGCGGAATGGAGCGGAATGGTTGTGTTGGGTGGAGCGCTGTGGAAAGGGTTGGATGGCTGCTTTAGTCGAGGTTATGTGTTTGATCGAATGAAAAATCTATAACTTGTTAGAATGTACGCTGAGGAAAGTTAGAAAACATTTAAGGAAAGTAGTTGCTGTTAAGACGTAGATGCAGGAAAGTAGTTGTTGTTAAGACATAAACGCAGGAAAGTAGTTGTTGTTAAGACATAAACGCAGGAAAGTAGTTGTTGTTAAGACATAAATGCAGGAAAGTTGTTGTTGTTAAGACATAAATGCAGGAAAGTAGTTGTTGTTAAGACATAAATGCAGGAAAGTAGTTGTTGTTAAGACATAAATGCAGGAAAGTAGTTGTTGTTAAGACATAATGCAGGAAAGTAGTTGTTGTTAAGACATAAATGCAAGAAAGTTGTTGTTGTTAAGACATAAATGCAGGAAAGTAGTTGCTGTTAAGACATAAATGCAGGAAAGTTGTTGTTGTTAAGACATAAATGCAGGAAAGTAGTTGTTGTTAAGACATAATGCAGGAAAGTTGTTGTTGTTAAGACATAAATGCAGGAAAGTTGTTGTTGTTAAGACATAAATGCAGGAAAGTAGTTGTTGTTAAGACATAATGCAGGAAAGTAGTTGTTGTTAAGACATAAATACAGGAAAGTAGTTGTTGTTAAGACATAAATGCAGGAAAGTAGTTGCTGTTAAGACATAAAGGCAGGAAAGTTGTTGTTGTTAAGACATAAATGCAGGAAAGTAGTTGCTGTTAAGACATAAAGGCAGGAAAGTTGTTGTTGTTAAGACATAAATGCAGGAAAGTAGTTGT
>JACEEZ010024244.1:907571-917760 GCA_016584305.1 Chionoecetes opilio
CTTTGTTGCTTTCTTAACTTATGATGATTGCATTTCCAGTACCTCCGCGTGTTTTTTTTCATCATTGTTTTTCTATGAGTACGTATTCTGCCTATCCTGTGTCATATTGTGTGGTGTTTGTGATAACATAGGGGACGATGGAGGACATGCGCCGAAGTGAATTTCACACCTGAAGCATATTGTGCATGACCGATGCAGCAAAGTGGAGTTGAAATAAAAGATAAGAATTCTTAAATCAATAAGGAAATGAATAAGGAAAGCAATGACAAGAATAAAAATTTTAATTGTTTTATCTAAAATTAAACTTGTCAGTTTTTCATACCTTCCAGATACAACCATTGTAACTATTCAGCATGAGAGAGAGAAAAAAAAAAGTAGAATAACATAGACCACACAAACCCAGGGTTTAAACGAGGTAATGTCTCGTTAACATTAAAATAAACAAAATCAAACAAGCAAAATGCACATCAAATACAACCAAAAGCAAATTCAACCAAACAGCCAACAGCCAGCATGACGCCAAGTCGACCACGCTGAAAGTTTTTGTAAGTCTTCCCATAGGCTTGCCTGCCGCGATCTGAAATAACCGATTTTCCGATTTTTGTATCATCTGCGAATTTAGACACAAAGTTGTTAAGTACAACATTGATGCTATTTACATGCATTATGAACAGTACTGGTCTGAAAACAGTGTCCTCTGGGACGCCACTGGTGACTGGTGTCCAATCCGAGGCAGTTCCTCTGATGACTATGACCCTTTGTTTTCTGTGGCTTAGCCAGTTTTTTATCCAGTTGCACACAGCTGTGATCCAAAGTCGTTTTACTTCAAACATTTATTTGTTTATTTGTAAAATATGTAATTTTAGGGAATGATTTGGTCGCCTTTCTTTAGGGATAGGTGTGATATTAGCTGTATTTCGTCAGGCCGAGAATAAAGCTTGTCACAAGTATTTATTGAACATATATACGTTTGCGTGGATAATCAGTGCGCGCCTCCGAAAAGTGAATGTTTACACGTATGACGCACCATGTTTATAACAAAATAATGTAGAATATCAACACTTACTCTTGTAGTTAGTATTTCGTTGCGTAGCCCTTCCTCTTGATGACCCTTTGAAGGCGACGTGGTACACTGTCAGCAAGATTTTGAAGGAACTCAGGCTTAAATTCTTCCCAACACTTTCGGAGCTCCATTTCAAGCTTGGGGAGTGTAGAGGTGTCACGTGAGCGGAGTTTGCCTTTAATGATGGCCCAAAGATTTTCTATGGGTGATATATCGGGAGAATTACCTGGCCAGTCATCTATTCTCCCAATCTTGCAGTCATCAAGCCACTGTATCACATCTCGAGCTGTGTGGCAGGATGCTCCATCCTGTTGGACAATCTGTGCCTGTGTCTTTTCAAAGCAGGCCTCCAGGTGGTCATTTAAAAGATCAAAATACACCACTTGTTAACAGTTGTGTTCTTTGGGAAAATAAACTAAGTTCCCAATACCATGAAAAGTAAAGCAACACCACACCATTAAACTGGGAGGGTGTTTTGTGGTCTTTCGTGTGTAGCGAGGCTCGGTGGGGTCTGAGCCGGGACGACGGTACACTTTTGCTGGTCCTCCTCCACTCACACAAAATGTGCTTTCGTCACTCCACAGCATAGCCCGCCACTTGTCGAGAGGCCAATCTCTGTATTTCTTTGCAAAGTGAAGCCTTTTCTTCCTTGGCGGTCATTTATCAGTGGCTTATTCCGCGCCCGGTAACACCTGTAGCCAAGGTCACGTTTCAAAGTTTCCTGTACAGTACGAAGCGACACATACCAAGAAGAGTATGATTTTCCTCCTTCAGTTCTCTGGCTGTAAGGCTAGGATTGGCATCAAGCTGTCGCCTTAACACGCTCCTGGTTCTGTTACCCCGTTTTTTTTTTGCTTCCCAGGTTGTTTTTTTGGGAGCGGGAGATTCACCTCTCCGCCAGCCTTAAATCGGCGGATCAAATTTTGCACTGTTCTAAGCTTTAGTCCTTTAAGCTTGCAAATTTCCTTATTATTGATCCCAGCCTTGTAAAGATCAATGATTGCTTGAATCGTTGTGCCATCCTTATGTTTTCCACCCATTATGTAATCCAGCAAAAACAGGCAAAAACACGGGATGTAGGTGAACGCTGCAGGCTATAAGTTCAAAATCATGCAAACTGTCAAACGCCTATGGAGGGAGGAGAGGGAGGGAAACCCTCCCTCCCATACACCGGTGAGTGTGCAAGATGATGTACGTCGCTGTCAGACATACGATTCATGCCTTCTGCATTTTTTTTATAGCTTGGGAAGCAACTTTAAATCTGCGCGGTAAATCTCGATGAACGGATTCTGGCGTAAAGATCATCCGCGCAAGCCTGTAGGTGTAAGGGCGTTCACTATCCTGCCTTAAGTTTCTTTTAGAATTTTACGAAAGGTATCGTCTGGCCCTGACATTTCATTTGCCTTTTAGATCACTAAATGCGTTCGGGACGTCTTTGGTATTTATTCCAATGTTTTATAGCGTTGCAAAAGAGAAAAGAAAGAAATATATCAAATTATAAGACAAAAGAGAAAAAGACCGAGTTATAATTTACATCACGGAAAAAACAAGAGAGATTTTTTTAAGATTAGATTATACATTAAATTTAGCCAATCAGTTAATACAATGGATATACCACAGTTATAGATAAGTGTTTTTACATTGGCTGACCCTTTTGAGAGTTACAACTCTCCTAATAGGCCCCAACACTACACAATACACAATACACTAGTTTGCTCCTCCGAGGGTCAAACTAAAATATTTATACATTATAACAAACACACACACACACACACACACACACACACACACACACACACACACACACACACACACACACACACACACACACACACACACACACACACACACACACACACACACACACACACACACACACACACACACACACACACACACACACACACACACATACACACACACACACAGACACACACACACTTACACATAAGTGTAAGGGTCAAGGTACTCCGTAGTGTAGGGGAGGCACGCTCAGTTCACAACCGAGAAGTCCCGGGTTCGATCCCCGGGCGGAGCGGAAACATATGGGCTGTTTCCTTAAAACCCGAGCCCCTGTCCACCCAGCAGTGAATGGGTACCGGGTGTTAGCCGGGGTTTGTGACCTGCTCTCCGGAGTGCTGGCTTCGGCCAAAACTAAGCACTAAGGATGAATGATAAAAATGTTGATATGGAGACGGGGCCATACGAGCGTTGCTCTGGCCCTGTAAAATACAACTAGACGAATACATGCATACATACACGCATGTACAGACATTTACCTATGTAAATATATACACATTTTCATGTTACATAAAAATCTAAACATATACACATATTCACGCTTTCATGATGTATAAGACTGCAAACATATACATACAGTTACAGAGTCAAGATGTATAACCACATACACGTGCTCACATAGTCACGCATTCATGAGAATAAAAGAAACACACTTGTACACAATAAGCACCCATACATACCGATATTTAACATATCTGTAATATCTATAATATCAATGGCAGAAATTAAAGTGCTCATAAACATATATCACACCAATACACACCTTTTCTATAGGATGCCTTGTAATTACTGTTGATATTTTGTTAAGAAAAAAGATTTTAGACACTGTTTAAAACATGCTAAAGTTGGCTTTGTTTTTATATCTATTATTTTTTTTTTTTTTTACATTTGCGCCTATAGCGCCTGTAGGCAGTGGTGATCCAGGGCTCGGATGGTAGGCTCTGGAGGTTCACTTGAAGGCTGTGATGGTTGGTCCTCGCCCGTGGTGGCGCAGGCAGGATTTTTATAGTGACGCCTGTAATTAGAGGCTCATGCCGCCCCCCTGTGTCCTCCGATGCACTCGCAATCGAAGGTAGAGCTAATGGGCAGGGCATGTGGGTGTTCTTAGGCCACTCGACGGTGCAGAAAGGTTTTGGTTTTCGTCGGGGATCGAACTCGGGTCACCAAGAACGCCAGTCGGAGACGCCTCCAGGCGGTAGTAGAGTGGTAGGCTGTTTCAAATTTTAACACCATAATATACAATACAAGTTTGAGATTGATTGGAATGTGTAGGTGGGATTTCCAAAAACGTTACTTGCTCTAAAACAGTATTTTTCATTTGTTTGTATGTAGAAACAGGTTATCTGTCTGTTCATACCTTGAATTTTCCAGTTATAATAATAACTCTTTTTTTGAGAGAGAGATAGAGAGAGATAGAGAGAGAAAGAGGAGAAGAGAGAGAGAGAGAGAGAGAGAGAAAGAGAGAGAGAGAGAGAGAGAGAGAGAGAGAGAGAGAGAGAGAGAGAGAGAGAGAGAGAGAGAGAGAGAGAGAGAGAGAAAAGGCGAGTCAGTCAACGATACATCTGATTTCCCTCTTGAGCCGCCGTGAGAGGTGTGCAAAGACGGTTCTCTGCGCTAAGGATGTGCCACAGCCCTTACCGACCCATCCAACACCCTTCTCCAGCCTTTGAGAGCCCATCACCACCCCCACACATCACCCACTCACCTCCTCCTCCTCTTCCTAACCCCCCCTCCTCCTCCTCACCCCTTCCACAATACTCACAGTCACTCTTCAGACGATTATAAAGAAAAAGAAAAAAAGCTGTCCGGGTATTCAGTCCTTCTTCATCCTTGAGTCTTGTGCAAGGAAAAAGGTTGACGCGGGGAAGCCTTTCATTCTGTTCATTACTGTCATCCGTTTTGGCGGTCGGAAGAGACTGCTAAGCCGGCCGCGGTGTGTGTCGAGGGAGAGTTTCAGGATGAGTTGAGTTTTGTTGTGAGACGAATTAAGGTTCTGAGGTTTTACTGAAAGAGAGAGAGAGAGAGAGAGAAGAGAAGAGAGAGAGGAGAGAGAGAGAAGGAGAAGAGAGAGAGAGAGAGAGAGAAGAGAGAGAGAGAGAGAGAGGAGAGAGAGAGAGAGAGAGAGAGAGAGGGAGACAGATAGATAGATAGATAGAGAGAGAGAGAGAGAGAGAGAGAGAGAGAGAGAGAGAGAGAGAGAGAGAGAGAGAGAGGAGAGAGAGAGAGAGAGAGAGAGAGAGAGAGAGAGAGAGAGAGGAGAGAGACAGACAGAAGACAGAAGAGAGCAAAGGGGAGGGGACAGACAGACAGACAGACAGACAGACAGACAGGGAGAGAGACAGAGAGATAAAGAGAAAGAGAAAAAGAGAGAGAGAGATGAATATACGCTATATAGCTGTACGATACCAACTACTTTTTGCAACAGGTGTGTCACTGATATAAGCACCCCCACTAGCACATGTTTCCTTTTATATTGAAGTATTGATCCTCGACTCTAATCTTGTAATGACTTAATCGCACCTGTCAAATATGCTAATTTCATCACCAACACTATCCCTATCTAAAGAGTCTTGCGTAAAGTGACTATGATGGTATGTTAAACGGTAAGACGTGGACAAGGTAACCTAGATAGATGTCTGCATACCTATAGAAAAGTGAGAGACCTAACAACCCAACCATACCTTACCTAACCTAACCTAACCTAACCTAACCTAACCTAACCTAACCTATATAGAAGAGCCACTAAATATATATGATTTAAGATGTGAAGAAAGGAACTGGTCTGAACTGCGCGAATGTGAATTAATGATTGATCAGAATAAGAGAATAATGAGTAAAGGAGGTGATAAATAATGATGAATATAGTGAGGTGAGCTGAGACAAAGATACAAAGCTGATGCGAGGCTGAGGACGGGAGGGACGGGCGACACAGGTTGATATGATGCACAGTTTGGGGTCCACCGCCGCCCATCAAAATTGCTCTCCTGTCCACTATGAGTCTTTATTTCGCGTAGTCTTTCTTGTGAGTCCTGAATGCATCTCCTCGTCAGTGTCGGGTCCTATCACATGTAGTACCTTGCCTTTTTTATTAATGCTTTGGGGAGTGTGAGATTAAATGACGCGAAATATAACCCTATTTGAGGGTCGCTAATTATTGTGTAGCCAATTCTAGCGTGTCGGTCGGCATACAGCTGATTATGTTATTGTAGTTGACTTGTTTGTGGGATGATTAATGGCGGCAATTGCTGTGTCTCCATTATAACGACCACAACCCGCTTACAGGGACACGCTAATTGCTGTGTCACCCAGATTAAGCAGGGGATGGCGCGGCGGGTGAGGCTGCGGCGGGTGGCTGGCTGGGTGAGCGTCATTACCGGCGCTTTTCTGGCGGATGAACACACGGCTACCAACGTAACGACCGCGTGATTGTTACGCTTGTTTGGCCATCACGTTGGGGGTGTAATTGCCTGACGGAGGAGTGATGGAGGAGGGAAGGTGGGGTGGAGGGGGGGCAGGGTGAAGGGAGGATGGAGGAGACATCTGCTCTTCCAAAGATATTTTAGTTCCCTGGAGGCTGATGACGGCCACAGGTGCGACAGAAGGAACCAGCGACGCTTACCCCTGACACCTTGCCGGCCATTAAGGTGTGTGCGTGTGTGTGTGTGTGTGTGCCAGGCGAGTGCAGTGAAGGCCGCAGGAGACGGTGAAGGAAGGAAGGAAAGAAGGAAGGAGATTGTAGATAACAGTGAGGTGGATAATCAGCTGCGTCAGTCACTCACCTGAATCTCATCAACATGTCTTAAAGTTTTGTGTAGGAAAAAATAAGGAAGAAGAGTGATTTACGAGTCGTGCAAGAACTAGCAGAAGAATATGTGTATATAGTCAACAAAACAAATAAAGGGATTGAATCAGGAATACCTTTGGGATGTCTGTGTTGCGCGACGTTTGAAAGATGTTAAGGATTGAAAAGAGATATAATTTGTAAGGCAGGAAAAAAAAGGCAGAAAATGAGACAGACAGACGTAGTACAAAGAAAGATTAGACAATAGACACGTAATAAGGAAGTACAGAGTGCCAGTGTTGCCTAACAAGCAATTGAAAGAAGACAGTGTGAGGGCTGGTGAGGAAGGGGATACCAGGTGACAAGGACGATAGGCTGCCTTCGGGGGGAGGGGGGGGGGCATTATGAGACCTTCTTCAGAGGAGGAGGATGGGGGGGGATTATGAGACCTTCTTCAGGGGTTGGTATGTGGTGCCCAGAATGTGGTAGCCTCGTCGCCTCCGTCAGGAACATTGCACACAGTACATGGCTCGTAAGAATCTAGGTAATAATGGCACAGGTTAAAATGGCACAGGTTAAAATGGCACAGGTTAAAATGACACAGGTAATAATGGCACAGGTTAAAATGGCACAGGTAATAATGGCACAGGTTAAAATGGCACAGGTTAAAATGGCACAGGTTAAAATGGCACAGGTTAAAATGGCACAGGTTAAAATGGCACAGGTTAAAATGGCACAGGTTAAAATGGCACAGGTTAAAATGGCACAGGTTAAAATGGCACAGTAAAAATGGCAAAGGTAAAATTGGCACATGAAAAAGTTGGAAAAATGGCACAACAAAAAAATATATTCACTGTGGTCGGTGGGTTTATACAGTAGAATGTTTTTTATGCGCGCGTCAATAACTTGAAGAGAGTTAATAATATAAGTTCCTTCAAAGAGACAGAAAATATTATTAGGTTTAGCAAGCATACGTCGCCTCTTTACGTATCTGATGTTTACGTTAATTACTTGAACATACAGTATAAGCTGACCGAGTATAGACTAGTATGTAAAGTTATATAAATAGGAAAATAAATTGAATCATATAATTTAATCATATTTTTAATTATATTTGAATTTGCTCACCAGGCTATGATGATTTCAAGAGAAGAAGGGACGGTTGTTTCTGAAGACTCTTAATACCCTCATTGATATTTTTCTTCCAATATTTTAACATGAAAACGAAAATAATGCATATATATTTAATTCATCAATGCTTCGTATAATACACAAACACTTGTTCAGATCACAGGGATACACAAACTGCAAGTAAGTGTAACTGCTCTTTGTAATTTATTTTCAAGCTATATTCAAGCGAGACCGAAGTGCTTATCTATATTGCCTGCTGTTAATTAATATGCTCATGTTAGTAATTTACTTGATGCTTGTGACGCACTAATGGTTAAGCTGTCTCTCTGGGATATAATTTACGGTGCTATAAACATAGTTAGTATTGAATGATAACGATCACAAATTATATAATTCTTTGGCGTTCCTTAAGTCACCCACCACACATGCGTTTGGTTTTCTAAGTAATTATTGTTTACTCTTATCTCCACACGTTATTATGACCGAAGCCAACACGAATTGTTCATCACCATCATCCATGCTCATGTATCGTCTTCTTATCACAGCTGAGAGGAAGGAAAAATATCACAGGATGGGAATATATATGTCAATGATTTGTGTTGTTAGTGTAGCAATGTAAGGCGTCTGTGATGAGGGTTATGGAAGAAGACACATGGAGGGTTTGAGATTCACGGGAGAGTATGAAGCGTGAAAATGGAAATAATGGGGAGGGAGTTAGTCATTCTTTGCAGATGACTCAGCTTTACGTAACAGGTACAATGGAAAAAACAGCAAAAAAAATAATGCTAAAGTCGAAATGATTGCCATTAATTAAAGAAAAGGTTGAGTATAGTTGCAACAACAAAATTTTTTAAGAAGTAATGTAAATGTGTCAGAGTTTTTAAGTTCATTTTTGTGGACGATATCGCAGAAGATTTTCGCAGAAGGTCGCAGGTGCCATATGACCTCTGATGTCTGGCACACTTTCCCCTTTTTAGCATTAATTCAATTCAATTATTTCACAGTGAATGAAGTTAACACTCTTCCACGAACACCTCGTCGATGTTCCCTGACACACTTCCCTCTCATGCACTCTCACCATTTACCCATCTCCCAGCTGCCTCAACCGCCGTCACTTGCCCTCTTGCCGCAGTATTAGATAACAAATATGAAGATGAGCGAGTCCAGTCTCCAGCGCTTTTGTTCTTCCCTTTGCGAGTACTTTGCATGTTATTTGCATCCTTTCGAGCATTCCCTCTGCTGCTTCCTTTCCATTTTCAAAACTCTTTAGTTCCTCCTTTCTATACCTGATGGCATTCATTGTAATTCATCCAGATGTAAGCAACTCTCTTTTGCGTTAAATATTAAATAAAAGCGTTAAGAATTTCGCAAGTATCCAAAGCTCTCGTCTTGGGACATCAAGCTCCTGAAGCACATGCAATGCTGTGTGACAAATGAACATAATATTTTGCTGCAGAAAACTCAAACAAAAAATAAACACACATCGGTATCAAGCAAATATATATTGAAATTGCTAAGCTATTTCCAGCAATGACTGTAAAAAGTTTTTGTAAGTGTGGAAATATTTCACAAGTGTAATCAAACTAGCGAGTGTACAAGCTGCGTGGGACTGGCTCGCCTAACGGGTTTTGTCTGTAACTAAGAAACATAGGAAGGGAATAATATTTACTATCGAAAAACAACACTGAAGTGGTGAGAAATATATATGCAACTCAGATTTATTGCCGAGAGAAATTATTTGCAGTCGTCCGTAAAGCAAAATATGTATGCAAAACACACACTCGAGGAGGCAAAGTGACTAAGCTCACGCGAACGGCAGGTGCGCGCGCGCGCGCACACACACACACACACACACACACACACACACACACACACACACACACACACACAACACACACCCCCACACACACACACACACACACACAAACACACACACACAACACACACACACAAAACCCCCACCACACACACACACACACACACACACACACCACACACACACACACACACACACACACACACACACACACACACACACACACACACACACACACAGCCACCCTTCCGACGTCACACAATGACCTGTATTGTGGTCCCCGCGAGGTCAATAATTCATTAGAGTGTTCTTGGTGCTCACAATAGGACCAAAGGAGGAGGATAAGAAGAAGGAAGAGGAAGAGAGGAGGAGGGAGGAGGAGGAGGAGGAGGAGGAGGAGGAGGGAGGAGAGGAGGAGGAGGGAGGAGGAGGAGGAGGAGGGAGGAGGAGGCCAGGAAGGAATGAGGTAGACTAGGCCGGATCACGCTCACCCCTTGATTAACAAGGGCTTATAGAACCCCTAAGCACCACACACACACACACACACACCCCACACACACACGATAACCCCCTGTCTTATTTAAAAACCCCCCCCAGC
>JACEEZ010024245.1:0-29754 GCA_016584305.1 Chionoecetes opilio
GCATTGTATACCTGTTTTCTTATAGCACACAGGGAAGTGAATTTTACCAAACTAATTTAGAACAGACACAGGTTAATACTGATGTTCTAAAATAAATGTCTAGAAAAGTGATTCTGGTAGTGGTAAAAGTGCATCGGACTGAGCTGCAGTCCCATTAAGTCCGATCACTTGATGAAACCTCGATATAAAGCAAAAACTACATTATTCAGGAATCTGTGACCTTTCCTAAAACAATGTGAATGACCGACTTAGTGTTACAGCTACAAAGAAAGTATGGGTGTGTTTATTCATGTTATTGGGTATCCAAAAATAAGTAAATAATTAAATAAAGGTTATAATCGGTATTAAGAATTACCCAATAGGCCAAATAAAAAAATTATAGCGCTTTGTGTCCTGGTGGCAACGCCGACGTGAGTTTCGGACAGGGGATGCTTGACAGCCTATGTTGATCTCAAGGAAGGCGTTTGACTCAGTGCATCGGGAGTCACTCTGGGGTTTTATGCGACTTTAGCGGGATATTTCCTGCAAGGACTTGTTGAAGGGACGCCTTCCTGTTAAGACAGGAGAGGCAAGCGGTGCGTTCCTTCCCCATCACTTTTTCAACCCTTGTATGGACTGGTATGGGCAAAGTTGCTAGATCAAAGTGATGCTGGAGCATTTTTCGACACCAAGATCATGATCTTGTTTTTGCAGATGATGCAGTAATTTCTTTGCTGAGTCGCTGGGAGGTCCTGGTGATGGTCTCGAGGCGCTGCACGAGGCGGCAAAGCCTTTGGGACTTGCGGTCTCGTGGCTCCAAGACCAAGGTTCAATGTTTGGAGCGCCTTACTAGATGAAAATACAGTCTGTTCAATGCGTGCGGGAGAGGACCATTTGATATCTTGCGAAAGTTTTACCATACCTTGGTAAACGCAGGTCCACAATGAATGCGCGATCACGTAAAAAAAGTCTTTACGGCGGAGTGGTAATAGGCCACGGTTATGGACTCGCTCAGCAGGAGTATTTGCGTTTGTCGGTACAAGAGTGCAGGAACAAAGATCCGGATCTCAAATCGCTTGTGATTCCTCCCTGTCTTACTCTATGGTGGAGACCATGGACATAAATAGCGACTTGAAGAGGGGGACTAACTCGAGCCTTTGGTAATAAGCGTCTCGCAGAATCATGGGGTATGCGGGATGATTACGTGTCGAAATCAGCGATTGAGACTGAATAGAGTCCTATTACCTGCATAGTCCGTCAGCACCAACTTCGGCTAAACTAGGGCATGTGGACACGCTACCTGAAAACCGATCCTTACCATGGGTTGACTCTGTATGAGGACACTTCCGGGTGGAGGAGACCAAGGGGACGCCCAACAGGCTGCGTGGCTGGGTAAGTTGATGTTCTTGTCGAGAGCTGCTTGGTATGGGAAAGGGGCCTGAGCATAGTTTTTTTGATCGCGGCGTGGTGGACCCCTGGAGGGGCGTCGTAGGGTTGGTGAGGTGACGCGCCCCCCGGCGTATGCCACAATGAATGATTGATTGGAATTAAAACTACAAAATTGTGGCCCGCAAGCACTCGTATATTGACCAACATCTCACAGAGACAGTGTTGCCAGATCAAAAATGGGAACAAGGGGTACAAGTGTTGGGTGCAGGAAGTCTGGTACCAACAGGGAACAGGTCTTACAAAAACTTATATTATTATCAATCTGGTCAAATAAGCCATATATGATCAACATTTATTATGCCAGTGAGGGACATGACATTGTGCAATGAAGTGCTTGTTGTTCAGATGCACTTAAGTAATCGTCAGACCATTTCACATTCCTGATTTAATGCAATCAAATCATAGACATTAACGAGTATATCAACAACACGTCGTCACTTCTTTATATCCAGTCAGCCGTTTTTTTTAAATTAATCCGCATCAAAATCTGCAAATTCCCCGAGTTTTCAAAACACACAAGGTTTGCAGACGCCAGGTCAGGCTCGGTGGAAGTACAATCAGGGGGAGGCCCTCATCTTCCCGCGCTGATCAGAGAGGCACGTAAACACAAGAGATAAAATATATTACTTGAAGATATTGGGTGTTTATGGATAGATTCTTTTTGCTATATGCCACATGCATGCATCCGTTATGGGGCAGCCAAGACAAGCTGTGCTTCGAGAAAAGTTTGCAACCACGGAAAGGATTGGCGTGTGTAGGGTGATACACGCCTATAGTGTGTTTGGGGCAGCCGTTTGTGTTGAGAAACGACGCCCCACCGTAAGACAGTAACTAAGTCCAACACTATACCGACCAGGTGGCCTTGTTAGACAGGGACGGCCAGGACGGCAGCAGCGGTGGACCACCACGAATGGTGAGGCTTTGCCTCTTAAATACAAGGACCAAGTAAAACAGCTTGCGAGGGCGTGCCCTGTGGTGAGAGACCCTGTGGTGGGTGGCTGTCACACTTTCTGCCTTCCGCCCGCATAATTTTCCAACGCTATGCTGTAGTTAAATGCTAGTATGTGGAGTCCGAGTAATTGACGTTTGACGGTAGCTCCAAAACTAACCATAGGTTTTCTCGAAAGTACCTTCATTGTTGATTCCCCACACACATGGTTTAACTTATTTACAATCCATGTTATTTGGAGAAGTGGCCAGGTCCTCCTGCTGACACCTAAGGCTCTGCTACACACCTGTTCACCACCTCGTATCGGGGCCAAAACATAGGGATTCCATGGACAATCTCGAGGTTCGTTTTCCTCATAAGTATTCACGCGACCAGCGTCATTTCTTTCGGTGTCAGATTGAGCATCGTTCTCTAGATCTGTCACAGCGACCGGATTCACTGTGACACGAAGTAACAATCGCTCATCATAACATTTGCCGGGACGGTGTCAGGGACAGAGTGTCTGCGGCGTTCCCTGTTCTGACGTCATCATAACAGCGTAGCCCGTTGGAGGGAAGATTTTTTTTTCGCGCGCTTTTTACAAAAGTCGTGTTTTACGGAAATAAGCTGGAAATCAATGGACCCGTTTACTCTTACTTGAGGTAAAGGATTGATTTGACATCTTCAAGCCTCATATAGTTGGGCAGTGATGTTGATTTTTCTACGTGAACAGTATTTTGATGATACAGCCAATTTAAGCTACAGGAAAATGTATACGCCTCTAAAACGACTGGGCGCCTGTTGTGTGACGTCCACTAGCTTAGACAACAGAGCAAAAACAGCTGTGAAGCCGGCCCCGCTACTATTATGTTACTACCTACTAATACACAAACTTGCATTACCCCTATACCGCAAGTGACCCCAGTAAATCCTCCTTCAAGTGAGTAGTAGGTACACTGTGTTTGTGAATATGTTAAGTTGTAGTATAAGGAAAAAAGTGGATAGACAGAGATTAAGTGGCCCGTGACGAGAGCCTGACAAGTGATGACTTCTGGGAATCGGCATTCCTTATAGGGAGCTAATGAACCTTGCAATGACATGTAAACTAGACAGATAGACGAATCTCATAGAGGAAAGGTAGAAATGTATGGCCTTTCTTTCCCCACATAAGCAAAACACACCCTGCGTCACTCTACTCACCACTACAACCTTTACTGACCATACATTTCTACCTGTTCCTCTATGAGTGTGGCTATCGTTATAGCTGCTACAGGTCTTTGCATGTTCATTTAAGCTCACTATAAGGAATGCCGATCCACCAAAGTCATCACTTGTCTGGTGTCAGGGCCACTTCGCTCTGTTATCCACTTTTCCTTATAAAACTACAAAACTTACATATTCACAAACACAGTTAATACCTACTACATCACTTGAAGGAGGATTACTGGTCATCTTGCGGGCTTAGTAGGGGTAATGCAAGTTGAGTAAGGTTAGTTAGTTAGTAAAATAAAAAACTATAATTTGCGTTTGCTGAGGCCAAAAACAAGCCGATCTGCTGATCAGGCGAGATCTGAGTTTGCAGTTACCACGTCAAACCAATCAACAGCAGCGTTCCGCCGTGTTGTGATATTTTGGCCCAAAAGGCCAATATTTATTTATGGTGCATTTCTCAGCAAAAAAGACTATGGAGTACAGTGATATGTAGCTATATGGCACCCAAAGGCTTTATAATACTCAGTGTTTTAGGTGTGAGTAAAACGGGTCCAGTATTTGTGGTGATTGGTGTTTTGAATGGCATTCAACATAATTCGGGCAAAAAAAATTTGGGTCTGGACGATACTTTAAGGGGAGCATCTAATGGAAATTCATAGTCTATGATTATTTCTTACCCAATCAGCTTAAAATTTGCACGTACTAGATATACAATTAACATTATTTGTTCAATAGTTCTGTACCTCAAAAATTATGGTTTCAGAGTTAAAAGCCATTCGGTTTTCACCGTATATTTAAATCAGATTTTTTATACACAAAATGAATTACGATATTTTGCGGACATGGTAGGTAGACAAGACCATTATGCTACATGCCCCATGCAGAGAATGTTAGATAGGATGAAAATAATTGTTAGGGATTTGGTTATTGCGCACTTTTCTTCCTAATAAATTTCCTTACATTAAAAAATAGATTTTCAGTTAGAGCAAATAATCTGGATGCAATTATTTGCCATTTAATCTCTATGAACACAGAAAACAGATCGTATATGGTTTTTAACTTTTTGAGATCACATTTATAAAGAGATTTTGGTTTGAGGACAAATGCGTTTAAAAATTTTGTCTTACCTTTAGTTTTACCTGACAAGTTATAAAAAAAATATTCATTATGGAAAACAATGTAGAAAATTATCATAGATACATAATTAACAAGGTAACATACTCAAAAAAACCGGGACATTTTCAGTAAATAGTGCATGTGGGTGATGGAGGAATCTATCTGACCACCTTGGAGTCCTCGTACGCCCCGGCCTGTACGAAGAACTTTCACCTCCTTGCCCTCTTCGTTCCAGTCCTGATTGTTCGTCGCTATCCTCTGACTCTTCTCTCTTCATTTTGTGCTTTTGTGTCGGTCACCCCTCTCTTTCTATCTCTTTTTCTTGGGGCAGAGGCGGAGTAGCAGATGTGCCCAAACCTCCACCTTCTAAATTTGACACATATCATATTGATGGACAGATTGCGTGCAGCTGTTGCGCAGCTGTGTACTGTTCATAAATACATTCAAGGTGGACCAACCTTCTCTGTGGAGATGAAGAGGGATAGGTAGTGCTGGACGTTGCTTGAGGTGCGAAGAGGTGCTAGGCATTGTACATCCTTGTGGGCTTGTGGGCCCGTGGGTGCTGAAGTGCCACGCTACGGCGGGCGGTTGCGGTTGACACCGACCTCCTTTGCATATTATGCGATTTTATTCCTTCTCTGTAGATGTGACTTTGCTGCTCTGTTATATTTCTTATCTTCTGCGTGCCTTCTTAACTTTTCGCCAGTTGTGAACCTCTGAAAGCAGACAAAAAATGCCTAGTTTATGCATACGTCATGGCGGAGAGGTAACTTGCCGTTCAGCCACTGTTCAAAGCTACACACCTGGTTTCCTTGACAGACATACATTTCAATGCAAACACCCCTAAATTTTAGCTATTAGAGGACCCAGATTACCTATTTAATATGAGGGCTCACAAGGGGGACCCTTAAATCTGACCCCGCAGACCTTTAAAGAACGGCATTAGACATTTAAATTGGTGCGGGGACGAGTGTCATGGGCGATGTTCTAAGAGGAATATGGCAATAAAGTAAGAACTTAAATATTTTAAGGGTAAACAAGCTTAGATGCTCCCATTAAGACAATAAGGGATAATGCATGACACATTGCTGTCGGAAGGGGCCCCTAGGAGCTGTGAGTAAATACGGGGGTATGAAAAATCAAAAGCTAATAGAAACAAGCCAGTAATGTGATTAGAATTTCTCCTCACTTTTAAACATTCTTGCAAGCAAGCTTACAATCGATCTCCACAATATACCATCACCACATTTGTCTGCCCATCATGAACATCACAATGCGGAGAAGGAGATAACGCAGCGGAGGAGCACAGGTGACTTGTCAGCATCCGAGATGTCAGAATCCGCAGATGTCAACCGTAATGCAAGGAATTTTGATCAACCCCTTTGACATCTTAAGGCAACTGACTCTCGAGGAATCTCATGCTGATCATTCTGAAAAGTAATATTGCACATAACTCCTATTAACTTGATAATTTATAATAATGTACCGCCCATGCGAGGTAGCAATAAAAATGAATTACAAAACGACACACTGACTGGTCTGCCTTGCGTCTCTTGCCCCTTCCACATTCTAGAGCTGTATTATCTGGACAGTGTGACATTCGGAGTAGCCTAACTTTTTTCATAGGGGGCTAGTTGCTAATGGGAATAATACAGGTTACTCATACTTACTGTGGTCTAATTATAAGTATGGTAACATTGTGAGTAGGAGGGGGGGAGGGGTGAATGTGGTGAATCAAAGTTCCAAAATCCGTCGTGGAGGCGGAATGGACACGGGAAACTTGGGTTGTTATGGTGACGCTGCTGTTTGAACCAAAAAAGAACAAAAAATACCTACACTGTAGTACTTGTACTAGAAGGTACTGGTTCACTCAAGGACCTCAACGATTTTTAAACATGTCCTTCCATGGTTGGTAGTTCAGCTAGCAGCATGAATTTCCCCCCTGCAGGCAACTACAAGTTAAACATTACGTTATATTTAATCGTTTGTACCAAATGGAAGGGGTTCGTTGTTCGTAAAAATAACTTTTCATATTACTATATATATAAGATTATATATATAGATATGAGAATAGATATATATAGAATATACTAGATATATAATATATATAATAGATATAGACTAGATATATAGAGAATAGATAGATCGATATATACCCTGTATATCTAGAATTTAAGATTTTGAATATATATATATATAGATCAATATATAAGATCTATTCATATATTAGATATAATGAGAGAATATATAATAGATATATATTTACATAATAGATGATATAATATTATATTATTTTTATATATTTTTATCTAGTAGCACAGTAAGAAAGAGAGCCACCCAGCATGTAATGGATTGATATATTAACCTGTATATAGCATACTATCTATATATGACTATATAGATAATTGATATAATATCTATACTAGACCCCCTCTACGCCATCACACTGAGATACTATATATAGATTATTTAGCTATATATATATAATATACTATATATATATATATTATATCCTTTCTTTATATATCTAAGATAATATCATATATATTATATAATCATATACTACTCCATAGATATATATATAATTTTTCCATATATATATTTTTAAATATATATAGTATATATATATAATATTATATACTATATAATATATATATATATATAATATATATAATAATATATATTAATATATATATATATATATAATATCCTATATATATAATACTAGTATAATATTATATCATATATATATAATATATATATATATATATATAATATATATATATATAGATATATAATATATATATATATATATAATATACTATATATATATATATTACTAATATATAATAATACTATACTTATTTTACTATACTCACTACGTCATATCTATGAAGTTTTCAAGGGGACAGAGACCACTCGGTAAACTCTGGGGTTGTATGGCAAACGTTTCGCCAAGGCACTTGGCATTCATCCGGCTAAAAATAGTTAAATTTAATATGATTATAATGCTAAAAGGCAGAACATCTAAAAAATAATTAGAGACAATAAAAAATATTCCTATATTTTCTAAACTTACTAACTAATAAATAAAATTTATAAATTGTACTAACGACCTTGGTGTGTAGGCTGTCTGAGTTGGTAGTATAATATATATATATAATATAGATATATATATATAATATATATTATATATAGATAATATATATATATATTATAGAATTATATATATATATATATAATATATATATATATATATAATATATTTATATATTATAATATATAATATATAATATATTAATATATATATATATATATATATATAATACTAGCCGCAAAGCCGCCCTACGGGCGGGACTTTTTGGCTAGCTCCTGCGGGAGGGCTATTGTTGGTGGGGCCAATCGGCCCACCACCTGTGTTTGGTGGCCTTTCGGCCCACCAAACACGGAACTCTCCAGATTAGACCCTTCTAACTTTCCTGAAATCATGGATTGTAGAAAGTATGTATTACCCCCACCCATATCACTCACCCATGTACCCCATCACCCCCCCAAACAAAATCATTCACTCACCATTACCATCACCCCCCACCCATTCACTCACCCATTACCCATCACCACACCACCCATTCACTCACCATTTACCCATCCACCCCCCACCTATTCCCTCACCCAGCACCATCACCCCCAACCCATCACTCCCAACCCATCACTCACCCAGCACCCCACCCATTCACTCACCCATTACCATCCACCCTACATTCAAGGTTTCCTCAAATTTCTCGCAACCCACACTTTTTTTTCACAAGTAGCGCTACATAGGCTGCCTAAAAAAAAAAAAAAGTGTCGGATCAGCTCATAATTGGTCTGAAAAACCTTCCCCTGGTCAACCCGGTTCCAAAAATGCTGCCATATGAGGTGATTGCGCCACGGGGGTGCGGAACCTATACCAGACACACAAACACACAACACACACACAACACAACAGACAGGACAGACAGACAGACAGGACAGACACACTTTCGCTTATATGTACCATTACCCATCACCCCCATCTATTCCCTCACCATCACCCATCACCCCCAACCCATCACACCAACCCATTCACTCACCCTATCACCCCACAACCATTACCCATCACCCGACCCATGCCAATCACCCAGTACCCATGCACCCTACATCAAGGTTCCCAATTCTCGCAACCAACTTTTTTTCACAAGTATCGCTATAGGCTGCTAAAAAAAAAAAAAAAGTGATCGGATCACTCATAAGTCGGGCTTAAACCTTCCCCTGGTCACACCGGTTCAAAAATGTGGCCAATGAGGTGATTGGGCCACGGGGGCGGAACATATACCAGAACACACACACACACACACACACACAAAACAGACAGACAGACAGACAGACAGACAGACAGACAGGACAACACATTCGCTTATATTTACCAATAACCATAAACCCCCACCTATTCCCTCACCCACTCACCCATCACCCCCAACCCATCACCCCCCACCCATTCATCACCCATCACCCACACCCCATTACCCACACCCACCCATTCAATCACCATTACCCATTCACCCTACATCAAGGTTTCCTTCAATTTCTCGCCAACCCACTTTTTTTTTTCAACAATATCGCTAATAGGGCTGCCCTAAAAAAAAAAAAAAAAAAAAAACGTAATCGAACATCTAAAGCTGGGCCTTATGACCTTCCCTGGGTCAACCCGGTTCCAAAAATGTGCCATATGAGGTGATTGCGCCACGGGGGGCGGAACCTATACCACACACACACACACAAACACAGACAGGGACAGACAGGGACAGACCAGACAGACAACTTTCGCCTTATATGATTATAAGATAGGATACCCATCACCCCCCAACCTATTCCGACCATCACCCCATCACCGCCCACCCATTCACTCACCCATCAAACAACACCCCATTACCCATCACCACACCCATTTCACTCACCCATTACCCATCACCCTACATGAAGGTTTCCTCCAATTCTCGCAAACCCCACTTTTTTTTTCACACTTATCTCTAAATAGGCTGCAAAAAAAAAAAAAAAAAAAAAAAAAAAGAGATCGAATCATCTCATAGTGGGCTTATGACCTTCCCCTGGTCAACACGGTTCCAAAAATTTGCCATATGAGGTGATTGCGCCACGGGGGGCGGAAAACCTATTACCACACACACACCACACACACACAACACACACACACACACACAGACAGAGAGGACAGACACACTTTCGCTTAAGTATTATAAATTATATATAATATATATATATATATATATATATAATATATATATATATATATATACTATATATATATATATTATATATATATATAATATGATATATATATATATATATATATATATATTAATATATATATAATATATATATAATTATATATATAATATATATATAAATATATATATATATATATATATAATAATATATATATATATATCTATATATATATTACTTTAATATATATATATATATCTATTATATACATACATTACTAGCCAAAAGTCACGCCCGGAGCGGCTTTTCGGATAAGCTCCTGCGGAGGGATCTTGGTGGGACTTCGGCCCACCACATTGTTTGTGGGTCGAACCGTCCAGATAGCCCCTTATAACTTTCCTGAATATCATGGATGTAGAAAATGTATGTATTAACGCCTACCCATCACCCCCAACCCCATTCACTCACCAATTACCCATCCACCCCCCACCCGTTCACTCACCCATTACCCATCAGCACACACCCATTCACTCACTCATCACCCCCCACCTATTCCATCAACCATCACCCATCACCCACACCCATTCACTCACCCATCACCCATTAACCCATCACCCAACCCATTCCACTCCGACCCATTAATCATCACCTACATTAAGGTTTCATCGTTCTCGCAACCCACATTTTTTCACAATTCTCGCTAAATTGGGCTATTAAAAAAAGGAAAAAAGAAAAACTGATCGGACATCCCATAAGTGGCTAAAATGTTCCCCTCGTTGACCTGGTTCCAAAACTGTGCCATATATGGGATGGGGGCACTGGGGGCGGCAAACTATCCCAGACCACACACACACACACACACATACATACACATACACATACACACACACACACACACCACACATTTTTCGCTTATATTATATTATTATATATATATAATATATATATAATATATTATGTTAATAATATAATATATATATATATATAGATATATATATAGATATATATATATAATATATATATATATATATATAATTGGACCTGTTCACGAAAAAACAATTTTTTCCTATTTTTTATACCCCCCTGAAAGGTTCCCATGCTTTTTGACTGGAAAAGCCGACAAAATCACAACCCATTTGACGCTAAAATGTCAGGAACTTTTGCCTCATTGGACCTCCAAGGGATATTAGCCCCGCGGACAGTAGAAAAGCGGCCTAAATTTTTGCCTTCCGCCCAGGACTTTTTTTTCACCTGAGACTTTTGTTTACCTTGGGATAGAAAACAACAAATTGGTATCAAATTGAAGCATTTTTAATATATTTCTGAAAAAAAACAATCCAAGTAAAACATTTCAAGAAAAAAAAGACACATCAATCCAGAAAAAAAGAAAAATTTTTCTGAAAAATTTAATATAAATTTCATAAAGATTACAATCTTGACATCCAAAAATGTGTGACAAAGACTCTAAAAACTATTTTCAAGTGGCAGAAACTCTATTGTCTTGTCAGAAGGACACTTTCACAGTCACTTTTTTCAGAGTTTGCTTCTTGAAGCTATCAAATCGCTCACGGTGTATTCAACAGTTTGCAGAAGTACTGTTTTGCTGAGAATTGTGGTAATGATGTTTCCCCAGAAATAGTTAATCATCTTGACTCCCACGCTCAGCAATGGCATTTCACTAACTTTTACATGTTACATATTCCAGGGCCTTGCTGTTAGTCATCAACTCCTTGGCCATGTCGCCACAGGTTGCAGAGCCAGTCATACTCATGCCAAGGGTGTCAATGGCAGAAGATGACTCTCCGACCAACTAGATCAGCCAGAGTCGTCTTGGCTGTAACCTGAGGGAAACATAGGTTTCCCTCGTTGAAGCTATCTGGTTCTCAATGGCGTGCAGCTTGGCAGCAATGGGGGGGGGGGGGGGGGGGGGGGGGGGGGGGGGGGGGGGGGGGGGAGGGGGGGGTGGTCCTGCTTCTCTTGTCACTGAGTATAACTACCGAAGAGAGCAGAACGGCACAACCTTCCTGTGTCAGGTACCACTTGTGTTTTCAAGTTTTTGTAGCACTGCCTGAGCAACTCTGGATCTGTTCTTTGAAATTTCATCATGTCCTTCATGATGCAGATCATTGGCAGGAGCATTCTGCGCAAGTGTAGATGACATCCCACATGGTGTATAGGAACAGCCTAGGGAAGAGGTTGAGGCGTTCCAGCTTTGCACAACAGTTTCTTCACTCGTACTCCAGCTGCTCAGCAAACATGAAACAATCTTCATAACATTACAGGTTTCTGGTGGGGCCATCCACCTGGCCTGATGAAGGCATCCAGACGACTCCAGTGGATTCCGCGGGGAGGCGTGTCTCCCGGACCGATCAATTGTAAGCTCAGCCATCTCACGGTAGTCAGCTCTAGGAGGCTTCTCCGACCTCAGGATTCCTGTAGTATTTCCTTGCACTCTTTTCTTCTTTTTATTCAACCATTTTGTCTGATGGACAGGGTGTTGTAGGGTTGTCTGTGGTAAGATCTGTCCACGCGTCCTTGAAGTGCTTGAACCAAGGATTCTCTGGGGCTCTTGACTTGCCAAACAGCTTTCCCATACAGCACCAACCAGCACTTCTAGAATGTGGTGTCTGCAGGCCAGGTAGAACACCTCTGTCAAGCTGGTGCTCCAGAAGATTGGCCAGCTCCCGATGGTACTCCACTGTTGCTGGCCGTTGTGTCAAACCACAAGGGGCAGTGATCACTACAGTTAAGCCCCCATGCCTCCAGCAAATCCATGGATGCCGTCTCGCCTGAGCCGTTCCTGTTGAGCTGTCTATCACTGCGTACTCCCAGGTAGTTGCCTTCAGGATATGCAGGTGGTCCTGAGACAAGCACAGCCAGAGGTCGCTTGACGTGTCCCAGGATCACTTACAAGGACATCTCTCAGCATCTTGCCATCCCAGTGGAGAGCAGCATATTGGGAGGGTCCTTCGCTAAATGCTGCCATGTACTCCTGGCTGATGTGGTACCTTGTCAGCATCCTGTTCCGTTCTCGTTGTTGAGTTTGAGATGACAAACTTGTCCAGGTCAGCTCCACCAGCCTTCAATGTAGCAGAGACTAAGGGACTGTCACTTGATTGTCAGACAATCCAGACGAATCAGCGGATACTGCAGATGTCAACCACACTCCATGACCTCCTGGGAATGGAGGAGTCACGTGTCTTGGTGATGTGAACATCCAGGACGAGGTTGTTGGTAATCCCTGTCCTCTGCATTCCCTTCCCCTGTCGGTGTGGGTCAGCCCAGGTAGGACACATCAGCAGCAGTCCTTCGCTGGGTGGGCAGCTGGAAAAATTGTAGAAATTTTGTGACAAATTCATATCTTGTTCCTCTCTATGCTGCAGTCTTGCACAGCCCTCTCTGCTTGCTGCTGGGACCGGTGACTCAAAGATCTGTCATGACCAGACATGTGGGCCTCTCTGTTTCGATCCTGGGAGAAACTGATGTCCTTGTCCTTCATCTCCATTGATAGCAGTCGGTTTCTCTCTATTTCCTGGGATGGCATTGAAGCTCACTATGTCGAACAGGCTATCTAATTCCAGCGACAAAGTCACTTCCTTTTCCCTACAGGGTCAACTGTTCTCCTAGTCTGGCTAGCTCCTGTGCTTGTTGGAAGTGTCATGAAATGCTGCGCTGCATTGTACTTGGCATGGTTCTTGATCCTAGCCCATCTTCCAGAATGGGATGGATTTAGCCTCCACTGTTCATTGGCGGGTCTTGTGCTTAGGATTCCCGGTATTTTCTGGCAAACTCTGGAGATGGAGGAAGTACTGGAAGGCCGTCTGTTGGTGGGTAACTGGGAGCACTGATGTGGATGAATGGGTAGACGCATCAGGAGGTTTCGTAGGAGAGCTAGTAGCCAGTCGGCGTGACGCTGTCTGGACTGCAGGTGGAGGTTCTGAGATGTCAACTTTGCGTCTCGGAGCTCCTTGCTTACGGGCCATAGGGAAGTTATCTTGTGAAAGTATCTCTGGATTTGTTAGCAGGTTTCAACAGATCTGCAACAAAATAACAGACCCATTAGATGGCATGCTAAAAACCATTGTGAATTTGGACTAGAGTGAAATAAATTATATTTAGTTTAATTTTTTTGAAAATGTCTGTAAATATCCACATGTAAATATTTCCATAAAGTTTCTATGCATTTTGATGTTTCAGTCAGCCATCTAATTACTTGCCTTTAAACCTGCTTAGGCCCATTTAATGTTGAAATACATAGGCGAAAACCAAACCAACAATGCTCCGAAACTGGCGTTTCAGAAACGTGTATAGGAAATAGAACTTTCAGAGGCAAAGGTTCCTGACATTTTTGGCTTATAATGGTTGTTAATTTCGACTTTTCCAGGTCAAAAAAGCATTGGAAACCGTGCAGGAGGGATAAAAATAGGGGAAAAAATTGTTTGAACAGGTTAATATTATATAGATATTATATTGCAAAATTGATCAAATATCCTGATTGGTTAGGCCCTGACGATAAGCATTTTTGGGCATCAAAGTTTTCAATAGCCCAAAACTGCTTAAAAATGCTATCCATCCCGTCGCAGCCTAGTTAACAGAACATTCATCATTACAGTCAGGCTCAACTTTTCTTGAAGGTATGACTTTCTTAGTGCCATAAGCCACATATGCTACACCAACATTGCGTTTTATCTTTGCAATGTTTTTCTCCCTAACATTTTTGATTAAATCTATACAACATTATAATATAAGGACAAGACAGAGACTACTCTATTGTGTGTGTGTAGGACTTGCTACTCGTGCCTCGCTCCAACTCGCCCATGATCAGTGGAGGCCAGTTTTGCGATTCCTGCCATTTGCGAACATCACCCCCATTTCCCTTCCTGTGGTTTATCAGTATAAAAGATATACTGTTATCCTCGTAGATGTTTGTTCTATAATATTATCAAATAAAAAACAGTAAAATACACTAAAGAAATGCCATTACGAGAGAGTGAAGAAATGTGCATGAACTTAATATTCACTTAAACTCTTCGCCATTTAATATTTTGCGAGAAAACATTTTAGATGAAACATATCAATAGAAGCGGATTTACATTAGCTTTCCATTGATATATTTCGTTTTCTGATCAATGAATTACCACCATGCATAAATTAGCGTTAACTAAAAAAATAACCATCAATCGAGTCGGCAAGTAAAAAAGTATTCCATGAATACAGTAGACTATGGCTTATCAGTATAAAAGATACACTGTTATCTTCGTAAATTATTGTTCTATAATATTATCAAATAAAAAACTGTAAAATACACTAAAGAAATTCCATTATGAGACTGAAGAAATATGCATGAACTTAAACGCATCGCCATTTAATATTTTGCGTGAAGACTTTTTACATGCAACATGTCAATAGAAGCGGAATTGTATTAGCTTACCATTGATATATTTCGTTTTCTGATAATAAATAACATCATCAATCGGGTAATTTTCCCAATTGATGAGGTAATTTATTTAGTTAACGGTAATTTCTGTATGGTTCTAATTCATTTATCAGAAATGGAAATATATCAATGGAAAGCTAATACAATTCCGCTTCTATTGATATGTTTCATGTAAAATGTTTTCTCGCAAAATATTAAATGGCGAAGAGTTTAAGTGAATGCCATATACTTCAGAGTCTCATAATGGCATTTCTTTAGTGTATTTTACAGTTTTTTATTTGATAATATTATACAACAAACATTTACGAAGATAATGGTATATCATTTATACTATTAAACCACAGGAAGGGAAATAGGGGTGATGTTCGAAAAATGGCAGGAATCGCAAAACTGGCCTCCACTGGAAATAGCCCAAAATGAGTAGCAAGTCCAGAGGCGAATTTTGGTGAGAGAAGCCGTAAGAAGCCGGCTTCTTACGGCTTCTCTCTCGTTTTCGTGCCTCGCCAGAACGGCTGACAGTGGTGTTCGAGGCTCGCCCGCTCGGCGCTCACAGCTGATAATTGTAAACAAAACAACCACACTGACGAAAGTGTACCTTCGAATGAAAGCCATTAATAAGTTACGATAACTGACTGACGATATTGTGAATGGATCACAACACATATCCTTCACATTAATGTTTTTTTGTTCCATAAACCAAGGACTATTAATAGGGCAAGGTAAAGAGGCGGGCACCTACGGACATCATATGGGGCTGGCTGGGTCGAGTTCCACATTAGTGACTTATTTTTTTATTAACTGCTGCACCTGATGGCAAGGGGCAGGTATAATGAGGGATTTCAGTAACTGGCCATCATCTGCCCGCCAGTGCCCGGGATTTTCCGCTTTGGTGGTTGGGCTGATTTATATTTTGCTTGGAAGATAGGGGGGCTGTTTTTCATTCTTGGCTAATTTTTGGCTTTAAAATTTAAATCTCTCTCTCTCTCTCCTCTCTCTCTCTCTCTCTTTTTCTCTCTCTCTCTCTCTCTCTCCTCTCTCTCTCTCTCTCTCTCTCTCTCTCTCTCTCTCTCCTCTCTCTCTCTCTCTCTCAGCTTAATGAATTACTGTAGGGGTATATGGGACTCAACAAATACTTTTCTCAACTTTACTTTTTAGCGTTTTAAAAACTGCAAAATTTGCAGCTAAACTAGCTATTAGAGGAGTTTAGAAAAAAGGGATAACTTTACTCCTATCATAAAAGAGTTAAAGGGGTTAACAATTAAAGACAGATATTTTTTATGAAAAATGTTTCGCTGTTTATAAGGCTGCCCAATGGGTTGTATCCGGAGTGGTATCTAGTTTTCCATTGTCAGGGAAAATACAGCCAGTACAACAAGGCCAGCTAAAAGTCTTTATGTGCCAAGAGCTAGAACAGACTGGTGCCAGACCCATCACTGTACAAAGGCCTTAACTATGGAACAATTTGCCTTCATGCATCATTAATTATGGAAGTCTACACTTTTAAGTCTTGACTTATAAATTTACTTTAAATTGACCCTAAGTAAAACTATAATTTTTTTTCCCCATATCAAATAGCAGTTGCATATGTTAGTAGTATTTTAAAGATATTTGAAGTGCCCTTTTATTTTCTTATTGTTTAATGTTATAATTCATTTCCTTTTAATGTTTTCGTTTGACTTTCTTTTTAGTATTTTTTTTATTTGCGTGACTTTCAGAAAAAGTTTCATTTTTAGTATATTTGCATAGAACATCTGTGATGTTGTTTGATAGTAAAACCATGTTTCATGGAAATAAGATATTTTTTTTATTTATTTACTCCCCCTCTCACTCCTCTCAAAAGTCTTCTCCTTCATCTTGGGTTTGGGATAACACTTCATGCAACCGGCACATACATACCTGAAAATAACTGGGGTTACTATTGCAGATTAAACCCTTGCCATGAAAGGAAATAGAGACAGACAGCATTATGAGTGTTTGTTCATACATGACAATAGTCATGTTCATATTTTTCATCCTAAATGTTACCGATATTTCCCACCTTTATAGATAAACGGAAAATTTATACAAGGAAATGCAAATAATATAAAAAGTATGTTGTTGATGTGTACCTTTATAGAAGTTTTATAAGGACAATTTAAAAATTAATAACAAGCAATAATCCAACTATACACTAAAATAAAAAATGTATTTAAACCTCAGTTTTTAAAGCACAAAGGGCCAGTGTAATACTGATTGGTCAGATAACTGAAACCCAAAGTAGCCATAAATAGATTAACATTCGTATTCAAAAAATACAATTTCTCAAAACTAGTTTCATAATTTTGTATTTCCTTATCAGAAACACCTTGACCATAACCTAATCCTACTTATTTTCACAAACCGAACGTATTAGGTATATACACTGATGCTCCGTATTTACTTTTTCAAAGTTTAGTGTATACACACACCCTCGCTTTTACGGACCATTATATAACAAATATCGGCTTCAACACTTTTCTGCCAGTCCGGTATATGCGTGCTTTTACCGAATAAGTTCAGTATATGCGTTGTACGTTCTGATTGTTTTTAATTGCCCTGTATTCGTGTAGTATTTGTGATGGCTGCTTTCATGTAAGTAAGTATACGAACTTTCGTCAGATGTAACGGACAAAGTTCACGATCCCGGGAATTAGTCGGAAATAGGGAACTTTCACCTAATATAACGACCACAATTTGTTATTTTGCGAAAAGTTCGGACACTCGGAAAATTATAACCTCGCATCCTTCCCCCAATTTGTTCGTCAAAGCGAGAGTACATCATTTACACCTTTATTATATGTCACATAAAAATCAGGTACACCAAAAATAGCCATTAATCCTTTTTTCCCATAAACTACTAATTTAACCAAAATATACAAAAATACACCATATTATAATATATATATATATATATATATATTATATATATAAAATTTTAATATAATATATATATTATATATATATAATATTTATATATATTATATATTATATATATATTATATATATATATATAATATATAAAATATATATATGGAAAATTTTAAAGAACAAGGCTCCACCCCCTATCTTCTTCTTCTTATAGCCAACAAGCTTGGGGACAGGGTGGACACCGGGGTTTTTGGGTGGGGGAGCACACACATAAGGGAAATATGGCCCCCACAAAAAAATCCATAAACTAGGGAAAATTTTTCCCTAGTTCATAGACTTTATCGGGGCCATATTTCCCTTATATGTGTGCTCCCCCACCCAAAAACCCGGTTTCCACCATGTCCCCAAGCTTGTTGTCTATAAGAAGAAGAAGATAGGAGGTTAGCCTTTATTCTAAAGATGACAAACTCTACAGACCAAACCCTACCCACCCCCCCTCGGCCCATCGGGCTGTTGCACTAACCAAACCCCTAACCTGACCTGACCTAACCCAACCCTACTGGACTTAGTTTTTCTCAAGAACCTGAAATTTAATATCGGCCATTAGGCAAAGTAAGGATGGGCACTCTTTAAAAATCTAAACAGATGTGTTAAGGACAGTAAGTATAACACATAGAGCCAACATTTGGTCAGCTTACCGTGGAGCCCTTGTTCTTAAGATTTTCCCTCAACGCAATGCTAGTCATTTCCAAAATACCTATCAGCACCTCTACCTACACATTAATATTGTTCATGTTCCGTCACATAATGTAATGCATACTTAAGATATCTTGCAATGTTTTGTGGTGGAATTGGGATGATGGTGAAGGTTTATGGTACTCTCGTCTCCGTCGGCGAGAGTTCCAACATTTTCACGTTCTCAACAATTGTGAGAGATCTCTAAGAACCAAAATTGGAGCTAATGAATCAGCGAAAACGTTTTCCGGTCGGGTTTTTGATTGCATAATTAATAAAATTAGAAAACAACGTCTGGTGTTATGGTTAAAAGACTCGAGAAAGTTATTTCACCAGACGATCGACGTTCTCCTATCACCATGTCATTCCATTTTAGCTCTATTAGTTTTGGTCCGAAATTTTAACCCGTGCTACTAATGTACAAATCAGGCTAATTTGTGCCATATTATCAGCGAAATTCAGAAAAAACTACTACGTCGCAGCTAGGCCCTATCGTCAGCCTGATAAGACATGATCATTTTTTCACCAGTTTTAAAGTTGTCCTGTCGTGTCATTAACCTTGTATATTCTTGTTCGTGGTCTTAAGGTAAGTGCATGCTTCTGAATGTACATCTATGTGTTTACTTGTGTCCTGTTATCTGTAATTACAGTATTTCTACGACGATACTCACTGTGTCAGAATCTCTGCCCTCCTCGCCATATTTGTTGTTATCTCTGACGTCACGGCAACAAGCGGGAAGAAGCCGTGGTAAGCGAGTCCTGGCTCTCGCTTCTTACGGCTTGACCAGCTGGGCCAATCCGTAAGAAGCCGGCTTCTTAAAAGTGCCTCGCCATAACAGAAAACGCAAGCTGCAAGAAGCCGGCTTCTTACGGCTTCTTCACCAAAATTCGCCTCAGTATACAGTAGTCTTTGAACAAGACAATACCTGACATTAAACTCTGCATCAATTGTAAAATTACCAGTGTCTTAAAAATTGACCAAAAAGTATGTGTTAGAACATAAGAACATAAGAAAATAAGGAAGCTACAAGAAGCCGCGAGGCCTACACGTGGTAGTTCCTGTCACCTAACATACCTACATCCACCTTTCATCCCCATCCATGAACCTATCCAGCCCCTCTTTAAAGCTTCCTAATGACTCAGCACTAACGTTCTGTCTACTGAGACCATTCCATTCATTCACCACCCTATTTTGTGAACCAGTTTTTCCCTATTTCCTTTCTAAATTACGCTTTTCCAGCTTGAATCCGTTACTTCTTGTTTACGTCTCGTCTCCATTATTAATAATCGCTTAGTACGACCTTCAGACTCCTTCTGTCCAAGCTTCTTCTCCTCTGATGCCTTTCTGTCTTCTATCTTGTCTTAGACTTGCGTAATACTTGTCTTAGTTGTACTGATTCTCCTCTCCTGGGCCTTGTTGCACCATTTATTTTCCAATACTTCGTCAAGAACACCGGAGAACACTCGCTGCCTGCATGCTGCTAACCGACATTATACTCTTTTAAGCTCCGCCCAATTTTTTACTACACTTTTGAGTGCACTGCTAACCGACATAACACGGCTAACATTTTGTCTCGATATACTCTTGTTTCTTGTACCCTTCTTTCTTCTCGTTCTGACTAGTGCGTCCAAATTTTTTTTAACCGTTCTTTGCTAGCTGCTTTCTCTTCGTTATCAGACTGCTTCAGGTGATGTATGCTTGATGTGCCTAGTTCAAGGTACGTGGACAAATCCTGGGTCCTGGTGTTAGGACGCAGCCTTTTTCTCTTGCTTGGAGGCTGACCACCATGCCCCCGTCCGGACCCTGCTGTTGATGGCCCTTGATGTGGCTCCAATGCAGCCACCTGGCTGCTTGTCGATGGCACTGGGCTGCTCCTTGCTGGTCGTGGCACCGGGCTGCTTGTTTCTGGTCGTGGCACCGGGCTGCTTGTTGCGCGTCGTGGCACCGGGCTGCTTGTTTCTGGTCGTGGCATCGGGCTGCTCGCTGCTCGTCGTTCCTCCATCGTGCTGGTTGACCCTCCCTCCACCACATAGCGAGAAGGATTGGTCAATGGCCTTTGTCCTAGGAACGACTCCAGCAGGTCATGATGAAGCGGTTCCTTGGTCCTGGCCCTCCCTGTGGAAGACTTGGGTGTCCTCATACTTCAGGAATAGGCCCTTTATTTGACGCCATTTCATCTGAACCTGGGTTGGTGTCACCCCTGGGAGCACATTCTGAAGAAGGCAACGGATTTCCTTCCACACAACCTGGCGCTTCACTGACTTATTAGTAAGAAGGTGGAAGCGTTCCTTTACCATCAGATGAACTGTTCTCTTGTAAGAGACCGTCCAGAAGATTTTCTTTACACCTGGACGATTAAATGACTGGTTCATTAACGAGCCTGGTTCAGATTGGTCCGTCGGAACATAATCTTCTGAACCTGATTCGAACAGGGATTCATCCAGGTCCATGAGGTTCGCGTACAATCCTTTCGCGTGGGAATAGAAACACGCCTCACTCTCCTCTTCCGTGCAGAACTGTGTAGCACAGATCGAACACTTACGGCGCATGTCCCCTGTTATTTTGTTTTAAATTATGTTTAGCCGGCGTGTGCACAAGGAAAACAATTTCAGGTCCTTGAAAGCTGGGAGGTTTCTCTAAATGGGGAACCAGTTACATCAAGTTCGGAGCAGAACTGTGGGACAAAGGGCTTCCGCTGGGTGACTCCCAACTCAAGTTCAAGTTTTAGATCGTACTCGCGACACACACCTCAGAACCATGTATGGATCATACTGATTTCTTCATACCAAGTGCACTTTGGTATGAAATACCTCGCGAGTAGCCCCCTATGAACAAGCCAGTTCTCGTGCCGCACGCAAGCAGCACGAACACTCTTCCAGGATCGGCGAGTGTAGCCATGCCCCTCGCCTCCCGTCTTTTTTTGCCCGCAGCCTAGCGCCGCCGCGCTGCCGCACTAGCTGGGCCCCCGATCAAAAGCACTCCACCTCTTTCGACATCAAAGCATCTCTGACGGCTCAAGCTAGCCCGTGGTCCTCCCCTGCTGAAGGCCCGATAGACACAAACAAATGGTTTGAATTTGGGGTGTATGAATGGTCCCGGCCTGTCACCTGAAAGAGCTTGATAAGACATGACATAGCAGAATTGCCTATGGTATGAATTGACCTGGTATGAGTTGCCATGGTATGAGTTTGCCATGTTATGAGTTGCCTGGTATGAGTTGCCATGGGATGAGTTTGCCATGGTATGAGTTGACATGGTTTTGAGTTGACATGGTATGAGTTGCCATGGTATGAGTTGCATGGTATGAGTTCCTGGGTAAAGAGTTACTGGGTATGATTGACATGGCTGAATTGACATGCTATGAATTGTCTGGTATGAAATTTTCTGGTAGAATTGACCGGGGATTTATTGTCCGGGGTATTTATTGTCCGGGGTATTTATTGTCCGGGGGATGAAATTGACCATGGATGAATTGTCCGGGCTATGAATTAGCATGGTATGATTGTCCGGGATATGAATTAGCATTGGGAAAATTGTCTGTATGAATTCTACGCGGTATGAGTTGTCCTGTCAAAGTCCAACACAGCGCAACACCACAACAAGCAAACCCGGAAGAGAGACTTCAGACAAGAAACCTGACAAAAAACTCCAACATTCCAACGAGATGCAACCGAATGAATGGGGCCGATCTATGAGCTTCGAATATCGGCTATAGAAAAATATTCAAACGAAAAGGACGGCATGAATAGGGAGCAAACAAACACAACAAAACCCGAACCAAGCAGAACAAACACTTCTCATCATGATATAAACCTCAAACATGTAAGGGCCCCTGATCTAAATAACAACTTAGAATTAGAACCCTGCATGAGGGAAATATTGATTTCATGAAAAGCTGGGTTACTGAAATGCTGTCCTGGATCCCCAACGAATGTATAATATACGGCGGACTTTTTGATGCGATGGAAAGCAAGCTCCCGATATTGTCTTAGACAATCTCAGTGCCTTAATTTGAGAACTCAAAAACAAAAACGAAAATATAAGTATACGTGTATGTAAACTAGTACCTAGCCTACAATCCGACACCTTACAAGGAAAAATTAATGAGTTAAATGAACATTTACAAAAGTGGGGCGATGATAACGGTATAAAAACAATAAATCCTGACCTTTTCTTAAAACTGGGGACAGGAGAGATCGACGAGGTTTGCTAGGCAGCGTATGGCGAACACCAAGGCTCTGTTGATTGTTTTACTTTCATACATAAATAATATAGATTTTCCTTCAATCTCCCGAAATAAATATTGCTGATTTTCCTTTCATACATAAATAATACAAATTTTCCTTAAATTGTCATAACAAAACTATAGTAACCTTTGGCAAAGCTTGTCATGAATCCACGCCCCCTGCCTTCCCTTCATTTTCTTCGTGGCAGCTGCTTGGTGTACTAGTCATCAATATCATCACTACCACTGGAGGCGGAGGGTCAGCACGCGTGAGTCCCCGTGCAGGTTCTCTTCCCATACCAAGCAACTCTCGACAGAAAACAACAACCTGCTCCATCGTGGTCACGGTTGATGTTTTCTGTCGAGAGTTGCTTGGTTTGGGAAGAGAGCCTGCACGGGGACTCGCGCGAGTGGTGTAGTAAGGTGGGCGAGGCGACCGCCCACCGTTGTATGCCCCCAATGATTGATTGATTGATATTAATGATTGCTGGGATGCCTCCGTTGAAGATGGTTGGTGACAGTGATCGCCTCAAAGGCACCCATGCCTTCTTCAACAATAGCATTGACATTTCCGGCAATGTCTGCCCCAATAACCTAAAAAGAATCTAGACTCTTGTTAAGGTTATTGAAGAAGGCAGACATTGCCAGAGAGGCATCCTTGGTACACCTACCAGCTGCCTGCCATTCCACCGCAGTTGCCAGCTTGGCCTCCTCCACTCTCATCTGCATCTGATGCAGTTCATGACCCCTCTGGGAGATATCACTCAGTATCTCCGCGTCCTTCCCTACCCTCTGAGATGACTTGGGTGTAGGGCGTGGCCGTGAGTGGGTGTTTGGGTAGGAGGGACAGAACGTGAAAAATAATAAGTTGAAGGTTGAGGGTCTGCAGGAGACAGAAAAGAAGAGGTTGAGTGGTATAGAGGACGAGGAGAGAAAGGAGAAGGAACAGAGGAGTCTTGAGGAGGATAGGATGAGGAAGGCGAAGGGACAGAGGAGTCTTGAGGAGGATAGGATGAGGAAGGCGAAGGGACAGAGGAGTCTTGAGGAGGATAGGATGAGGAAGGCGAAGGGACAGAGGGGTCTTGAGGAGGATAGGATGAGGAAGGAGAAGGGACAGAGGGGTCTTGAGGAGGATAGGATGAGGAAGGCGAAGGGACAGAGGGGTCTTAAGGAGGATAGGATGAGGAAGGAGAAGGGACAGAGGGGTCTTGAGGAGGATAGGATGAGGAAGGCGAAGGGACAGAGGGGTCTTGAGAGAGAGGAGGGCTGACCAGGGACCTGTCTTCAATATGTGCAAGTGATCAGTATCAAAATCAGTGCAGTGCACTGAAGACCCGTGCACTGCCTTCCTGTGGCACACATATTTCAGTGCATTAATTACTGAAAATATTGAATCTAGCCGAAAAACCGCCCTCCGGGCGGACTTTTTTGGGTAGCTCCTGCGGAGGGCTATTGGTGGGCTTCGGCCCAACACCTGTGTTTGGTGGGCCCTTTGGCCCACCAACACAGACTCCAAAAAGCCCCTTCTAACTTTCCCTGAAATCATGGATGTAGAAATGTATGTATTAACGTCTTGCCCATCACCCCACACCCATTCACTCACCATTACTCTCACCCCCCACCTATTCCCTCACCCATCACCCATCACCCCCCCCATTCACTCACCCATCACCCCACACTATTACCCATCACCCCCCCCATTACCCATCCCCTACATCAAGGTTTCCTCAATTCTCGCAAACCACTTTTTTTCACAATTCTCGCTAATAGGCTACTAAAAATTTTTTTAAAATTAAATAAGTGATCGGGTCATCCCCAAGTAGCCTTAAAATGTTCACCTGGTCGACCTGGTTCCAAATCTGTGCCATATGATGGGATTGCGCCACTGGGAGCGGAACCTATCGCGGACCACACAACACACACACACCACACACACACACACACACACACACACCACACACCACACACACACACACAACACAACACACACACACACACACACACACCACACACCCCAACACCACACACACACAACACACACACACACACACCACACACACACACAACACACCCAAACCCCACACACACACACACACACACACACACACACACACACCACACACACACAAACACACACACACAAAAAACACACACCACCCACCACACACACACACACACACACAACACACAACCCCACACACCACACACACACACACAAAACACACACACACACACCCACACACACACCACACACACCAAAACACACACACACAACCCCAAAACACACCACACACCCCACACAACACACACACCACAAACACACACACCACACAAACACACCACACACACACACACACAACAACACACACAAACACAAAACACACCACACACCCACCACACAACGCACACAGCACACACCCACAAGACAAGCCACAACACGCACACACACACTTTCTTTTTGTTAATTATTATAATTTCTATCCTGAAAAAGGGATAATTGAGCAATGAGAAAAATCTCAAACATTGAGAAAAACATTGAGCATTGATCAGAAGGTTATGCACTATAGGTATAATTTTCCTATCTTTCCTGCTTATGCTAAATTGTGGAAAAATTTCACTTTGATCCCATGTGTGGTTATAACAGAATTTGCATTGTTCTTTCTACAAGGCCTCATTGTTGACTCCAGTTTTTTTTGCTCTGCAGCCTAAATATTTTACTGTGCTGTCCTCCCACTCTGGAGAAAAAACCTTCCTCATATAACCCAAAACATATACGTGCATGTTTGTTTTTGACAAAAATTTCCACAACTAATAATTAATTTTTTTCACCCTAACTAAAAAGGGCCAGACGTTTATATAAGCTAGCAAAAAATTTTCAATCCATTCTTCTGATAACACAACTTATTGCAAACCTCCTGCTGATACTTAAAAGAACCATACAGGCTTTATTTACTGAACTTATTACTTAGCAGCTTCTGCATAATAATTTGGGTTAAACTATAAAGCAATATAGTATAAATCAACTATGAAGACAGGAAAGGGGTCATCCTGGTCATCCAGAGGATACATCAGCACAATTTCCCTGGAATGTAGGGCATGCTAGTCCTTAAAAGGGGCAGCCCGCACCAAGTGGACATTTCATATTTTGGAAAGAAGGACCGCTATGTAAAAAGACTGAGCATAGACATAAAAAGGTCTATTGACTCATTTAAGTATGTTAAGGTTTTTGACTTAAACTTAAACTTATTGACCCTAACCGAGCCCATTGAGTCCTTATATGATGGCAGCCCTGATATGGTTGCATTTGGTTTGCCACCTCTGGCACTGCCCCAAGTTAAACAGTGAAGTAAATAAAATATTTATCTTTGTTGGGTTTCTGATTTTGCATAAGTCATCTTTATCAAAAAAATGCCGCGTATTATAACTCTGTCGACATAACAACGGCAGTGCAGAATATCTTATTTGAACATTTAATACAGTTGATTAAATAATTTATTATAGTAGATGCACACCATAATCAAAATATAAAATTTCTCTTTGAAGAGCAAGTATAATTCTTTCCCTCCCCTAAAAAGCGATGGCAGAAGTTGGACAGCAACGCAGCCCATTCTGGAAATTAATATAATATAAATTTTAATGGTACACTTAAAAGGTAAACAAAAATAGGTAGGTCATGGTCGCTACAATTTTTGATCTATTATGACTATTTACTGAATCAATAATCCATTTACAGAAAGTAAACATAAACTCTACAAGGAGGTGATAAAATAAAGTATAAATTCTGCAATGAACTAGCCATGATTGGTTGACATATCTGGGGATTATAACCAAGTATAGATAACATTTTTTAGACATAATTGCTATATGCATAGTTGTATGGACAGTCTGGATATAGTCAATAAAAGTTATCGCATTCATCTTACAAATGCATATGTAAATATTTACCAATTCTTTTATCTTCATTAAGACTACTGACCAAGTCATCTTGGTACTTTGAGAAGGAACCTTTGTAACCTTTGCAGCGGACTTGGTATACTTCATCAACTCTACTATAGTCTATTCACTTAAGCTGGATTCTTGGGAGCTGCTCGCTGCCTAGCCGAGTTTGTAAGACGTCGCTGATTGGCTGATAGACTCGGGCTGGGTGGCGATGGTGGTGGTACTTGCCTAGCCGCAACCCAAAACCCTTGCGTTGCCTCAGAAAAATATTCATATTTCTTGGCTTTACTCATCTCTTACACAAGATAGGCTATTTTGTTTGCATCAGTGAATCAGGCAGTGATTGTTCAACAACAACACGCCATTCATAACTCAATAGGGTAAAAAATAAAGTCATGACTGACTATCACAAGAGTAGGCGAATTTTTAGGTTTTCAGTGCATTGAAATGTTTACTCCTACCCGATATTACCAAGCTACCAGATGATATTTATGAAAGCTGAGCCTACCATCGTGTACATATCATTGCTGCATATCATGAGCATAAAAAGTTACACTAAGACTACTCTAATATTAAGATAATTGAAGAAAGCAAAAGAGTGTATAAACATTTTTTCTTGGTTATTTTGCTTCAACTCACTGTAACTCCATCAGTTTTGGTCGCATTCATTTTCAAGAACAGTTTCAAATCCTTAACGTTTTCGCTTCCTGTGGTATGTAGCACGTACCAATAAGGAAAAGAGTAGGTGGTCAAAATGGTTTAAGAAAGTTAAACTACTACTGCAAACTGCACAGTGACGGGTGAGCATTGCTCCCTATACAGGAAAGACTGTTCTCGGGAGAGCTATCATAGGCTCCCCCGTCACGGTACCAGTTTGAAACAGTTTAACTTTCTTAGCCATTTTGACCACCTACCCTTATCCTTATTGGTACGTGCTACATACCACAGGAAGCGGAAAAGTATAAGGATTTTGAACAGTGCTTGAAAATTGAATGCGACCAAAACTTATGGAGTTACAGCGAGTTGAAGCAAAATAACAAGAAAAAATGTTTATACACTCTTTTACTTTCCTTCAATTATCTTAATATTAGTGTAATCTTACTGTAATTTTTTTATGCTCATGATATGCAGCAATGTATTATGAACACGATGGTAGCTCAGCTTTCATAAATACCATATGGTAGCTTGGTAATATCGGTAGGAGTACAACATTTCAATGCACTGAAAACCTAAAAATTCGCCTACTCTTGTGATAGTCAGTCATGACTTTATTTTTACCCTATGAGTTTTGAATGGCGTGTTGTTGTTGAACAATCACTGCCTGATTCATGATGCAACAAAATAGGCCTATCTTGTGTAAGAGATGAGTAAAGCCAAGAAATATGATTTTTTCTGAGGCAACACAAGGGTTTTGGGTTGCGGCGAGGCAAGTACCACCACCATCGCCACCCAACCCGAGTCTATCAGCCAATCAGCGACGTCCTTACAAACTCGGCTAGGCAGCTAGCAGCTCCCAGCCTAGGAATCCAGCTTAAGTGAATGACTATAGTGATGAATGGAGTTTGAGATAAGAGCTCTTGAGGGGCTTGAAAATTCCATGTCGTTCGGCCTCCCCTGCAAACTGAAATTGTAGCGTTACAGAATATGGAAAAAAACTTCCTTTTTAAAGCCTTTTTTCCATGGATATAAATAAAATTTCTGCTCTGTCACATCGGGGGTTAGAAAATTTAAAAAAAAAAGTTATTTATTAACTATTAATAACATCACCAGCAAAAAATTTTAACATAGCTCATAATATATCACAACCTTTCACATTCAAACAACCCAACCGAAATAAGAGAATAACGACAATGAAAACTTAAAAAATTTCTTTGCCTTCCGGGCTGGAAAATCTGAGAGAATGTCAGGCACCGACAAAAAAGTTGAAACCTTTTCCATCGGTACGAAAAGTTCTGTCCATTTTTTCTTGCAATCACTTGCAAGGGCAGGTGATCCTTTCTCACTCTGCGGTTTTGTACATTTATGTGACTGAGTGTAGTCACCTCATCATCCCCAGGATCTAAATCAACATGGGAAAAAAATTGAATTGTTCAAAGGAACCCTGAAAAGCCCTCAAACATCCCTCATCATCATCATAAATTACGTAAGCAACCGAGTCATAACTATGAAAAATTACAAAACTTAAAAGATAAAATCATAATTCACACCTTGAGCTAATGCCTTTTTTCTGCATGGTTGCCTTTTTTTTCTGTTTTTGCCACCCTCTTACGGCCTCCTGATCCTGGACAACCCAAAATTTTTTCTTCATAATTTTCACAGTTATTCGATTTAGTGTCACTCGAATATTTTTTCATTCTGTTGCTAGGGACATCCTCCAACATTTCTGTTGAATGACACATACCCGATGTTACAGATATAACTAGGGCCTGTAGGTAGCCATTTCCTATGAATGTGCACTTAAAGAAACCCTCCAATTTATAATTACTATACTTGGTAGACACTTCAGCTTCTATATCATAAGAAATTAACCATGAATGGTCCAAAGCAAAGATTTAAAGGAAAATTTTAAGTTTTTTAATTTTAAA
>JACEEZ010024245.1:37290-39790 GCA_016584305.1 Chionoecetes opilio
GGGCAAGCTTAAACTGTTTTGCCGTTCTTCCTTCGTCCGGTTGCCGAGGAAGCGTTGAATGAGGGCTATTCCTCGTTCTGCGAGGTCGTTCGTGACCTTCAGGACACCAGCCCGCTTCTTCGCGCACTTGAAACACGAATCAGTGTTCCATGTTTCAGGACTCAGCTCAAGGAAGGTCGGTTGCTGGCCTCCTAGTAGACTTTTCAAGACCTGCATCGACCGCACTGAGCAGAAGGCGGAAAGCGGCCTGTTGAGATTGATTGGTCTTCGACTCGGGGCGCCGTGGATTCTTGGTCGTCGAAGGACGCTTCATCCCCTCTACCATCTCCGCCTTTTGCTCCGGGCTGATGCGGTCATCGAAGATGGCCAGTCCGATCAGGTTCTCGGAAAGGTACCAGAGATGGCGCCGCATGGCACGTTCCGCGACCGACGCAACCCCATCGTCGCAGATCCTCTTCACGTCAGTGATGAAGTCCAGGTCGTTCTTGGCTGCGTAGGACGGAATCATTGCCTCATTCCAGTATTTCGCGTAGACCATGGTCACAAAGAAAGCAACTCGACGGATCCCCGCCAACTCCCGCCTGCTCATCTCCAGCTGGTCATGGAAGAGCATGATCTTCACGGCTTAGATGGCCTTGGCTATCCATTTGGCCATGTGGTAAGCACCAGGAGCACGGAAGGATGTAGGGACTCCTCCTCCGAGGTAGGCCACGCTGAGCAGGATGATCTCTTTGTAGTCTTCGCGTGGATGATTCCCACAGTCAAGCCGTACCATTAAGTCCGATCACTTGATGAAACCTCGTATAAAGCAAAAACTACATTATTCAGGAATCTGTTGACACTTCCTAAACATTTGAATGACCGACTTAGTTACAGCTACAAAGAAAGTATTGGGTGTGTTTATTCATGTTAAATTGGGCTACCAAAAATAAGTAAATAATTAAATAAAGTTTATAATCGGATATTAACGAATTACCCCTAGGCAATAAAACAATTCTAGCGCTTTGTGTCCTGGTGGAACGCCGACGTGAGTTTCTACAGGGGATGCTTGCAGCCTATGTTGATCTCAAGAAGGCGTTTGACTCAGTGCATCGGGAGTCACTCTGGGATTTTCTGCGACTTCGCGGGATTCCTGCAAGGACTTGTTGAAGGACTCCTTCCTGTGAATACAGGAGTGAGGCAAGGGTGCGTCCTTGCCCCATCACTTTTCAACACTTGTATGGACTGGGTATTGGGCAAAGTTGTAGATCAAAGTGATTGTGGAGCATCTTTCGACAACACCAAGGTCACTGATCTAGTTTTTGCCGATGATGCAGTAATCTTTGCTGAGTCGCTGGAGGTCCTGGTGATGGCTCTCGAGGCGCTGCACGAGGAGGCAAAGCCTTTGGGACTTGCGGTCTCGTGGCTCAAGACCAAGGTCCAGATGTTTGGAGGCTTACTAGATGAAACAGTACAGTCTGTTCATGCGTGCGGCGAGGACATTGATATCTTGGAAAGTTTTACATACCTTGGTAACGCAGTCCACAATGACGGCGGGTCACGTCAAGAAGTCTTACGGCGGATTGGCATAGCCCACGGTGCTATGGACTGGCTCAGCGGGAGTATTTGGCGTTGTCGGTACCTGTCTAAATAGCGACTTGAAGAGACTAATCGATGCCTTTGGTAATAAGTGTCTTCGCAGAATCATGGGGTATCGCTGGGATGATTACGTGTCAAATCAGCGATTGCACCGTGAGACTGAATCGAGTCCTATTACCTGCATAGTCCGTCAGCACCAACTTCGGCTAAATAGGCATGTGGCACGCTACCCTGAAACCGATCCTTCCCATCGGGTTGTATCTGTAAGAGACAATCCGGCGTGGAGGAGACCAAGGGGACGCCCACAAGGCTCGTGGCTGGGGCAAGTTGATGTTTCTTGTCGAGAGCTGCTTGGTATGGGAAAGGGGCCTGCATGGGGATCCCCGGGAGTGGCGTCGTAGGGTGGGCGAGGCGACGCGCCCCCCGGCGTATGCCCCCAATGAATGATTGATTGAATAAAACTACAAAATTGTGGCCCGCAAGCACTCGTATATTGACCACATGTCATCAGAGCCAGTGTTGCCAGATCAAAATGGGACAAGGGGTACAAGTGTTGGGTGCAGTAATGTCTGGTACCAACAGAAAGTTCATTACAAAAATCTATATCATTATCAATCTGTCAAATAAGCCATATATGACTCAACATTATTATCCAGTGAGACACTGACATTGTGCAATGAAGTGCTTGTGGTCAGATGACTTAAGGGGAGCATCTAATGGAAATTCATATCTCTATTATTTCTTACCCAATCAAGCTTAAATTTTTACACTTACTAGATATTAAAATTTACATTATTTTGTTCAATAGTTTTGTACCTCAAAAATTATGGTTTCAGAGTTAAAAGCCATTTCGGTTTTTCACCGTATATTTAAATCAGATTTTCTATACACAAAATGAACTTTCGATATTTTGCTTGACATG
>JACEEZ010024245.1:54790-82290 GCA_016584305.1 Chionoecetes opilio
TATAGATAATTAGATATATATATATATATTAATATATATATATATAGAATAATATATTTTAATATATAATATAAATATATAATAATATAGATAATATATAATTAATATATAAAAAATAATATATATATAATATATAATAAATAATTTTAATAGATAGATAATATATATATAATATATATATAATATAGATATATATATAATATAGAAATTATAATATATAAATATATATATTATATATAAAATAATATATATATATATAAATATATATAATTAAATAATATAATTTTAATTTTTAATTATATTAAATTTTAATTTATATATAATATAAAATAAATATAAAATATATATAAAAAAAAATAATATATATTATAATAAAAAATTTAATTATTTTTATAATATAAAATAATTAAAAAATTTAAAAATAATATATTATAAAAAAAAAAAATTATATAAAATATATATATATATATAAAGAATATATATACTAATATATATATAAAAGTATAATAATATATATATATAAAATTATAATATAATATATATATTAAATATATATATATAAATATATATATATATATATATATATAAAATTTTATATTATATATATATATATAAAATATATTTTATATATATAAAAATTTTAAATATATATAATATATATATAAATTTTTATATATATAAGTAACCAATTTTGTAGCCCTCGACCTTTATGATTGGGAAGGCAGTGCGCGAGTGGCTAGCGCCTGCCAGTGGCGAGCGGGTGTTTGGAGTTCGTTTCCCTACCAGTTATCAACATTTTTTTGCAAACTTTCCAGTGGGCCGAAGAATACGCACATGCTGTCTATTATCTTTACCTTCGACGCCGAAGCATTGGATTGCACAGGGATATAAACGGGATTCTCTAAAAACCAGGGGCCACTTTGAAAGAGTCCGCTTGGGGTTCACAAGGGTGGGGAGTCTACAATCGTAGCCTGCAAAAACATATCTCCAGGGCCGACCATCTGACCCCTGGAGGGGAATATTTCCAACAAGGACTAACACTATAATGTAAAAAAAAAAAACCCAAATAAATATAACAAGAATGCATTGGTGGTTGAGGAGTTGGACCACCCTAATAAAGATAAAAAGAACCTACTTTCCACACAAAAAGGCCAATGTTCTTTTAAAAGTAAATACAAAGGTTCATCGCGCAGCTAACAATGATGGTGTTATGATGAATGCATTTCATCGGTGTAATGATTTATAAACATTTTGATGAATAAAAAAATTTTAACACTGAGCTTTAAGAATATTTATTGTTCCAGCAAATGATTAAATATGTTTTAGCACTGTGTAATACTCCCATTGAGCAATGGAAAAATGGAGTTACATATAATACAAAAGGCACCTCGTGATAACAATTAGGTGTCAATATTCTAACCTCTTCACGTACATCAGTTACGTAACAAATTCAGGTTGACTAATGCTTTTGTTTTTGCTTTATTATTTTTTTTTTAAATGTTTTTTTCTGAATTATCAATATATGAGAGCAGTGGTCATATATCACATTTAATTGCTAAGACGCGTTAGTTGAGGCAAAGTGGGGTGTCATTGAAGGTTATGGACGTAACATGAGGCTTTACGCCACTATAACTAGCGATGAAATCAATTGTAAGCGTGTTCCCTGCCGTTTGCCCTCCGTTGTAGGACTTGTTGGTGAGCGTGATAGTGTTGCTAGGCGTGGCGGAGGGTTCAGCCGCCCAAACCTGAAAATAGATTCATTACTAGGTAAGTGGAACAAACTGTTAGAAATGTAAGACCTCCCACAACACCGGTTATTATAGATGCAGTCTTTGAAAATATTTTCATGCTGATAAACTTTTTCCAAGCAAAAAAGAGAAAAAAAACATATATTCCTTGAAAGGATACATGTAGAAAAAAATCCAAAAGTAGAAGTATTCAGTTTGAAAAAAGACACTAAGTGGTATCTTCTTTTCCTCAAAAGAATTACAGCTAAAGATAAAAAAAACAGACTCATGATGACTTTATCAACTCAACAGTTAAAGAAAAGAAAATCGTCTTAATTGGTACACTCCTGTTCCTGTCCAAGATAACACGCTAATATGCATACTGCTCACCTGAAACTGTGTCACAACACCTGAGAAGGTGAGTGTGGTAGACCACGACTCAGAATTAAAGGGAATTTGTATAATCAAATTTGCTTGGAAGTTTCCTGACCACTCGTTTGTCTGCTGGACTATGGCGCAATTGCCAGAGCCTCCATCGTCAGTTGTGGCTTGCAGTGCAGATGTTGTAAATGGGACCTGTGTTGTGTTGGGAGAAGCGGACCCTGTGCTGCCACCGCCACAGCCTGAAAGTTGACGCAAAGCAGCCACGGCTGATTGGAATCCAGCATTGTAGTCGCAGGCCACTTCATTTGAGATGTAATCATTTCTTTGGTCTTCATAGTTGTCATTAATATCAGGACCCGGGTAAGGCGCCGTTTTAGAATTTGAGGGTTGGATTGGGACTGGTGAAATCATTCCCTGAGAAAAGATTCTGGTGGATCTTTGCAAAAACCCTACTGGGGTGTGGGGCCCTTTGCGGGGTTTATTTGCCAAAGCCTCAACAAACTGGGGCCCGGGACGACCCCTACATTTTATGAATCTTTTTGGTTTCCCAAAAATTCCCTGTATTTTTCGCTCTTATTCCCAGATTGCTGCCCCCTTCAAAAAAACCCCAAAACCCACATTAGCAGCTATCTTGGGGCTCCCCATTGGCAAAGGTAAAAAAAGCCCTTTAGGATTTCTAGTTTTTTCATGATGATCCTTTCGCAAAAACTTTCAAGATGCGGGGCATAAGGGGCCTTTCTTTTACTCTTCCGCCACTCGGCCCATTGCACCATGCTCCAGGGGCTTTTTGGCCCAGGGAAAAATCTTGCACGCCGTTGATGTTTTTTTTGGGGGATGGACCTTTTCTTGACTGAGATACGTCCCTTCGCCCGGGGCGCGGGTAAAAACCATAGGGCTGCCCAACCAAAACTCGTCATCGTTAAACCCCCCAGCTATTGTAGGGAAATTTTGCCGCATCAGTTTTGGATTAGAATTTTGCCTTGGGGAAAATTTTTGGGGAAAGCATAACCCTTTTGCGTGAACGCCACTCGTTGCTGTAAGCCCCAAACAGAATCCCGGAAAAGTATTGGGAAACGGCAGCAAGAGCAGCGGGGCTCCCCAGGGAAGGTTCCCAAACCGGGTTCTTTCTGTTTTCTTTTAGGCAGGCTGCTCATGGTCCTTTTCTTTAGGACGACCCCAAATGCTGATCATTTTCTCCTTTCCAACCTGGGCCGTAAAATATATTTTGGGTGCAATGTGGGCCTTCAAAAAAATAGTCGTTGGGCCCCTTTTAAAGGGGCAAGCATATTTGCCTCTCACCTGTAAGATAAAAAAAGTCAGCCCCACTTTGGGAACGTTAAAGTTTTGTAAACGTTTTTTTACGGGCAAAAAACAAAGGGCGAATATAAAAACAATCAAAATTTATGTAAGGTATTTTGAATTTTTGATGTTTTTTAAATGTGTGTGTTGTGTCTGTGTCTTGGGTGTTGTGTGTGTTTTGTGTGGTGTGTGTCATTCATGCTTGTCCACGCGAGTCAGACTTTTTGATTGCCATTTTCACCCTCCGGTTTGGGGGTTTTTAAGCTCATTTTACCGATTTTTAGGGGGAATGTTGGGACCTCACACAAAAACACACCCCCCCCCCTGCTCAAGGGGGACATTTAAAAAGCCAGAAACTTTTCAGTGGAAACTTTTTCCCCTGTATGAAGGGGGCCCCGGGGGTTTGAAAGCCGGCCACGGAAATTTTCCGGAAGCCCTAAACCCAAATGAGCCCTCCAGACGGTGTTTGTGTGTTGGGGTGGTGTTTTATTTACCAAATTTTTACCCCCCCGTTGCCCCGGGTTGGAGGGTCATTATTACCGATTTTTTGGGGGGATGGTTTGGGACCTCAACCCCACCCCCACCCAAACCCTTGCCTCAAGGGGAATATAAAAGCCCAAAAATTTTTCAGTGATAATTTCCCCGGGGTAGTGAGGACTCGAACCGCTCACCCACATAAAGGAGGGGCCAAAAGCTCTATCCACTTTACCCTCGTGGTGGTGTTTTTTTCACCAGTTTTCTTACAGGGGCCCGAGCTACATCGTATGGCCCCGTCCCCCATATCAAAAATTTTTTATATTTTAACCCTTTGTATTAGTGTTGGGAAAGCCCCCAGCCCACCACCCTGGGGGCCGGGCACAAACCCTTTGGATTAAAAACCCGGTTTCCAAAAAGGTGGGTGGGGAAAAAAAACTCGGGTTTTAAAAAACGCCCGTCGGGCTTTTGCTCGGGCCCGGGGGTTAACCCCGGGTTTTTCGGTTTTGAGCCCCGGGTGCAAATGCTATATACGGAATACCGCTGTGGGGTTTTGTCTTGTGGTTTTGTTGGGGTTTTGTGTTTTTGTGTGTTTATTGATGTGTTTGTTTTGTGTTTGTGTGCGGATTTTTGGGGTCATTCATTCACTTTTGGTCTTTTTCCCCCGAGGGCAGAACCCCGGTCGCCAGTTTCAAACCCCCCAGTGGAGCTTGGGGCCCCATTTTTACCCAAGATGTGGGGTTTTTATGTGGTGTTTTTAGGGGTGTGGGGTGGGATTTGCCCGTTGTGTGGTGTGTGGGGGATGTGTAAAGTTTCATTCACCCATGGTCTTGTTCAAAGTGAGTCGGACCTGCGATCGCCAGCTTTAAACCCTCCGGGGGAGCCGGGTTTGGGGCTAAAATTACCGATCTTGGGTTAAAGCTGGGGCCTTTTAAAAAACCAACCCCACCCCACCCACCCCCCTTGTCAAGGGGGGCAGTTACCGTCGAATTTCTCAGTGGAAAAAAACCCCCCTAATGATAAGGGCCAGGGATCGAAAGCTGGACCCAGAAAGAACCGGACGCTCTAAAACCCCCCAAGCCCTTTAGGTCACGGTTGTGTGTTTTGTGTATGTGTGGGGTGGGGTGTGTGTTGGTTAAAATGTTTTTGTTTGTGTAAATGTGAGTAAGGGGTTTTGGTTTGTGGTGTTTCATCTAGTTGTTAGTTTTTATTTTACGGGCCAGCGAAAAGCTCGTGTGGCCCCCTCTCCATATCAACAAATTTTTTTCTTTTATCCTTAGTGGGTTTGGGTTGGCCCCAAGCCGCACCCGGAGAGCAGGTCACAAACTTTGGGGTAACCACCCCTTTCCCATTTATGCTGGGTGGAAGGGGCTCGGGGTTTTTTGGGAAAAAACCCATATGTTTTTCCCCTCCGCCCGGGGGGCGAACCCGGGACCTTTTTGCGGTTTTTGAACCCAGCGTGTTCCCCTTTCACCAAAGGGGGAAACCCTTTACCAAGGGGGTTTTTGTGTGTGTGTTTGGGGTTTGGTTGGGGTGGGGAAGGGGGTTTTGGGGTTTGTGTGTTTGGGGTGTGTGTTGTGTGGGGGGGTTTTTTGTGGTGTGTGGATTTTGGGGTGTTTGGGGGGGTGTTTTGGGTGTGCGTGCCCGGGAAAAAATCTAGTTTTTTCATTGTTTTTTTTTACAGGGGCCCGTGCTCCCTCGAAATTTCCCCCTCTCCATATTTTTATTTGCTATCATTCAACCCTTTGTGAAAAAATTTGTTTTTGGCCGAGGGGCCCCCACCCCGAGAGGCGGGGGCACAAACCCCCCGGGAACACCTGGTACCCCTTCAATGCTGGGTGGCAGGGCCTCGGGTTTTAAAAAAACCCCCCATCTCCCTTCGCTCCCGGGGTTTTTGGGGAAGCCGGAACTTTCTCGGTTGTAAACCGAGTGTTCTACCATTACACTACGAGTATCCTATGTATGTGTGTGTATGTGTGTTGTGTGTAAGGGGTGGGAAGGTTGTGGGTGGTGGTGTTGTGTGTGTGTTGTGTGTGTGTGTGTGTGTGTGGTGTGTGGTGGTGTGTGTGGTTTATATATTGGAGTGGCTCTAAAATTTTCACCTGTGCCGTGCGTAAGCCTCCGATAGTCCACAGCCCCCAGGTGCAACAGGTGGTGCTGCTGCCATGGATACCGAACTTGCGTAATCGCCAGCTGTAGGATTTTAATGTTTTAATTAGTATTATTATTCTCATTACATTTTATCTATCTATATCAACCCTCCATGTTGTTATTGCCATGTAAACTTTTTAGTATCATTAAAACACGTGAGTAGAGGGATTTTACAGAATGTAAAACTCAAAAACAATTACAAAACCTATACATTATACTTTATGAATATTTGTCGCAACAATTAGCTACAGAGAACTAACGCTTATAACAGAACTGTAACTATATACAGACTAAGCTAAGTGTCATAAGATACTTAGACTCACCGTCGTAGTAGCCTCCTTCGAGGTCAACTTTCTGATTCGTCTCGGCGTCAAGGGCGTCATTCGTAGCAGAGTCTCGCCTCCATTGCACTTGCTGTGATGGAGGCAGGTAACCGGAGCGCTGAGCCTCATAGAATAGCAATGATTTGCGCAACACTTCGTCATAATCGTACTCTGATTCCCCAGACGTACATGAGGAAGTGGAAGAGGAGGTGGGAGTAGGTTCTGTCGGAGGGGGTTCAGTCGGCTCTGGCGTGCTTGTGCATTCATTGCGTAGTTCTTTTACTTTTGTTGCTGTGGGAAAAAAAAAGTTATCTAAAATATCTTGACATATTTGTCGACTAGACGTACATCTGATAACAAGTTCGTCGAAACTCTCGATAGTGATTGTAATCAATTGTGACAAAGCTTAGCAAGGTTACTCTGAAACTGAAACGCTCAACAAAGCAGTACAAAGAAAAGAAGTAAAAGAGAAGATTTTGCGGATCATTTTNCGTATAGCCTCCTTCAGGTCAACTTTCTGATTCGTCTCGCGTCCAAGGGCGTCATTCGTAGCGAGTCTCGCCTCATTGCACTTGCTTGATGGAGGCAGGTACCGGAGCGCTGAGCCTCATAGATAGCATGATTTGCGCACACTTCGTCATATCGTCCCTTGATTCCCAGACTACATAGGAATGGAAGAGGAGGGGGAGTAGGTTCTGTCGGAGGGGGTTCAGTCGCTTGGCGTGCTTGTGCATTCATTGCGTATTCTTTCTTTTGTTGCTGTGGGAAAAAAAAGTTATCTAAATTCTTGACATATTTGTCGACTAGGACGTAACCATCGATTAATCAAAGTCTCGTCGAAACTGTCGTACGATTGTAATAAATTGGGTGACAAAGCTTGCGAAGAGTTACATCTGAGAATCTGAAACGTCCAGAAAAGCAGTACAGAAAGAAGTAAAAGAGAAGATACTTTTGCGGAGCCCCATCATTTTGTTTCATGCCTTTCACATATCTGGGGAATTATTACACTATATTTAGTAGAAGAGGGAAAGGAAGAATATTTCGAATCTAATCTATATTTGTATACTTACAAAATTATATATATTATAATATATATATATATATATATATATATAAAATATATATTATATATATGTAATTTTATATTTATATATATATATATAATATATATATATATATATGAATAATAATATATATATATTATATTTTATATAATAAAATTATATATATATATAAAATATATATATATATATATATATATAATATCTATTTAATGGAAGATATGAAGATCAATTCACTGCTTTGATGGAACTACCGTAGATAACAGTCAAGTCGCCAGTTCAACGTTTCTTTGTTATTTACAGACGTGTGGTGGCGTTAATACTTACATTTGTACATCCATGATTTCAGGAAAGTTAGAAGGGTCTATCTGGAGAGTCTGTGTCATTTTGTGTCTTCATCTGTGTCATATTAGGGCTATAAATGAACAAATTACAAAAATAAGACTGAGTGGCAACCTTGCTATAGTAAAGCTACAGTAGTATAGCTATAGTATTGCTATATAGTAGTATTGCTATAGTATAGCTACAGTAAAGTCGCCAGCTAGTATTTTAACCCAACAGTTGTGTCGCCACTCTGGGGAATTCAGGGAAATTAGAGGTAAAGTAAAACAAGTCTCTATATTTATTAGCAGCGGAAGATGCTTGGATATATAAAAATTCCTCTGCCAACGTGAAAACAAATTCTATTCAAGTTTGAAAGATCTGGCAAGTTTTGTGTCCTGCCGCCCGAAAGGTGATGATCTACTGTCTGTCATCGCGCGAAGAAAAACGTGAGAAACAAAATGCGCAACAGTTATATTTGCAGATACAAAGCATAAAACAACGCTGAAACAGAGTAGATTATACAGTCATGATATAAACTACTGTGTAACATCTTCAGTGGCGCATAAAAATCAGTAGTGATGCTATGATTCGTAATATTTGGCGGCTGGCGACATGACTGCAGGTGGCGACTTGACTGTTATCTACGGTAGCAGAAAGGGTGCACACCGGGCACCTTTCTCCTAGCTCCTGCGGAGGGCTGTGGCTGCGGCCCACTGTGGGTTTACCCGCTACAGATGTTTTTAGGTTATTTTTGCTTGCCACACCCACCGGGGTCGGACACGCCCCTCAAAACATCTTCCATCCCCCCAAGTCGATCACGGCCAACAATTTTGGACTACAGTGTCAAGTCTGTATCTCGCACAGTTTAGCAGCCACAGCCCTTTTTAGGTTGTTTTTGCTGGCCACGCCAACCAGGGTCGGCCACGCCCATCGAAACATAGCCTATGTTCTCCGCTGGGTCATGAGGATTCCAAATATGTGCAGCATGTGGGGTTTTGGCCATCTGTAGCCGAGTCTATAACGAACATACAGACACACAGACAGACAGACAAATTTTGAGATTTATATACATAGATATTGTGGATATTTCCGTGGACATCGTTAGTAGTAGGCGGAAACACGTGAGAAAGGCAAAGGGGTTAAGATATGATAGCTTTGCAGTTTTGAAAATCTTATATATAGTATAAATATATATATATTATATTAAAATATATTTATATATATAAAGAGAGAGAGAGAGAGAGAGAGAGAGAGAGAGAGAGAGAGAGAGAGAGAGAGAGAGAGAGAGAGAGAGAGAGAGAGGAGAGAGAGGAGAGAGAGAGAGAGGAGAGAGAGAGAGAGAGAGAGAGAGAGAGAGAGAGAGAGAGAGAGAAGAGAGAAGAGAGAGAGAGAGAGAAAGAGCAGAGAGAGATGATCATATATATATATATAATATATATATATATATATATAGAGATAATATATATATCGTTTAAAGTGATGTTTCTCCTAGGTGTAGAGGTGAGCATGATAGATGCAGGGTGAAGCGATATTTATAGATGAAGTCTGCCTGAACGCAGCCTAGTGGCGGCGATGATTTGCGTAGAATAGCTTCTGCTCTCGTCTCCGTGAGTGGGAGACGCTTATTGGTTGTTTGCGTCCTCGCGTTGCTTTTCTGTGAGTTAGGATGTATCTGCTTTTGTTCTTTCCATCTGGGTAGGAGCTTGTAGGCCGTTTGCCTGTAGTTAAAATGGGATGATCTCTCTATGTATAGTGCTTCTAGAATTGGAAGTCGCGCACATCTGCACACATGCTCAACCAATTCTGTATTTCTTCTAGAAATTGTCTTGTGATGTGCATGCCATGTTTTTCTAAATAGGGACTTTTTGGCTCCCGGAAGTTAGGTGGCAAGTAAGACGTCTGGACAGCTTCGTGTCGTCATGCCGATGTAGGATGAGGGGAGGACTCCACAGTTTCCTCTTTGCATGTGATTACTATATACGACATGGGACTTTTGTTTGTCTCCTTCGTCTGGCTTGGCGTACGGAGAAGGACAGGAAGAACACCAAGCACCTCTTCTCCATAACAGCCCAAGCCAGTCGAAGGGACAAAGCAAAAGTCCCATGCGGATATACGGATCACATGCAAAAGAGGAAAAACTGTGAAGTCTCCTCTCATCCTACACGGCATGACGACAACGAAGCTGTCAGACGTCTTACTTGCACCTATCTTCCGCAGCCCCAAAAAGTCACCTATTAGAAAAACATGGCATCATCATCACAAGAAAATTTCTAGAAGAAAATACAGAATAGGGTTGAAATGTGTGAGATGTGCGGCGGACTTCCAATTCTAGCCACCCAAGCACTATACAAATAAAAGAGGATCAAATCACAAGCTTAACGTACAAGAAACGGACTTAACACTATTATGCTTGTTATGTGCCAAATTTGCAAAAAACACCACAATTAAAACTCCAGAAGAAAAAGTGTTCATAACTAGGCCTAAAGAAAGAAAAAAAGAGGAAACAGTGGTGGATGTCGCAAGCGTGATTATCGAGACAGGAAAAATTATACTACTGCTGTGAAGACCATTTGATGTATTAGTAATGTATGTTACATGTGCCATGATAAGTAACTTGCAAATGATAGGTAGCGGTTGGGCTTTAGCCTTAGCCTGTGATAAGTTGGGGAGTGGTATGCACTATGCCCAGACTTTTGACTGGTAGGAATGAGACAGGCTGGGGTTTTTCCATGTTATGTATACAACACGCAATTGAGTAGGTAAACAGTCTAGAATCCTTCCGCCCTTATTCGAGGTGTTTTTTACTCCAGACCTTCACAGATCCTTTCAGAGACCTCTAAAATGTAATTATAAAGTGGGGGAGAGAGATGCCCCCTTTACCCACTCCCCTCCTAAACGACCCCCCTGGACCTCCAAAATATAATAGTTAATATTACTAATCTAACTTACTAGAACATAAACGTCACTAATAACTCATCGCGAGACCGCCCTCTAAACAATAATTACTAAATAACACAGCCTTGTAGAATTATAGGTATATTTTACTAACCGAACTAACCTTACTAACTTGCATTACCCCTACTACCGCCAAGATGACCAGAATCCTTTCACTTCAAGTGAGTGGTAGGTATTACTGTGTTTGCGAATATATAAGTTGTATTACATAATACAACTATACTTCACTATACGGAAGAAGGGATAGACAGGGAAATGGTTCATGGGGGACACTAGCAAGTAATTTACTTTAGGGATCGGCATTCTTTATAGGGAGTTAAATGAACCTGCAATGGCATGTACAGCTAGACAGATAGACGAAATCATAGAGGACAGTAGAAATGTATGGTTAGTAAAGTGGTATTGTGACGAAGTGGTGAGTAGGGTGAGAGGTGTATGTTTTGCAAAGGTGGGCGTGGTGCGCTCCGATTTTGCGTTCGCGTTCCGGTGCGCCACTACCAAAATTCGGTGTGCATAGAGCGCGGATGCGCGAAAATCTGAACGGGAAGCGCAGAGCGCGGAGCGCAACTTGAATTTCGCGCTACTTTCTGGCGCTCAAATCAAAGGACGACCGTTTCCTAAAAAATTTCAGCGGCAACCCCCCCCCCTCCCCATTGCGCAGGTTTGTAAAGACGCAGGCCCGCAAGCGTTGCCAACTAGGGCCGGATACTCAAAAAAGTTACTTCTGTCCGGCACATCGAGTTGGTCAAGGACATGATCGTGAGGGAGCTCGAGGAGTATCAATCACCTACGGGAGGGAGGAGGAGGACGAGTCCGGGCGTCAGCCTCGAGCCCGTGCATGCAGGAGGGCAAAAGGGGGGAAGAAAACTATTTTTGACCTCCTCCTGGATGGACACTCCAGTGGGCCAGGAGGCAGGAAGAGCTGCAGGGAGGAATTAACCAAGACCTTGACGGCTGGCAGCGGGCCCACAGCAGACCCAAGCAAGAAAGACCTCTCCCAGCTACCACAGGGAGGCGTGGGTGAAACTTTTATCAAGTACAACACCCCCCTCCCTAGCTCGCAGCTGTAGAGAGGATGTTCAGTCCTCTGCGGAGACATACTGAGGGCCAAGAGGACCAGCCGACAGCCAGCAAATTTGAGGAGTGGTTTTTCATGCGTGGCAACATGAGCTGCTGGGGTTCAAGGAGGAGGTGGACCAGGAGACTAAAAACGCAGTAGGAGGACTTAAAAAGGACTAAAGGAGTGACCACAGACCTTTAACTTGTGATATTTTGTTAGACAGTGATTTTTTGGCTTGACCGAACAATCTTTTTCCTACTAGATTACGCTTCTAAGGTAAATAACTTCTAGAAGCTGTTTTTTTTTATTATATAGCAAATTTTTGGGAGCGCTGAGCGCATGAGCGCCGGAGCGCACCGAGCGGCTGAAAAAAACAGAGAGCAGAGAGCCGTAGCCGCATCGGGCGGCTATGCGGGTACGCGGAGCGCAAGCCCCACCACACCGCGCGCATCGGAACGCGCCCACCATTGATGTTTTGCTTATGTGGGGAAAGAAAAGCCATACCAATTCTACCTAGTTCCTCTATGAGTTCGTGTTTACTGCCTAGCTGTACTGTCATTGCAAGTTCATTTTTAAGTCATATAAGGAATGCGATCCAAAGTAATGCACTGCTAGTTTCACTGGCCCTTATCCCTGTCTATCCCACTTCTTCCTTATAAAAACTACACCCGCTGTGGGGAGTCACCTTGTCGTGGTGCGCGGCCTTGAGCGTGGTCGGACGGCGCCACATACCTCTGGCGGGCCTGCCTGCCATTGTTGGTTCGGTGGGCCGTCGGCCTCGTGGACCAAAGCGCTCCCCTTCGTCACTGGGAGGTGGAGCCTTTCCGGTGATGTCGCCTTTATGCTTCCTCCCCCTTTCTATTCACCTTTCTTAGGGCGATTCTAGGCCCAGTGAGAACCTTCTCTTAGGTCTCAAGCTCTTCTTCGTTTATACTTCACGCTCCGCTACCCACGTGTTTGCCGTGCGTGGCATTCCTGTATATTCCCCACACGCCCTCTATCTGGAAGTTGAGTCCACGCGGGGGGGTTTAGTTCCCTTATGTGGTGTCACCACGCTTCTTTGGTAGGGGGGCTGGGGTAGACGGGAGGTACAGTGTGGCCCGCTGGATCAATCGGCTGGTCTGCGTTGGCTAGGGCCAAGCGGAGGTGCCTGGTGGGCACCGCATCGGGTACCGGCTGACCACACACACTAGGCAACCGAAGCGTCCATATACTTCCCTGCTACCCCTGAGCTGTTGGTGAGTCCTTCCCCAACAGACTAGCTTCCCATCGTGGGCTCCGTGGTGGGTGGGGGCGTGGGGACGTGAAGTAATGTTGTTTATGTACAAAGCTAAAGATTTACCCCGGCTGCCTCTTCCTGACGTCCGCTTGTCCTCGACTTATCCAGTGAATCCTTCACATTGCAACTCGGCGCCTTTCAGGCCCGACGTGGCACGAAGCGGGGCAGCCGCCCCTCCTCCCAGCTCCCCGGTCTGGCGGTCCCCGCATCAAGGTACGCAGACAGGGATTGAGAGACGAGCCTGGCCCTGGGGGCACTCTACGTTGGCACATTGTTTCTGTCCAACGTGTCCCAGCCTGTCACAGAGCATTACATGATCTTTTCAAGGCTTATGGTGTGGTTCGCCGCACCGTCTATTTATGATGACAATGGACACATCAAATAGGTGCTACATAAATTTTGCTGCAGACAGATTGATGCATCTCTGCTTATGAGGAAGCCACAAAGATGGAAATTGGAGCGAGACATTACAGAGTCGAACTCATTCGCTCTGTAAACGTGGAGACGGCCCTGATGACACATCCCCAACACACTTTGAGAAAACTACTACATATACTCCACCTGCCCGCCACAGCCCTACCCCTACTGGTTACGTGGCGTATTATAAAGGAAGGTGGTTGGGCAACTTTTCTTGCGGCGTCCCCGGTATTAGAAAAAGAAATTGGAATGATCCCGAAGGCCACCTGAAACGGTATGGCAGAGGAGTTCTAATCCGAGCCAAGGGACCTTACTAAGCTCGGATGATCTTCCACATGGCCCATCATACGAGACAGCATTTTTGATACCATCAAAACCTCATCCAAAGTTAATACCAGCAAAGGCGTAATCTACAAACTACGACCTCTTGAGTTGTCGGAGGCAAAAATACTAAACATGTGCCCGGAAAGAGTTCAACAGGTCTATAAGGTCAGAGGAGCAAAAACAGATCATTATACCTTCTACGGTTTCAGTCTCCCGATTCATCAGGATCGGTCCCAGTCTCTAAAGATAAAAGCCTTATCGACCGCCCTATGCAGTGCTATGAGTGCTACAGCTTTGGGGCACGGTAAAAAAAATGGAAATCCCCTCCTCGTGTGTCGATGCTCGGCGTTGGGGTGCCCATGCCACAGCTGACAATCCGTCAGCTCCCTACTGCTTCCACTGCCGTGGCTGATCACCCACCGAGTTCTGACACGTGTGGGACTTACAAGTTAGAAGAAAACATCCTTTATTTGGCCAACTCCAATTTATCAGTCTTGGGTAGAGCAGAGAGAACTTTCTCACAGACAAGCGGCGGGGGTGGAAAGGCAGGACCTACGGCATCCGCGACGGCGGCTGCTTCTTCCACCTAAGACTCCTAATCAGCCTGCTGCAGTTCCACCACCACATCTCTTATACCTAATCAATCCATCGAGGAATGTCTGCTATTGACCTGCGATTCTGTGGAGGTCTGCTGACTCCTCTCATAATGAGCCTCCAACCACCTCTCGTGTAGTGCATGCCACACACGGGAAAAATGACATTAGTGCATCCTCTATAAGGGAGGCTCCAAACACCATCCTAATTAAAGAGTCCAGAAGCGACTCGCAGTTCAATGAGTCCTTAGAATCAGTGCGTCCCTCCGGCTAAAAATCAATTGCTGAGCAGGAGGGGATGGACTGCGTAAAGATACACCTACCACTGATAGGTGTGGGGAGTAATGGACGTGACTCTAATATCACTGCCCCTGTTACCACCCCTGGAAGCGGCTAGCGACACAGCTCAAACAACACGTCTGTGGCGAAGGTGTCTCACAACCTATGGACACACAAGTAGTTGATATGCCATGTGATAGCAATCCAAGACCTCGTCGGGAGTATCAGTAAACCTAGAATTGGTAAATATTCGTCAGTAAATCGGCATCTTTGGTGGGACATACGGTCTCTACTTACTGCCGCGGGTCCTCGTATGAGAACCCCAATTCACCACCGGATGTACACACCCGCCCAATCAACATCGGAAAAAGTAATGACAAAGTAGTTTACAATCTTCTACAAAACACAAAAAAGATGTTGGGCTTTCAAATAGAGCAGCGTCTACAAGCCGTAAAGGCTTCTACTGTAGGCATTCTTCACGCACGAATAACATCTCAATACTCCGATGAAATATTCGTGGATTACGTGCAAAACTGGGAAGAAACTAGTCATTCTCATCAACGAGTTGGGACCCAAGTCAATTCTATGTTTACAAGACACAATGATAGGGCAGGGAAGGTGTCTCTGCCGACCAGGTTTTATACCTGCACCACACCACCTCCGAGGTGCAGGCTCCTCTTTTGATGGTGGCTTTAGTGGTGGTTGTGGCCCTTTACCATCGTCGGGCTGTCCCCTTAACTGTATCCCGCTGACAACACCTTACAGGCCTTTGTAGCAGGTTGTATCCATATGCACAAGACCACACTGTCTGCGTCAAATAATGATCTACCTCCCAAATGCCGCCATACCTCTCCAAGATCTTGAGGATCATATCCGCCAGCTTCCCCGTCCATTTTTTCCCTTGGAGAACATGAATGGGCGCATTTCTGTGGGAGATTCCACAGAAATGTCGCCACGGGAGTCTCTCGTAACTCTTATAGTTGGCAACAACTAAATAATTAAACACGGGAGAACAACATTCCATTCGCAGACGGGAACTGACTGCTATTTGACCTATTTCACTCTGCAGTCCACAGGTCGCCCCCCCCCCCCCCCCCCTCGACTTCTCAGGGGAAAGTGGCCGATTCTCTTCGAGGAAGGACAATTATCCCATACTACTTAAAGCAGTGTTCATCGGAAGTGTCGTCCGATGTCTCCACCAAAATGGTGCCTCTCTCGTGCAGACTGGGAGGGCTTTCAAAAGGCTTGTGCTTTGACATCATATAGATGACTTTCAGACAATAGATGTGACGTAGATTCCTTTGTATCTCGCATCCATTTTGCAGCATCGCTGAGCATCCCCGCACTTCTGGCTCTTTCTCTCGCCGGCTGTTCCGTGGTGGAATCAGGACAGTACGAACGCGAGGAGTCACTCCCGCGTGGAGGCGCAATACCTATCGCGGCCAAACTTCAGGTAGACCTAAAAAAATATATTTTCACGATCAAGAGCTAGATACCGTCAGGGTAATGAAAGAGGCTCGTACTCCTCTGGAGGGTTATATAAGTACAATCTGGTGCATCTACCCAGGTGTCCAAAGGTTTGGCAAAGAGTGTAGAAAAATGAAGGGGAAATTTAAACCATCCTCCCCTCCAGTTCTATCAATTTATGGTGACCCTTGGCAGTCCCTTGACGTAGCAGAGAATTTGCTTCCCATTTTTGGTCAGTGGCGCAGGACAGACCTTGCGTCTCCAAGTGCTAGGCGAAAGACTGCGACAGGAAACAGAGAGGCATGATTTTTAATCTAGAAGGCGGGGAATCTTACAAATGTTCTTTTTACACCTCGTGAGCTGTCAAGCCATGAAGGTTTGCGCTGACAATTCCCCGGCCATGATTGATAACATATGCGATGCTCTGCATCTAAGAGATGAGGGCTCTAGTTTCTTGTTGGAGCATCTAAATAGAAATATGGATTGAAGGAACCCTCCCAAATAGCTGGGGTGTGGCGGTGGTGATCCCGATCCATAAACCTGGGAAGGACCACTCACTACCGACGAATTTCCGCCACATATCCCTAACTCTGGTCTGTAAGTATTCGAAAAAATGAGCTAAATAGCGAACTTATATGGTTTTTGGAAACGGGAAAACTTTTATCCTCTCAGTGTGGATCTGTAAGCATCACTCCATACGGAAGCGCTTATTTCTTAGGAGTCATCCCATAATTGCGGGGCATTTGCTTCGACAACACCATGTGACCATCTTTTTCGACCTTGAGAAGGCTTCCGACACAAGCTTGGAGGACCACGGTATTTTGCAGTCTCTGTATGATTTGACTAAGAGGTCGTTTGCCGTGTTCCCCTCCAGAGTTTCGAGCCAACCGGGTTCTAAAGTTCAAGTTGGAACATCTGTCTTCTGAACACCTGCTTCCAGGTGGCATCCCACAAGGCGCTCAGAGTGTAGCTCTGTTCAGCTGTGGCCATCAATGGATGGTTGAGGTACTGCCAAGGGGCTTGTTACTACACTTATACGTGGATGATTTATCATCTCTTTTGCTGCTTCCAGGATGTCAGTTTGCAGGAGAAGACTTCAACTGCTATAGAAAAAGTTTGTGAAGGACGGACGAATCGTGGATTCCGGTTTTCTCCAGCGAATACGTAGCGGTTCATTTTTGCAGAACCCGTGGATCATCCCGACCAGACCTGTATCTTACGATAAGAGAATACCATGGAGGGAGAGGACCGGTTTTTAGGACTCATTTTTGAACAATAGACTGACTTGGGTACGACACCTTCGTGCTCTCAAGACGAGACTGTCTTCGAACCAGGATCTACTGAAAAGTACTCTCGCACACCAGCTGGGAGATGATCGCGCTACACTTCCTATATCTACTATCGCCCTCACTTATCCTTTCGAAGCTGAATATGGATGTGAAGTGTACTCATCATGCACACACCCACTCGACTGCGGATGTTGGATCGGTACACCATGCTGGGTCCGTCTGGCAACCGGGGCGTCTTAGGTCATCTCCCCCATCTAAGTCTATTGGTGGATGCTGGTGTCCGACCATTAGATCTTCACCGCCAGTCCCTCATGTTAAGGTGTTGGTATCGCCTCCAAACGCCTCCCGACTCAAATAGCTATGCAGTGCTGTGTCTTGTGATTTAAGGTCGCAAATTTACCATGAGCGAAGAAGCTTACCAAAGGCCCTTGGTTTCCGATTAAAGCTATTATGGAGATGCATTCTTCCCTGCTTTACGTGATCTGCCCTGATAGACCTATTCGAGCGTCGGTCCATGGATTCTCCAGAAGTTGTCCTTCTGCAAAAGCCTTCCGCTCTCAAAAGGGTCTTTACCTCCTCAGGCGACCGTCGCCCAATTTTTAGACCACTATTTCAACCATCAGGTTCTGTCCCTCGTCTTTACTGATGGTCCAAATCAGACGTAGGAGTTGGATACGTGTCGTATTCCCATCAATTAACAAAGGCGTCAGCATTCCAAGTGTTTCATCTGTTTTTACGCTGAAAATAAGTGCATTTTATATGCTCTCATGGGCTATTCTTACTCTTACGGGATGTCTCTTGTACAATTTTTAGTGATTCTGTAGTGCTTCTTAAGTCACTATGTAATTTAATTCTCCCATCGGCTGGTCAATGCCATCCTGGAAATGGCTTTACATCTGCTCAAGAGGCGAGGCCGGACGGTCAGCTTTTGTTGGGTACCGGCACAATGTAGGTGTTGCCGGTAATGAGGAAGCTGATGCCTTGGCAAAAGCTGCCGCTAGAAGACCAGCCTCATCACATTTTGCAGTGCGGCTACGGACCTACACTCGGCAATCCATAGGATCAGTCCACACCAGTTGGCAGGAACGTTGGATTACATAGGGCAAAAATAAAATAAGACCATACGCCAAAGTATCCGAGGACTGAGCTACTCGGTCTCTCCCGGAAGATCGGGGAAGACTGCTTGCACGATTGCGTATTGGTCACACACTATATACACATTGGTTCTCATGGAGGGGGGCCACCCTCTTACTGTGTGATTGTTTGCTTTCCCTTAACTGTGCGGCACTTGCTGGTCGAGTGTCCTAGTCTGGGGACCTACTTGAGCAATTTTTGTCCGGGGTCGGGGAGTCGGAAGGTGCCTACCGTCTCTCCCTGGCATTGGGAGAGAGGTGTTCTATCCGAGAGACAACGAAGCTATACCTTGATTGAGAGGGCTGGCCTTCTTAGCAAGTTTATGATGTTTTTAATATTCACTGATATGTTTTTATATGTACTATTGTTCTTTTCTGTAGTATGTTATTTTAAATATTTTATTCTATCTTAATTATTTGTTTTTAATTTACTTTTAGTGTATTTTAGTAAGCAGGCGTCAATAAACCGCAGTTGTGGCGCCTTTAAAACTATAAATCTATCTATCTATCCTTATAAACTACAACTTATATATTCACAAATATAGCGAAAATACCTACCACATCAACTTGAATGAGGATTACGGTCATCTTGCGGTAGTAGGGGTACTGCAAGTTGGTGTGGTAGTAGGTAGTACATAGGGGGAGGTTTGGGGGGTGGGGGGGCCCGTTTTCACAGCTGTTTTGCTTTGAAGTTGTTGTCGTCACAACACGCGCAGTCGTTTTAGAGGTATAAAATGGTACTGTACTTAAATGTGGCTGTATCATCAAAAAAATACTGTTCAACATAGAAAAACTCAACATCACGGCTCCAAACTATATGGGCTTGAAGATTTCAAATATATCGTACATCCAAGTAGGAGTGAATGGGTCCATTACCAGAACAGTCACAATACCGTCTAAAGTATAATAATATATATTACAAGGGCTCCATAGAGCGAAATACTTGATCTTCCTCTTATCTACCAATGTTATCTTAGCTGTGTGGTACTACGTAGCTAGTTAAAACGCATTAAGATGCTTCAAGAAGCATCTTGGGATAAGATCAAGACGATAACTTCGAATCCGCAAGGGCAATACTTACCGAAATGGAGTGGTTATACATACACAAAGCTAAAAAACACCTTGGAGGGGTTTGAACATTTAAGAAATAGGAGTATGGGTAACATGAAAAATCGTCTAGCACCCAATGTTCCGACATATCCAAACAATATGTCCTGCTATATTCTTAGCAAACAATAATACAGCTAAGTAAAAATAATACATTGCTTGTCAGTCAAAAAGAACTGTAAGCATTGAAGCACTCGCGCTTAAAAGGTTTAAGAAAAATAGTTTTCCTCCTTATAGGATCAGATGGTCTTGTGTCACGTGCCTGCCTGTGGTAACCAAACTCAATAATGTTGAATATTTAGAGTATGATTGTAAACGAATACATTTGTTAATAAAAAGTTCACTGTGTATTATTTTTTAGCAAAAAAAATTCCAAATTAATGGATATGCATGCGTGTTTTCGATTATGCAAACAATAACAAAAATTAGCCATATGAATATGAACAGTTCATGCAATACACACCCAAACACACACCACGATACACACACACACACACACGGCACACAAACACACAAAAAGATACACACACACACACCACCATACACACACACACACACAGCACGACACACACGCCACACCCACACACACACACACACACACAGGGCACACAATCCACACAACACACACACACACACACCCACACCCACGGCACACATACACATATCCATACACACAAAACACTCACACACATACACAATACTTTACAACCGTCATATGTTCCGCCTGATAGCTTCATAGGTACACCTGAAGCCACGTTTCCGGTTAACCGCCTCACATCACTTGCTAAAACGGAGGTGATGGTGCTTGTCCGTATACGTCTGAAAGGGCCACCAATGCCTAGTGTAAGGGTTTTATCAACTATAGGACAAGCAAGCTTTCATGGAGAGGACCTTAAGAAAATCTGAACATTATCATGGGACAAGTGGAGTGCAGAGTTTGGTGCAGCATATACAGTAAAGGCAGGCAAACAAAATACTAAAATGGCACAGAGCTCATATTATCATAAAATTTTGCATTCCACCGGCAACAATATAGAGAAGATCGATGGTCATTTTATTATAAAACAAAAGGATTAAGTCAAGACTCTGCTAACCCGCATGACAAAAAACATGGAATATATATTCAAGGTAAGACAGGTACTATATAGCCAGGAAGTTAGGCCGAAATATACAAATAAAGCAAATTTAAGACAGGAGATATGGAAAAAGGAAATAAAGATCCTGACAAATTATTTGTTATCTTCCGTCATGGATTATCATTGATAAATAATTAATCATGGTGCTGATGACGACGAGATGGATATAGAAAGAATATGAATGAAAGGTCCTGTAAAATTGATGTGAATCGCATACTGTGAAAAAAATATCCTTAAAAAAATTTTTCAATCTTATTTAAGATGCGTCATTTTAATTCATCGAATTATATATATTAGATATATTAGCTATATATATATATATATATAGATATATATATATATAGATATATATAGATATATAGATATATAATAATATATCTATAATAGATACTATATAGATATATAAATATATAATATATATATCTATATATATACGATATATATAGATACTAGTATTATATATTTATATATCAAATATATACTATATACATATATATATTTTATATATATATATATATATATATATATATGATATATATATATTATATATATAATATATACTATATATATAGATTATTAGATTTTATATATTATATATTATATCATATAATATATATATATATATAGTATTAAATTAAAAATATATATAGTAAAATATATATAGTATATATATTACTATATATATTAGATTATATATATATATAAATATATATATCATATAATATATTATACTCTCACATACTATATATATATATATATATATATATATATATATATATACCGTATATATATATATATATCTTATATATATATATATATATTTTTATATATATATATATATAATGTATATATTATTATATATATATATATATATAATATAATATATATACTATAAATATATATATCATATTATATACTATACACATATATTATATTATATATATATATATATATATATAATATATATATACTTATATATATATATATTAGAGCGATATCTATCTATAATAACACTGGGGAACAATTTGAAAAAAAATAAATTGGTTGAGTTAGATTTTTGAGCTTATTTAGACTAAAATTGGGCATGATGATTCCAAATCGTAGTCAGTTTTTTGTAGCACGTCCAAGTTTTTTTCTCCACAGCTTACCCTCTAGATAAGCAAAATTCCTCCTCTTTTTTGGATTTTGAATTCACGAGGGATTCAGGTCGTAGGGATTTGATCAGCACGAAATTGAATGATTTTAGCACGTGATTTGGGCCTATCCAAAAAAGCTCAGAGAGACTAGCATCAAGACTGAACTGAGAAAAAACATACTTGAAACAAGGAGTGAAGGTATCATACTTTCGAACCAGAGAAAGTACATTTCTGCAGTACTTTCGAAGTACCAAGCGGTTATGTGGTTGCCATAACAGTTCTGGTGTTACTGAAGAGAAATTAGCGGCTTTCAATCTACAATCCAAATGAATGGCGATGTTTATTGATAGCTCAAAGCGGAGCTGAAGTGTGTCCTTCTCCACAATGGCAATTTGTTGGCGCAGCTCCAATTGGGCATTCGGTCTGTCTTCGTGAAGAATAGGAGATGTAATGAGAGTCATTGAGTTATTGCATAACAAAACAATTGGATCATCTGTGTTGACTTAAAATGGTGTCCTCCTTCGTGGTTCAACACCGTGGATACACAAAGTATCCTGCTTTTCTCTGTATGGGGATAGCAGAGCTCGAGAGAAGGCATTGGGTCAGGACGAATGGCCTCCGAGATTGATCTTTAAACCTGGAAGATCCTAACATTGTACTATAAAAAACGAGCCACTTGTGACAGGAAGAAATAATATTCCCACTCTGCACATAAAACTCGGTCTCATGAAACAATTTGTAAAGCATGTCAAAATGATGGCGACTGTTTGAATTACATCATGCTGGCATTTCCTGGACTGGCAATTGAAAAAACAAGGCCGGTGTGTTTGATGGTCCACAATTCGACAGCCATCAAAGATGAACGATTTCAACGGTTACTATGTCAGACCTTGAAAAGAATGCTTGGCTATTCAAAGACGTTCAAGCCGTCGTCAAGAACTTTCTTGGAAATAACGGGCAAGTATTACACAGAAATTGTTCAGAAACAGTGGAGAGCTAACAAAGCACTTGGTGGCAGCATGAGTATTAAAGTACATTTTTGCATAGCCATCTTGCCAACTTTCCGGAAAATCTGTGCTGCTAGCGAGGGCAAGGTGAAAGATTTCTTTCTTTTTTTTTTTTTTTTTTTTTTTTTCTTTTTTTTTTTTTTTTTTTTTTTTTTTTTTTTTTTTTTTTTTTTTTTTTTTTTTGCTTGTTTTTTTTTTTTTTTTTTTTTTTTTTTTTTTTTTTTTTTTTTTGTTTTTTTTTTTACCAAGCTTTGAAGGTTATGGAAGAACGTTTCCAGGGTAGATGATGTGCATATGATGGTGACTTTGTTGGAGCATCAAACGCGATAGTCCTCAAGTTGAACCACTCAAGACAAAGCTACAAACGTAAAATTTTTACCTTAACCTGCACACAATTATGAGCCTTATCCTCTAAAAAACATGAAAGAATGTTAAAATAAACATTCTATTCAGGCCTATTTCTTTAATTTTAATTGTATGTTAAAAAACGTTTGCACACTTTTTGTAAATAAGACTGTTACTGTTAGGTTACAGTATTTTGCATATTTTTTAAGAAAACGAAATCCTACAGTTCAAAACACTTGACGTGATAGAGACAAACTGAGATCAGTTTGGATTCAGCACCCAAAAATTACTTAATAACAAGTGTCAGACCTAACTCAACAAAAATTTGTTCCCAGTGTAATATAAGCAAATAGGTGTCTGTCTGTCTGTGTGGGTATGTGTATAGGTTCAGCCCCCGTGGCGCAAACACCTCAGTATGCAACATTTTTGGAATCAGGTTGACCAGGTGAAGGTCAAAGGCCCACTTATGAGATGATCCCGATCACTTTTTTTTCTTTTTTTTTAGCAGCCTATTAGCGAGAAATTGTGAAAACAAAAGTGGGTTGCGAGAATTGAGGAAGCCCTTGATGTAGCGTGATGGGTAATGGGTGAGTGAATGTGTGGGGCTGATGGGTAATGAGGTGTGGGTGATGGGTGAGTGAATGGGTGGGGGGTGATGGGTTGGGGTGATGGGGTTTTGATGGGTGAGGGTAGGTGTAGGTGCTGGGTAATGGGTGGACGTGACTGGGGGGGTGGGAGGGTAAATGGTGAGGAAGGGGTGGGAGGTGCTGGGTAATGGGTGAGTGGATATGGGTGGGGGGTGATGTGTAATGGGTGAGTGAATGGGTGGGGGTGATGGGAATGGGTGAGTGAATGGGTTGGGGGGAATACATACATTTCTACATCCATGATGTCAGGAAGTTAGAAGGGGCTATATGGAGAGTCCATGTTTGGGTGTGCCGAAGGCCTCACCAAACACAGGTGGTGGGCAGAAAGGCACACCAATAAGCCCTCCGCAGGAGCTAGCCCAAAAGTTCGCCGGAGGGAGGCTTTGCGGCTATTTAGATATAGTATATATATATATATATATATATAATATATATATATATATATGTGTGTGTATATAATATATTATATATGACAGAGAATATATAAGTTTATATCATATAGAGTATATTATATATATATAGATATCTATATATCGATATAGATATTATATAATGATGTGTGTGGATGAGATATATGATATATATATATATAATACTTAATAATAGAGATATATAGTATTATATATAGTATAATAGTATGATAGATATAGATATATTATATATATATATATATATATTATATATATATATATATAATAGTATATTATATATATATAGGATATATATATAGTATCGTAAGATATTATATATTAGATAATATATATAGATATATATGTGGGAGATTATATTATATATATAGGATAGATATATATAGTAACGATGAGAGATATAAATAGTAGAGATGCTAGATAGATATATATAGTAGATAGATAGAGATAATAGATATTTACGAGATATATAAAATATAGATATATTATGATTATGAGATTATAGGATTATGATATATATAGAGATAGATAATATATAGATATACCATATAATATATATATATATAGTTATATATAGAGACAATGTATATATAGATATATATATGTATATATATATATATATATATATATATATAGAGATATATAGATATTATATATCTATATATATATATATATATTATTATAATATATACCATATATATATATATATATATATTTATATATATATAAACAATGTATATATATATAATATAATATATATATATATATATATATATATATATATATATAGATAATTAATATATAGATAATATATATGAATAGACTCCTATTGTATATAGCAAAGAATGATAGCATATAGAGATATACATATATATATAGATATATATTTATCTTATATATACAATGTATATATATGTATATATATATATATATATATATATATATATATTATATATATATATAGATATATATATACATGTGTGTATGTTGTAGTATGTACGCGGGTGTGTGTGTGGTGTGTGTGTCGTGTGTTATTTTTATCTGATGTGTGGGTGTTGTGTGTTTGTAAGGAAAGACTTTTTTTTTTGTTCTACGACATTTAGTAGTACAGTTCAGGTCGATAATGGAAGAACCAAGATTTTTTTTTTTTGTGGAATTAATTGTTCATGTTATCCTTATTTTGTTTCCAGGACTAGCGAAATGTCACGCATAAAACTTCATGTTCTAAAATTAATCTTAAATTATCTGAGGGGTGCAAAAAAGAGTCTATCAGCATCAACGGAAATCCACAAATGCGGCAACACAAAATTTGAAAGTAAGCTGAAATATATATTGTTCGGGGATATATAGACATATATATATATATATATATATAGATATGTAGATATAGATATATATATATAATATGTATATATATTCCCCGAACAAATATATATTCACTTAATTTCAAATTTGTGTGCCGCATTGTGGATTCCGGTGATGATTGAGAGACTCTTTTTTGCATCCCTCACATAATTGAAGATTAATTTTAGAACACATTTTTGAGAGTTTTATGGGGCATCTCTCGCTCGCCTGGAAACAAAATAAGGATAACATGAAACCAAATTAATTCCAAAAAAAAAGAAAAAATCTTGTATCTCCATTATCGACTTGAACTGTGACTACTAAATGTCTTATGACAAACAAAAAAAGTACTTTCCTTACAAACACACAAAACACACACAATCAGAGGAAAAATCACACACGAACACACAACACCACACACACACGCGTAACATACATACATTACATACACACAAACACACACCACCACACACACACAAACACACACACACAACACACACACAAACACCACACACACACACACACACACACAACACCACACCACCACACACACACACACACACACACACACACACACACCACACAAACAACACACACACACACACACACACACACACACACCATAATGGTTGTAGACACACTCCTTTTTTGGGGGATACCCTCTGGTAACTGGTGGCTCGTGATGTCCTTTTCCTCTAAGATGTGCCCACCACACGCCATGACCGCGGAAGGACGTAGTACAGCAACCGCCACTGCTACAAACCACCAGGCCTCATCGCTCTCAAGGGGGTGTTATCTATACAATTTAAGTGATAGTCAATTAAAATATGTAATTATAATGTTATTATCGCTTCTTCACGCAAAGCACATTTACTATGTTGCGAGCGTCATATGTATTTAGTATCCCAAAATCACTTTGATATGATAATCAATGGATGTTCGTTATTTCTAAATACGTCTGTTTGGCAGGATATTTGCTGTAAGCCTATGCCACGTGGAGGAAATTCTAAGCTTACATTTCGAAAAAGTTTTTGGTCAGCCTACGATTGTTAATGATATGGATGATAATACCCAGTGTGTGGTGTGTGTGTGTGTGTGTGTGTGTGGTGTGTGTGTGTGTTTTGTGTGGGTGTGTGTATGGTGTGTGTGTGTGTGGTGTGTGTGTGTGTGTGTGTGTATGTATGTGTGTGTGTGTGTGTGTGTGTGTGTGGTGTATGTATATGTGTACAGGTGTGTGTGTGTATGTGTACAGTGTGTGTGTGTGGTGTGTGTTTGTGTATGTGTTGTGTTTGTGTGTGTGTGTGTGTGGTGTGTGTGTGTGTGTTGTGTGTGTGTGTGTGTGTATATATATATGTGTACAGTGTGTGGTGTGTATGTGCTTACAGTGTGGTGTGTGTGTGTGTGCTGTGTGTGTATGTATATGTGTACAGTGTGTGTGTGGTAGTTGTACAGTGTGTGTGTGTGTGTGTGTGTGTGTGTGTGTGTGTGTGTGTATGTGTGTGTGTGTGTGTGTAGTATTGTGTACAGTGTGTGTGTGTCTATGTGTACAGTGTGTTGTGGTGGTGTGTGTGTGTGGTATATGTCGTACAGGTGTGTGTGTGTATGGTACAGTGTGTGTGTGTGTGTGTGTGTGTGTGTGTGTGTGGGTGTGTGTGTGTGTGTGTGTGTGGTGTGTAGTGTGTGTGTGTAGATGTATATGTGTACAGTGTGTGTGTGTGTATGTGTAAAGTGGTGGTGTGTATGATACGTGTTTAAGTGGTCTACCATGGGTGTATAAATCACCAACCTACGGCCTTACACTCGCAGAAAAT
>JACEEZ010024245.1:87290-91285 GCA_016584305.1 Chionoecetes opilio
GGTCTGACACTTGTTATTAAGTAATGTTGGGTGCTGAATCCAAAACTGATCTCAGTTTTTCTCATCACGTCAAGTTTTTGAAACTGTAGGATTTTCGGTTTCTTAAAAAATATGAAAATACTGTAACATAACAAGTAAACAGTGCATTTTACAAAAAAGTTGCAAACGTTAACATACAATGAAAAATTAAAGAAATAGGCATTAATAGAATGTTTATTTAAAATATCATGTTTTTAGAAAAGGATTATAAGGCTATAATTGTGTGCAGGTTAAGGTAAAAAATTTACTCGTTTGTAGCTTTGTTGGAGTGTTCAAAACTTGAGGACTATCGCGTTTGATGACTCCAAACAATAGTCAGCCATCATATGCACAGCCATCTACCCTGGAAACGTGTCCCATAACCTTCAAATCTTGGTGAAATCGTTCACCTTGCCCGGTCGCTTAGCAGCACCAAGATATTTCCAGGAAAGTTGGAAGATGCTATGCAAAAAAATGTTTACTTTAATACTTCATGCTGCAAACCAAGTGCCTTGTAGCTCTCCAATAGTTTCTGAACAATTTCTGTGTAATTACTATGCACGTGTATTTTTCAAGAAAGAAAGTTCTTGACGACGTCTTTGAACGTCTTTGAAATAGCCAAGCATTCTTTTCAAGGTCGGACCATAAGTACCGTGAAATGTCTCATCTTTGATGAGCTGTCGAATTTGTGGACCATCAAAACACCGGCCTGATTTTTTCAATTGACAGTCCAGAAAGCCAAGGATATGTACTTAACACAGTCGCCATCAGTTGACAATGCTTTACAAATTGTTTCATGAGACCTAGTTTTATGTGCAGAGGTGGGAAATATTTTATTACTGTCAACAAGTGGATCATGTACAATGTTAGGATCTCCAGGTTTAAGATCAGATATGGAGGCCAATCGTCGAACCCTAATGCTTCTCTCGAGCTCTGCTATACCACATACAGAGAAAGAAGGGATACTTTGTGTATCCACGTTGTTTGACCAAGAAGAAGGACACCATTTTAAGGTCAACACAGATGATCCAATTGTGTTTGTCATATTCAATAACTCAAGGACTCTTTTTACCATCTCCATATTCTCACGAAGACAGACCGAATGCCAATAGGGACTGCGCCAAACAAATTGCCATGTGTAGAAGGAACACGTCAAGCTCGCTTTGAGCTATTCAATAAACAATCGCATTCATTTGGATTGTAGATTGAAAGCCCTAATTCCTTCAGTAAACCAAAAATGTATGGCAAACCAATAAACCGCTGGGTACTTCGAAAGTACTGCAGAAATGCTACTTTCTCTGTGTTCGAAAGTATGATACCTCACTCCTTGTTTCAAGATGTTTTCCGTTCGTCTTGATGCTAGTATTTATGAGAAGCTTTTTTGGATAGGCCCAAATCACTTGCTACCATCATTCAATTCGTGTGTGCTGATCAAATCCCCCTACGAACTGAATCCTCGTGAATGTCAAAAATCAAAAAAAAAAAACAAAAGGAGGGAGGGAAGTTGTTATCGGAGGGTAAGCTGTGGAGAAAAAACTTGACGTGCTATGAAAAAAACTGACTACAGATTGGAATAGCATGCCAATTTAGTCTAATAAGCGCAAAAATCTTAACTCAACAATTATTTTTTTAAATTGTTCCCCAGTGTTATTATAGATATGATTACTATATATATATATATATATATATATATATATATTATATATATATATATAATTATATAAGATATATATGTATATATATAATGTAATATATATATATATATTATATATATATAATATATATAATATATATATATATATATATATACAATATATATATAATATATATATATATATATATATAATAGATATATATTATATATAGGTATATATATATATATATATATATATTATATATATATATAGTGTGAGAGGAGATTATATTCTATTATATAGATTATATGTATTATAATACTATTATATATATCTATATAGTATATAAGATCATATATATATTTCTACTATATGATTATTTATACCTATATATATATATATATTATATAGTAGTATATATATAATATATATATATGATATATATTATATAGTTATATATTATAAAGATAGTATATATAATATATAATATATATATATATATATATATAGATATATATATATGATATAGTAGATATTTATATACTATATATACTATTATAGTATATATAGATATAGATATATTATATATATATTATATATCATATATATATATATATAGTATATATATCTATATTATATATATTATATATTATATATACTATATATATATATATATATATATATATATATATATATATATATATAAGTATATATAATAAGAGATGGGTCGATGAATAAATGAGATCTGAAATAAGATTGAATTAAGATATTTTTCACAGTTATGCGATTCACTCGAATACAGGAAAACTTTCATGCATATTCGTTCTTATATCATCCTCGTCGTCATCAGCACCATGATTAATTATTTATCAAATGATAATCATTGAAGGAAAAACAATAATTTGTCAAGGATCTGATTTCTTTTTCCCAATATCTGCTGTCGGTAAAGTTTGTTTGATTGTATATTTCGGCCCTAACTTTCCTGGCTATATAGTACCTGCTTACCTTGATATTATATCCTGTTTGTCATTGCTGTTAGCAGAGGTCATTGACTTAACCTTTTGTTTTATAATAAATTGGACCATCTATTCTCTCTATATGTGACGGGATGCAAAATTTCTGATAATATGAGCTCTGTGCCATTAATGAGTTTGTTTGCCTGCCTTGACTGTATATGCTGCCCCCCGAAACTAAACAAAAATTTATCCGGTTTTAAGAAGGGGCCTTTTACTACCCGGGTTGGAAGCAAGGTTGACATGTATGGTAAAGGAGTTCATCTTTAACGTAAAATTTGATCCCCAATTTTGAATTTTGTTTATTTTATCATTTTATTTTATAGTACTAATGAAACCCTTTGTTTTTTTTTAATGAAAAAAACTTTGCGAAATTTTAAGAAATTTGTACAAATTATGGCTTTAAAGCTTATTTAACTAATTGGGAACCTTTAAAGTTCAGTATTCTGTAAAAACTACAATAACCGGGCCCTTACTTAAGTAGAAACATAACCTTTTCATCATTAAATTTAGGGTTTGCATAACATTTGAAAGGTTTTAAAACCATGTTGTATTAAAAAGGGGGGTCTATTCAATCTTTTTATAAAAGTGGCCCCTTTTTTTTCTGGAAAATTAAGGGCCCCCCAAGGGGCCGGGGAACCTTTAAGTGTTGGGGGTTTATAAAACCTTTAAATTTGTTGGTTTTTTGAATCCGGTTCTCAAATGAATTTGGGAATGGTTTTATAATTAAATTTTCGGCACGTCAAGGGAATTATAAAATCCCTAAACTTTCCCTGGAAATTGAACTTTAAAAAAAATTTACTGAGGAATATTTTACCCTTTATTTCCCTTTTTGCTAGCGCCCATGCGCTTCTAATTTAAAGATACCGTGCCCGAAGGGGCCCCAGGTTTAAAATTCTTAAACTTTTTAAAAATGGAAATTTTTTTAAAGGATTTTAACCGGTGGTCTTTATGTAAAAAAACACCAGTATACAGTTGCCCAATGTTACAAATTTCCCCGACAAATTCAACTAACCCTTTTTAAAAGGTTGGCAAAAGGGGTAAAATTTTGGAAATGTTGCGTTTTAAAAAAGCAAGGGCATCCTTAATTTGTATTTTTGTTTTTCATTAATATAAAAAATTTTTGGTTTTATTACAAATTGGGGGAAAGGTGTTGTTTGGTTTAAAATTTTCCCAAAAAGCCAAAATTGAATTACAAATACTTTTAAAAGGGAATTTAATAAGGCCTATTTTTCAAACCTTTTTTTAAATTAATCCTAGGATTCTATTAATTTAAATTTAATGTTGGAAAAGGAAAAAATTAAAAAAAATCACTTACCAGAAATCTCAT
>JACEEZ010024246.1:0-27500 GCA_016584305.1 Chionoecetes opilio
AAGACTTTTCACATTTTTTAACCTTAAAAGTAAACCTCCCCTTTTAAAAAGGGGCCTTAATCACTCCTTTTAATCTCTTTTTTCTCCAGAACTTTTAAATTTTAAATTAAAATAAAGAGCAAATTTGATCCACTGGGCCCTTTTCTTTAAAATCAACCCGTCAGAATTTTAACGGAGGTTCAGCAAAAATTCCCAAGTCAAAAGGCATTGTTGTGGGAAAGCACAAGTCAGAAACAATCACGTGCCAACACCATTCGGAGGTAATCAAAAAAATGTACTTAAAACAAATCACCAATCCGGTGACCCCCCCCACATCGCGTTAACACAAAACACCCGGGGCCGCGAAAACAAAAAATCCCCAATCCAGTGACCACTCTCGGACGGCCCCCAATTCTGTTTGCCTATTACAAACAACTGGGGGGTAAAGGGAAAAACAGAAACACAAATGATCCAGGTTTAAAAAAATTTTTTAAATTTGTTAAAAAGTCATATAAAATAGACCCATACCAAAACCACCACCACTTAACCAAGGGCTAATTTTAAGTTGTACCCAGCGAATACTTTATCCCCACAGTTAATACAACATACAGTTTGGGGTTTCCCCAAAATCCTATAAAAAAAAAATATATAAAAGGGGGGAACAAACCAAGGTTTGGTTGGGGGTTCCGGGGGGGGCAGGAAGGGGTCTTCACTTCACGACGTCCAAAACCCATCTCCCCTATTTCCCATGGGTTAGCTTTTCAGAACCTTTCGACACGTCCCCACCATACTCATCTTTGAACGTCAGGAAAATTAACTAACAATTTACCTTAAAATTTAAAATACTTAAAATTTACATATAAAATAAACATACATTTAAAAATGTAGAAATAGACTTTTTTAAGGGGGGAAACCCCAAAATACCTAAAAACGCCCATTACTTTTTCCTTTTAACAAGCTGTAAAATTTCTTTAGGGTTTGATTTGCTCTTTTCGGCAATACGTCTTAAAATTTTTTTCTTTTCCTCTTCCCTCCCCCTCCTCCATCCCCTCCTCCCCCCCGGGAGGGGGAGGAGGGAGGATACTAGGATCATAGGAATAACGAACAGGGGGCCTTTTTGGTCCTAGGGGTATCTCTGAACTACATACTACAACTAATTTTTGTAAAAAAAACTTTTAAAAAATGATACCATTCCTAAAGGGATAGGAAAAGGGAAATTTCAAATGCAGAATGTAGGAATAAAAAATACTAAAACAACTCCACTACCCACAACTAATTGATACGGGGGACTAGATACAAATTCGCACAATCAATCCCCATTTACTTTACGTGCGCGTCAAGTCGTTTTTGAATGTATTATTGTGTGGCTCCGAAACTTTTTCGGGTAACTGTTCCATCGTCAACGACTCAAAATTTAAAATAATTTTTAGGGAATGGGTGAGCAACTTTGCCCGTTTAGTTTAACCATTTTTTTTTTTGTCACTTGAGTTGAAAGCCAAATAGGTTTTTTTGTTAATGACATAAAACCCCTTTTGGGATCTTAAAGGTTTCTATAAACCCCCACGGATTCTACGATCCTTTAAGGAAAACATTTAAGTTTCCGCAGTCTCTCTTCATAAGATGAATTTCGCAAGATGGAATTTTTTTGGTTTTGCTTTCTTTGCACTGATTCCCCCATTTGGTTTGATCTTTTTAGAAACGGGGCGATCAGAATTGAAGGGCATTTCCAATGCGACCAAACCCAAGGACGTTATAATTGTGTCTTACTTTTCGGAGTTTTATTTTTCAAAGTTACGTTTAATAAACCCCAACATCATATTTGCTTTTTTTCTGGCAGCTGGGAAAAAGCGGACGGGTTTTTCAGATCTTCTGAGATGACCCCAAAACCCCTTTTCCTGCTGTCTTAGTTAACGATTTATTTTGCATTGATATTTAATTTGAGGTTATCTTCCTATATGTTTTATTTTACTTTAGGGAATTTGAATTTTAATATTTTCACTCCAATCTGAAAATTTGTCGAGATCACTTTGTTGGGTTCGCAGTTTTCTCTATATATGCTTTACCCCCAAATTTGGTTTTATCTGCAAATTCGGTTTTTTTAATACAATCCGCGTCTAATCGTTGATATATATAGAAAAAAGTAGGCCCCAAAGACCGGCCCTGAGCCCCCCATAGAACTTTAAAACCCCAATCAGATGCCCGCCTTTTTTTTCCCCCCCTTGTTTACATTTTAAAACCCAAACGCCAATCCATAACAATTGCCCCTAAGCCTTTCCCCTTTACTTGGTCAACACCGCTTTGGGGAACTGTAGGGGAAGGCTTTCTGAAAAATAAAGTATATTACACCGAGGGAATTTTAGCGCCCCAAATTTGAAAAAATGCTTTAAAAAAAAATCCAGTATTTTTGTTAAACATTCTCTTTTTCGAAATCCATGCTGGGGGTTTAGTATTGAGTTATTTTCATCGAGAAAAGACACATTTTTTCCCCAATATTTTCTCAAATAGTTTAACATCACGGCGTTAGCTAATTGGGGGATAATTACTTGCGAGGGTCTTACTCCCTTTCTTGAATATCGGTGTAACATTACTTTTCCACAATAGGAAAATTTTTTCCCCTAGCGATTTTTTGAAAATAATTTTAAAGGGAGCGAAGTTGACTGGACATTCGAAAATGGGCGCGGCGAGATTTGTTAAAAGGTTTTTGTTCTTTTTTTAAAAATTTTATTTTGTAAAATTTATCCTTTCCGCCCCTTTCGGCCCCAAAAAATTTTTGGTTCTTAATGGGTTTTTGTTTTTTATTAAACTTTTTCATGGGGAAAAAGTCCCTTTTTCTTCCAAATTTTTTATTTTATGGCCAATACCCTTTTTTTGCGTTTTCCATTTGAAGTTATTAAGCTTTTTGGGTTAGGTTCCCTTTTCTTTTGTTCTTCTATCCCGTTTTTAATTTTTATTTGGGGGCTTTTACGCGATTTTCTGTGAGTCTCATTTTTTTTTGAAACTTATACCCCGGCCTTTTTTGCCTTGTTTAAAACCATTATTTCAATGGGGCGTTTTGTTAAAAACCTAATAGAACTTTTTTACCCCTTGGGAGGTCAACCCCCTGTTTTATTACCTTGTTCAACCATTCAAGCAATCCCGCTACTTCTTCTCTTATTAAATTTATATTCCCTTTTTGTTATTTTCACATTTTTGGGGTCGTTATATGTTTTCCCAATGTTTATTTGCATAAAAAGCAATTTTTAAAAATTCGAATTTTAAATTTTGGAGGACCATATTTTTTCTTTTTCCCCAAAAGAAAGCATTTTACCTTATTTTATTTTTCAGGTTTGAAAATTCCCAAAAAATTTTTACTTTTTTTTTTCTTTATTTTTCGGGGGCAATTTTTTGTTTTTAATTTAAAGAAGCAATTTACCTTTGTTAAATTTTGGGGAACTATGGTGCTTTGCTTTATCATTTCGGTTTTAAATTTTTCTTTTGTGGGTGAACCCAACTCTTTTTGTGAAATTTTAAAGTTTTTTGGCTTTTCGGGAAAAGATTTTTTTTAAATTCTAAACTAAAATATTGGGGGTTTTGGCCAGTTGTAAAAAGTTTTTTTAAGTTCCTTTTTGGGATTTTTTTGGGGGTTTTTGGGAACCTTTCGTGAGGGTTTTACGGGGAGGGGTCTGGTCCCCTGTTCAGGGGGCTTGATTAGTTATTTGATTTGTTTTGCGGGAAAAGGGACGTGCCCCCCGTTTCTGTGGGGTAAAAAAGGGTTTTAAAGGTGGATGCGCTACCGCCGTGCGCTCGCGTTTTTTATCTGTAAGAGGAAAAACCTTTTCTTTCGCAACTCCTAATCGTGCTGGCCGAGGGGCTGAGTGGAGTCCGTCATCCCCCAAACAGGGTGGAATCCTCAACCAGGATGGGTCCTCGTAGAAATATCCCAAAAATTTTCGAAGTCTACTTCTTCTAAAATTGGTAAGACTAATCAGATAGATTGATGTTGATGGTAAAAAACATCTTTTTTCTCTCATATGAGTTATTAACCTGCTCCCATTTATTTTTCTGCGCTGAAAATTCTTTAAAAAAAAAAACCCCCACACACAACACACACACCCCCACACAACCCCCACAAACCACACCACACACACACACACACACACACACACCACAACAACACAAAAAAAAAAAATACTACTATTTCATATGTACCACCATATACCACTACCATAACCACCACCGCCGCACCACCCCCCACCACCACACACCACCACCCCCCACCGGGAAACCCCCACCCCAAACCGCCGCCCCCCACCACCACCACCCGCCACCCCAACCCCCCCAAACCCCACCCCACCCACCCCGCCCCCGCCCCCCCCCCACCACCACCACCACCACCCCACACCACCGCCCCACCCACCCCACCACCAACCAACCACCCCCTGCCGGCACCACCACCACCGACGAAACCTACCACCACCACCACCACCACCACCATCAACCACACCACGGTGTGTGTGTGTGTGTGTGTGTTGTGTTGTCTGTGTGTGTTGGGGTGTGTGTGTGTGTGTGTGTGTATGTGTGTGTCGTATTGGTTGTTGTAGGGTGGTATGGGTGTGGGGTGGAGGCCCGTGGATGGTGGGTGTGTGGCGCTTGTGTGTGGGTGTGCGGGGTCTGGGTGGGTGGGCTGTGTGTGGGTGTGGGTGTTGCGTAGTGCTGTGTGTGGGCTGTGTGTCCTCATCATCCATGGTCTGTCCACGCGAGTCGGACTCGCGATCGCCCAGTTTCACCCTCCCGGTGCGAGGTAAAGCTCATTATTATCGACTAGGTAAATGCTCGGACCTCACACACACCACACACCTCCACCCCTCTTGCTCAAGGTGGACAGTAACCACACGCCACACTAATTTCTAAATGGAAACACCTCCGGGAATGAGCGCGGCCGGGTACCGAACGCCGGACCACAGGATGGTGCCAGACACTCTAACCCACCGAGCCGTTCAGGCGGTAACACTCACACACAGGTGTGTGTGGGTGTGATCGTGTGTGTGTGTGTGTGTGGGTGTGGGTGTACGGTTTCAGACGGGGGAAAACATGTTATTTAAAATTCTCTACAGAAAATCTTGATTGCGTTCACGTGCTCGAAACAGTCATGTCATTGTTGGCGTAATCTTCTTTATAAAGTAATTCACCACCAGTAATGATTGAAAACAAGCTGGATTTTTATCATTATAAAGAAAATCCTTTGTATCGCAGGGTTCTCTTCATGCCGTAAGGGTCATGTTACTGCAATTATATTTGAGTGTTTACCTTCAGAGCCAGGTGAGATGACTACCTGGTGAGTCAGGTGAGTGTCGCGTAGCCTCTATCTTGACACATTTATGTTTTTTACATACATGATTCTCCTAGCCGCAAAGCCGCCCTCCGGGCGGACTTTTTGGCTAGCTCAAGCGGAGGGCTATTGGTGGGCCTTCGGCCCACCACTTGTGTTTAGTGAGACTTCGGCCCACCAAACACAGACTCTCCAGATAGCCCCTTCTAGCTTTCCTGAAAATATGGATGTAGAAATGTATGTATTAACGCAAACCTATTCACATCACCCCCAACCCATTCACTCACCCATTACCCATCACCCCCAACCCATTCACTCACCCATTACCCCCCACCCCCCACCCATTCACTCACCCATTATCCATCACCACACACCCATTCAGACAGCTTGCCAGTGCCGTCCGCGCAGGTGCTGCCCCAACCTGCACCAGCGATGCCACACCCGCCAACAGGTACTACTCATCCCTCCTTACAGTACCCAACAAGGGAATTCCTCGACACTAACTTACGCAAGCCAGATCTACAGAAACGGTGCCGTGAAATGGGGCTAACCAATATTTGGACGACCAAGAGCCAACTCATTACCATGTTACTGGAAAAATGTCAACCCACACCAAATACAAGTGACGCACCACGGCCAGCACCTCCTTCACCCGACGCTTCGAGGCCAGCCCCCAGTGAGCCACAGACACCCCTGCCTCCCTCCCAGGCAGCCCCAGCTCGACCGGGGGACCTGCAGCTAGCCCCCTCTCCGCACGGTGACATGCAGCCAGCCCCTCCGCCTGATGACATGCAGCCAGCCCCTTCACCGCACGCCGACCTGTGGTTGATCCCTCTTCAACCCGACGACATGTGGTTAGACCCTACACCCCGCCAGCTGACCTTACCGGCAGCCCTGCAGCCGCAGAGCCAACGACCAAATCCCCATTAAAACCCNAGTTACCAAACCCGAATATGCCGCTGTTTCGAACCAGACAACTGGTACCTGAAACTATCGTGCCTCGTGAACAACCGTAGTTGTTAGATACTTAAGAACTTAACTATCGTTTTCCACGATAGTAGATTGAAGGATTACAACGGTCGCCCTTTTAAGGAACAGGTTGAATGTGAGCAAACTTTAATCAAGAAGGAAAGATGGAAGTAGATAGACAAAGACGGAAAAGTTTGACCAGGCAGGGTGCAAGCACACAGAAGCACATATTTTGAGAACAATAGAAGGGACTCCGTCAGGACCGTAAGCCTTCTGAGGATCTAGGCCAAAACGGGCAAAGGAAACATCATTCCGAAGGATCTTAATAACAGGCATAACATGATCAGATGATAGAGGAGAGGGAGGAACAAGCCCTTTATCAACCAGAGTGGAATATTTTGCAAGGGTTTAAGCAAAGAGTTCAGCTTTAGAAATAGATGAGACAGTTGTGGAGATCTCCGGGAGAGACATAGGAGGAAAAGATGAAGGCAAATTGTTAGAGATATTTTTAGATAGATGCCAGAGTCATCAGAGAGTTAGAGATAGAAGTCACTAGATGAGTTTAATTCAAAAATATTTTCACATTTTCTATGGATGAAGGAATATATGAATGAATTATTTGTAATAAAAACAATATATATATATATGTACATATATATATATATATATATATATATAGAGGAGTAGAGAGAGGAGAGAGAGAGAGAGAGAGAGAGAGAGAGAGAGAGTGAGAGAGAGAGAGAGAGAGAGAGGAGAGAGAGAGAGAAGAGAGAGGACGAGAGGAGAGAGAGGAGAGAGAGAGAGAGAGAGAGAGAGAAGAGAGAGAGAGAGAGAGAGAGAGAGAGAGGAGAGACGAGAGAGAGAGAAGAGAGGAGAGGAAGAGAGAGAGAGAGAGAGATTTTTTGTTTTTATCAATTTATTACGCTCAAAGAGCGACAGGCCGAGTACATGAAATATTGCTTAACATGTATAATTATTTCGTGACACACAGGGCACACCGTCATACATACAGAGATGCTGTACATCAAATTATCAGTGCATTTGTGTCGCAGGGCACGCTGTTGTATGGCAAGGTAAAGATTAGCACCCACCAAAGTGTGGATGACGTACTAATACGACATCCAAATTACTGTCCGTCAGGAGAAAGTCGCACACAGCGAGTAAGGGCTGTCCCTGAGGCAGCATGTCCTTGACTGAGGGACACTCGAGGCAGTAGTGCTGAAGACTGTTGGCTCTGCGGCGATCACACAGCTTGCAGGAGGAGAAGTGAGGAATGTCCCACGCCTCAGAGACCTGCCACACAGGTCGGTATCCCAGCCGAAGTCGGGCAGACACAATGTTGTGTCTGCGAGCCATGAGTCCGCGTCGGCGATACTTGGGAGGGGTTAGACGGAAGTGGTCGTAATGCTGCATAAACACACTCTGAGCCCGCTCAGCGTACGTGCGGTAGAGTGTGGGGAGAAAAACGGCCGAGTGTATCAACTGTTTGAAGCATAGGAGGGAGGGTGTAGCACCATCAGGCAGAGGCAGGCCGCAGGCAGTTTTGGCGAGGAGATCCACCTTGTCGTTGGCTGCTATTCCAACATGGGAAGGAATCCACAAAAACCGTATAGTGAGAGAATTGTCACGAGCTGCGACTAACTGAAGCAAGATCTGATGAACCAGGCAACGGTGTGTGGGTTATGGAGATGAGATGGCCTGAAGGGCAAACTGAGAGTCACACATGACCACACCATTCAGACGCCTTTGACAGAGGAGACTGACAGCCAGCAGGAGTCCCTGTAACTCGCAGTAGGTAGAGCTGGACAAGTTGGATAGTCTGCGGCCAACCCAGCCTCCCTCCGGTGGCGCCACGTCGAGTGAGTAGACAGCGCACCCCGCGCTCCCATCTGGCTGCAGGGAACCGTCAACGTATAGATGGGAAGCAGCAGGGACGGAAGGAGGACACTGCGGCAATATGTTCCAGAGCCAGTTGCTTCTGGAGGAGTGGTGGGTCTGCCTTGGAAGTGGGAGTGAAGGAGACTTGAGGCGGAGGAATCCTCCATGGAGGAGGACCATGATCCACTTCAGCCAAGGGAGCATTAAGATCAAGTCGCAGCAGGGTGGAACAGACTGTGTTGACGAGGGTGCGGACGCCAAGACGAAGTGGAGGTCGGGGTGCGGCAGGGTCAAGCGAGGTTCTCAGGACTCGTGAATAATGTGGAGTAAGATGGGGAGAGTGGAGGCACTTGACGCTGAAGGAGGAGACATTGGCGTGAATTCTCTCAACAATAGGGGAGATCGAGCTCAGCCAACATGTTGACTATTCTGGTGGAGGCAAGACACCCAAGAATTTACCTCATCACTCTGTTCTGAAATTTTTCTAAAGGGTCTAAAGAGGTCTTAGAGAGCTGACAGAGGGCAAGGGAGAGGTAGTCTATAACTGACCGTATGAAGGCAATGTAGAGGGTTCTAGCCACAGGAATAGAGACTCCGGCAGCATTGTTTGTGAGCCATTTGAAAGGGATGAATCACTGCCGTAGCCGGTGTAGGAGATCTCCGACAATGGGATGAACCGAGACCACCGAGAGACAAGGCCTGTTACATCGCCTGGTGAAAGGCTGTGACGTCACAGCATGAGGATCTCCCGCGCGCGACACCGATGACCATGGCTCAGTCTATTGTGTCTACATACGAAGGCGGTCAGGGCGTGTGATGTGGCGTACTTGTATCATTTTTGCTTTTGTTACGGCAGGAGCTATTTTTCAAAGTTACCAGCAAGATGCCGTCCTTGTGCTGTGTGCCCAATTGCAATGGAAACTACAGAAAAACGCCCCAGAGTGAGTATACTCTCTTTCCCAAGAGACAAGGTGCTTGCCAGCCAGTGGCTCAGATCAAACGGGACAATTTTTCACCGACGGCCAGTAGCAGGGTGAGTCTATGATCTTTTGTAGTATTTGTAGTAACTTTATTAGCTAATAATGAAGAAGTGAGACGGTAAGTCTAGCATATCTAGCATACTTAATAGGCATACAAAACGAAATGTTTTGTAGCATTACAAATGGCGGATGCTATGTCACAACAAATATTACTAATATTTTGAGAATTATCATTTGTGTTGTGTTACGTTCATTAATTCACCTCCGTCACAGCTAGTGGGATCATGCTGCTTTGGCTGACAATGTTTTTGAACTAATGAAGGATTAGCAGCTGGCACTCGTGAAGAATGTGGTTCACGAATGTGGGTGTTTTCGTGAAATATTGTCAGCGCGAAATCCTGTAGACCCCCTCCATTCACCTCTCTTATTTCACTGGTTATACGACTTAACTGCTGCCCTGATACATGTTACAAGCCACATAGAGGCACTAGCTTTCCATGAGAACACTTACAAGTAATAATAGTTACTCATAAGACTAAAATATTCACGTCAAAAGTAAAGCCTTTCAGGTGTAGGTTTCAGGTTCAAATATCTTTTGTCTGAATACCAGTGCATCTAACTACTCTCATAAAATAATATGTATCTCAGAGTACTCTGTAACATGCTTTAGGGCAGCAGTTATGCTGTAAAACCAGTGAAAATATGGAGGGGTCTACAGGATTTCGCGCATTGATAACATTCTGCACAAAATCAGGACCCACATTCCTCCACGAGTGCCCAGCAGCCTCTGAAAGAATGGTGATATAAAAGTAATTACACTTTACATAATAATCCATTGGGTATCCATACTAGAGATGTCGATGAAGTGTGGGGGTAACACCTTAGTATCGGTGATTTTTTTCTGATTCTTGAAGTGTTGTGGTGTTTGTTGCTTGATCACCCCGTTTTGTGCTTATACTTGTGAATGCTCTTGTGAAATGTCTTGGCTTTCTTGCTTGCTAATCAATGTTCTTGCTGTTTCCTTATTTTCCACATCAGTAACAAAGTTTGTTTCTTCACATCTGCATCCTGTTCATCTGCTAGGAGTAAAAATGTTGCAAGTTTTTAAGCATTTGTCAGTGTGTTGTCTTGTAGAAAGTTTAAGTGTTTCCTTGTCTTTATATTCCTCGCACTGTAATAGGAAGTGTTCTAAAGTTTCCTGCAGTCCATTGTTTACATGTCGTGCATGGCTGTGTTCCCGAGGGTTGTGTCTGTTCCTAGTAGTTTAGTTTAGTTTCAGTGTATTGCTTCTGCATCTTATCAAAGTTGTAGTGGATTCATCATTTATCATAAAAGTCTTTCTTTTATGTGTGTTTTGTATGTTCTGTAAAGTCTAAGTGTCTCTTTTTCAAGTAGTTCTGCTTTCCATTTCTTGGTATCATGCTCTTTTAATTTTTAATTTGTCAGTTATTTCGTGTTGTGTACTATACCAAGTTGGTATATGTTGGTATTATGCTCTTTTAAATAACTGTTGACTGTTTCACTTGCTCTTGCTGCTAAGATGAGTGTCAATGTCATGTTTAGGGCACCTGATTCACTTTGTGCTAAAATAAGGCCATCATCTGCATAAAACAAGGCAAGGATAAAGCAGTTCTCATCTTTAAATCCAATATTTGTTTGGTTCAGGTGTAGGATGATGATATATGTTATCATTAAGAACAGTGATGTTGAACCATTGCAACCTTGCCTTATTCCGCTGGTGACATCCATGTTTGTTATGATCTCATTGTTTAGATACAGGATGGTCTTGTCATTTAGGTATATGTCACTTATGACGTCAATTATGTGTGGATGTATCCTGAACTTTTTTAGGCATTCAATTAGGGGCTTTCTTTTCACACTGTCGAAGGCTTTCTTGAAATCTATAGCGATGGTTATTAATGGTCTCTTCATCTTGAAAGACCACCACCACCACCACCACACCACCACCACCACCACACCACCACCACCACCAAACCACCACCACCTCTACCACAACCACCACCACCACCACCACCACCACCACCTCTACCACAACCACCACCACCACCACCACCTCTACCACCACCACCACCACAACAATACCACCACCACCACCACCACACCACCACCACCACAACCCCACCACTACCACCACCACCACAATAACACCACCACCACCACAACACCACCACCACCACAACAACAACAATACCACCACCACCACAACACCACCAGCACCAACTCTACCACCACCAGCACCACCTCTACCACCACCACCACCCCCCCACCCCACCACTACCACAACAACAACAACAACAATACCACCACCACCATTGATGATAATGACAGGGATTCAGATTAACGACATAAATAAGAGCGTGAAACTGAGAAAGTAAACCTGTACGGGAGCGGAGCGGTCGAGCGCGCGAGATCCTCATGGTGTGACGTCACGGGCGATCCACCAGGCCTTATCATCTCGGTGGCCACGGATGAACACGCTGCCGCGCAGGTATGGCTGGGGTGATCCGCACAGGCGCTCCCAGATACAAGTACTGCGTGCACAGCGGGATAACAATATTTCCAGCAGTGAAAACAGGAAGTGTTCTGGGGTTCCGGGGTGAAAATATTCTACTTTTCTCTGGGGTGAGAATGAGGCCACAAGCGGAAGACGACTCGTAGAATGACTGAAGGAAGAGGCGAAGATCGCAGGAGAGTTGGAAGGGAACACAAAATATCATCAGCGTAGCAAGTAACAGTCGTCCAGGAATGTCGGGAAGAAGAGTGAGTAAGCAGTGCACGAATACATTAAAAAGGAACGGACTTAAAAAACACCACCTTGCGGAGTACCAAGCTCGAATTCCTTGGAGGAGGCTCCCACGCCTCCTTGAAAAGCACACGCGAGGTTCTGTTACGGAGGAAAACCACGGATCCACCTCGGGAATTCCCTTTGACACCAAATTCCACCAGCTGATCGAGGAAAAACCTCTCTGTTGGCAACATCAATATAAACCCTTGAGGTCAAGAAATGTACCACACTGGTGGGGGAGGAAGGGGGGTATACAGATCCATCAGACAATGGTGCGTACTTCTCTGTGGCAGGAAACCATACAGATGGGAGATAACTTGTCCTCCAGCCGAAACATGAGACTGGTGAGGAAGATACGCTCGAGCACCTTACAGAAGCAGGAAGTGAGGGGAAATTGGTCTGAACTTATCAGTCCCCAGGTTTGTGGTCGGCACAATTGTGCTGGAGGTCCAGGCATGAGTTACTTGTCCCAAGCGGAAGCAAAGATTGTAAAGCTGCAGCAAGGGATTGTCAGGGACCTTCAGGAGTAAGCGAAAACTGGGTAAGTAAAGACCATCATCCCCGGGGGCTGTTGCCTTACTCCTGGTGAAAAAGCAGGGTCGCAGTTCATCCTCAGTGATCAGCACGTCGTCACCTCATCCGCCCGCAATAACGCAGCCATCAAACGTAGAGTGCGAACATTTCTGTGGGAAAAGAGCGCCTCTTGAATATGAGCGGAAGGTTGCGTGTTTGTGCTTTTTCAGGACCAGGTACGAATCAAATCCTGTGCGTACTCAGCTGGGCTGTGGTGGAGAAACGTGGGGGGTTTCCTCTGATAACCCTGTTTATCAGGTGCCACACGGATCCGACGCTTGTTTGGTGATTTATGCTGTCCGGTGTACTTCCTCCAAGAGTCAGTATACACGCACTGCTGAAGGGCGACAAGATCGTCTCTGGACGCTTGGTACTGATGTAGACGAGCAGGTGTTGGTTGCCTCTGGGAAGGCGAGACCCTCTTCCATCGCCTTCTGTTCCGCTTGAAGGATGCGTTGATCTAGCGTCCAGGCATGGACTTTAGGGTATCTTTTAATGTGCGGTCTGGTGACATAGCGGGCGTGGAAGTCGCGTGTCGGTCAATAGAGGAATACAATTGTCAGGTGACGCAATCAAATGTGGGTATAAGGCTGAAAATGTAAGAGATTAGGTAGGGCAATATTTGGGGGGGAATAGTGATGCGAATGCGATCATGAGGAAGGGAAAGTCAAAATGGTAGGAATCCCGGAGTCCAAGAGAAAAACGTGGTCTAGAAGGGGGTTTGGGAAATAGAAACACTTGACTTTTGGATGCCACCGGGCCCGAAGGTAATAGGGGTAATATGTAATATGTGGCCCAGAGTCCCCACGGGGTGCGTGGCTCCCCTGTAGCCGTGAGTGAGGCGGGGGCGGCGGATGTACCGAGGAGAGGAAAACCCATTACGAAAAGAGAGAGAGAGAGAGGGGAAAAGAGAGAGAGAGAGAGAGAGAGAGAAGAGAGAGAGAGAGAGAGAGAGAAGAGAAGAGAGAGAGAGAGAGAGGAGGAGAGAGAGAGAAATAATAATCAAAAAATAAAAAAAAAAAATATATAATACATAAATATAATTTTATATATATATATATATATTATATATATATAATATTTACCGTTAAAAATTATAATATATATTATATATATATATATATATAATACATATATATACATAAAATTATATATATAATATATATATATAATATATATATATATATAATATTATATTATTATATATATATATAATTTAAATTTTATATATATATATATTATATATATTAATATATATTTATATATATAATTTTTATATATAATTTTCGTTATATACTATAATAAAAAATTATATATTATTTATTATATCATATATTTATATATATATATTAATATATATTTATATATTTATATTATATATTTTTATTATATATTTTTTTTTTAATATATACGTTTATAAAATATATATAAATTATATATAAATTTAAAATTGCATATAATATATATAATATATTTATTATATATATATTATAAATATATATATATAAAAATATTAATTATTATTAAAATTTTTTATACATATATATATATATATATATATTATATATATTATATATATATATAATATATATATATTATATTAAAAATATTTTTATATATTTTATTATATACATAATATATAATATATTTTATATATACATCATATATATATATATTTATATATATATATATATAATTTTAAAATAAATAATTATATTTATATATACTACACATATATTATATATATATTATATATATATATATTTATATATTAAAAAATATTTTATATTATTATATTATTTATTATTATATTTATATTATTATAAATATTATTGTGATGGACCCAATATTCGCATTTTGCATTCGCAATGCGAAAATTGCATGTTTTTTTTAAATTTTCGCCCGCGCACGCACCCCCTCGAGTTGTTTTCGAATATGCGAATATTTTGCCCCCTCAAAATCTTACGAATTAAGAAAAAAAAAAAAATGAACATAAAAACTAAAAGCAAAAAAATATAAACAATATATATATTTTATTATATATATATATTTATATAATATATATTATATATTAAATATTATATATATGCATAATTAATATAATATATATATATATATATTATATATTATATTATATATATTATATAAATTATATTATATTATATGAAAATTATAATTATTATATTATTATATTATATTATTATCTATTAATATATATATATATAATTTAAAATATTACGGGGCAGGGGATTTTCTCTGAGACAGATCTCGTTAAAAAGATAGCTATTCAGGGTTTTTTTTTTTTTTTCAAGATATTTTCGTTTATCTTAAGAGTTCTTTTTTCTCTTTACTGATCATTTTATGACTTCGCCCCAGCTGGTCATTTTGCTGTACGCGATTTGGTCATAAACCCTTTTCGCAGCAGTTTGAGATGTTTTTTCCCAGATGTAGAGGTGAGCATGAATTTGGTGCAGCGGAGGGCGCACTTAAAGAAGTCTTGCGGGCCGCGCGTGTTAGTGCCCCCTCACATCGGGGAGAAAAACTCCCTTAACCGCTGTGAAAAAGGGGTTTTTTGACCCAAAATCGCGATATAGCAAAAAAGACCAGCTACGGGGAAGTAAAAAAAATGATCACTAAAGAGGGAAAAACCCCTTAAGACAAAGAGAAAAAATCTTGAAAAAAAAATAAACCCTGAACTAGCTATCCCCTTTTTTAACGATATAATATTATATATATATATATATATATATATATATATTATAATATATATTATATATTTATTATTATAATATATAAAATATTCCAATAATATATTATATATAATATATAATTATATATATATAATATTTTGGTCCACCCCCGGTGGGGGGGGCCGAAGGCCCACAATATTGGGGAATATTTATATAAAATATATAAAAAAATATATATATAATATTTTAAATATATATATTTTTATATAATATATTATAAAATATTAGTATCCCACATATCTTTTAGAAAAATTTCTGGGTTTAATGAGATACCCCAAATTAAAAAATTTTTCCAAAAAAAACTTTTTTGGCTCGGGAAAAACTTTTTTTCTGATCCCTTTAAAACCATTTTCAAAAGGGTAGAGAAAATGTATTTTTTTAACTATTTTAACATTATTTTTTTTCCCAATTTTTGGTTTTTAATTTATTTGGGGGGGGGGGGGGGGGAACCCCAATTAATTAACTTTTGTTTTTTTTTCTTCGCCCCCACATGTTTCCTTTCTCTCCTTTTTCTCTTCTCTCTTTTTTCTCTCTCTCTTTTCTCTCTTCTCTCTCTTTTCCTTCTCTTTTTCTCTCTCTCCCCTTTTTCTCTCTCTTCTTTTTCTCTCTCCCTTTTTTTCTCTTTTTTCTCTTTTTTTCCTCTCTCTTTTTCTCTCTCTCTTTCCTTTTTCCCCTTTTTCTCCCCTTTTTTTCGTTTCTTCTCCTTTTTTTCAAATTTTTCCCAAACTTTACCCTCAAACAGCTAGAATATTTGGATGCTGGGTTAGAGAAGTAGGGGGAGCTGTTTCGACAAGGGTTTTTGGAGGGGAGTAAGGGGCGGGCGGGCAAAGGGGGCTTTGGATTTTTAGGGTTACTTTTTGGTGGTCACATAAGAGTTAAAAAAAACCCAGGGGGAATTCACAAAAACGTGTCCCCCAACAGGTTTAGGCGGGTTTTAAGTATATTATATATATATATATATATATTATATATATATATATATCTAATATATTATTAAAATATATAATATATATAAAATATTATATAATATATAAAATATATAAAATAGATATAATAATTAATATATATATTTATTTTAAAATATTATAAAATATTTATATATTTTATATTATATTTTAGAAAAGTAATAATGCATATCGTAGAAAAATTCAAACCTTTTCATTAGCCACAAGCTCAAAAAAATAAAAAAAACTATTTACTCGGGAAAACCCTTTTGATAGCATTGAACCGGGTCCACGGGGTGGGAGGAAAATGTACTTACTATAAAACATTTTTTTTTTTCATTTTTTGGTTCAATTTATTTGTGGGGGCCGCAATTTTTTTTTACGTTTTTCTTTTTTTTTCGTCCTACTTTATTTTTTTTTTCTTTCTTTTCCTTTCTTTTCTTTTTTTTATTTCTCATTTTCCCACTAATCAGTTACGAATTTTTGGGGAATGCTCGATTTTTAAATTTTGGGGATTTTTGTTTTTATGATATTCAAAAAGATATTTTACTCTATGTATAAATAAATATTATTTTTATTTTAAAATAAAATTTTAAAATTATTTTTAATTTTATAAAATTTTATATATATAATTATTATTATATATAAAATATATATATATAATTTTAATATATATATATACAAAATTTTGGATATATTATTATAATAATAATAAAAAAAAATTAAAAATAATTTATATATATTTTTTTTAATTTTATATATTATTATATATATATTTTATATATATATATATAAAATTATATATATAAAATATATATAAAATTGGTTTTAATTTTATTTTAATTGTATTTTATATTTTATAATGTATTTTTAATATATAGAGGGGGGTTTTATACGGGCAGGAGATTTTTTTTTTCGAAAACAGATTCGTTGGGAAGTGATAGTGGGCCCCAGCGTTTTTTTTATTTTTTTTAAAAAGATTTTTTTCTCTTTTTTCAAGAGTGTTTTTATTTCTTTTGAAATTTAAATTTTTTTTTGATTTTTCCGCCGTATCTTTTTCATGTTTGCTGTTTTTCGGGGATTTGGGTCTAAGAACCCTTCTTCAGCAGCATTGGGAAGATTTTTTCTCCTTTCAGGATTTGAGGTGAGCATGTTTTAAGGGGGAATTTTCAGAAAAAGGAATCATAATTTTAAAAAAGAGAAAGCGGGGAGAGGGGGAATTTGGGGGAAAGGGAGAAGAATAGAGGGGTTTTGGAGAAAGGAGGTAGAAAGAAAAAAAATTTCCCCGGGGGCTTGACCCAGGTGCTGTATGGGTTTGGGGTTTTTTTTGTTTTTTGCGTCGATTTCGACCTAACGAAAACGTTTTTTCCCCATTCGAGGGAAGAAAACAGAAAAATTCTGGGGGGGGTTTTGGCGGGGACAGGGGGCCTGGGAAAAGAGGTTTGTTTCCGGCCCAAAACCCAGGACAACTCCGGGGCCCCCCCCCGGCGCCCCCCGTTTTTCAGTTTTGGTTTTTTGGCCCTTTTTTTTTTTTTTTGACTTTTTAAATTTTTTTTTCTTTTTTTTCCCCTTCGTTTTTTCTTTTTTTTATTCTTTCTTCTTTTTTGTTTTTTGGGGGGTTTTGTTTTTGGGTGTGTTTGCTTCTTGCCCTTTTTTTTGGGTTTGTTTGTTTTTTTGGTTTTTTGCCTTTGTACGCGCGCACACCCCGTTTACTCCTCGGCACCCCGAAACGGGCGGTTGGGGGTTCTTTTCTTCACTCCCATCTCTCGCGCTCCAACATTTTTTACAAACAGGGGGAAAGGGAAAAATTTTTTAAAAAATTTTTAGTAAAAGAAGTTAAAGGATTAAAAGTGTTTTTTTTTTTTTTTTTTTTTTTTCCAGAGTTTTGGGACAGGGGAAGAAAAATTTCCGTGGGAACCCGGGGGGGCCCTACAGTTTTTCGTGGGATCCAAAACCACTGTTTTAGAGGGGGGGGAAAGGCGAGGGAAGGGAGTGGATTTTTGGGAGTAAAAAAAGTTTTCCCACCCACTTTAAAAAAAGGGTAAGATTTCCCTTCCGTATAACCCAGGGGGGGTTCTTTTGGTTTTAAGGTGGGCCTGTCCGAAACCAGGTAGGTATAGCAGGGGAGATAGGGGGGAGGGGGAGGGGGTAGGAAGTGGAACGGGGGGGGGGGGAAAATTTTTAGGAGAAAAAAATTTTTTGTAGTAGCTTTAAAAGGGGGGACGGGGATCCCCTTCGTAGGGGCGAAGGGGGTCTTTGGGGAATTTATTTTGGCCTCGTCCAAAACCACGGAAGGAGAGTGAGAGTAGGTGAGAAGGACAACGGAGAGAATTACAAACCAAATTTGGGTTTTCCCCCCCGACCGAAAAAAAGTTTAAAAACCCGAGGGGGCCCGACCCGGGAAAGGAAAAAAAAAGTCTTCATCCCCGCTGTGTTTTGGTTTTGGTTTTGAAACCAGGTTTTCCCTCCCCCGCGGGGGTGGAGGCCTTTCCGGTATGACGAAAAGGGTTTCCGGGTCTCGAACTTTAAATTTGGTTTGTTGCCCCGGGCCATAAAGTTTTGGGGCTTTTCCCTGTGGGGGTTTCGCACGGGGGGAGGCCCGGGAGGGTTTAGAGAGTGGGGTTTGGGGGGGGGGAAATCCATGCGGAAGAGGGGGCCGTGGGGGCTGCCCCCTTGGTTGGGGTTAAATTAAAAGCCGTGGCCCCCCAGGGCCCTGTCAGTTTTTGGCCCCGCCGGGGGGGGGAAAAAACCCCCGGCCCCAAAAACCTTTTGGAAGGGGTGCAGGGGGGTTGCCCCGCAGCCCCCCGCCTTAAAAAAAAAAATTTTTTTTTTTTAAAAAAAAAAAAATATGAATCCCAAAAGCTTAAAGGACAAAAGTGAAAAAAAAAAACGGGCCGGGCCCGAGGGGCGTCCCCTTCCCCCCTGGGGAAAACCCTTTTGGGAAAAGAGTGGGGGTTTTTTTCGGGGACGGGAAAAAGGGGATAGGGTCTTTGGCTGGGGTGAAAAAAACCGTTGGGGAAAATCCTTTTTTGGGGCAGAACGGGGTTTCTCGGCCTGGGCTGCCGCGACTCGTTTGCCCGCGGTTGGCACATCTCTAAAAAAAATTTCCCCAGAGAGTGTGTAAGGAAGGTTTTTGGCCAAGCCTGGCCCCCCCGGTGGGAACGGGTGGGAAAAAAATGGGTTAGTGGAAAGGGCAGGGGTTTGGGGAAAAAAGTGAAAATGGTTATGTGTTTTTAAATTTGGAAAATGGGGGGGGGGGTTTGGGGGTTTTGGGGGTTTGTAAAGGTTTTTTCGGGGGGAAAACGGTAAGCTGGGGGGGGAGAGTGTCGATGAAGGTTTACATTTTGTCATGTGGGGTGTTGGAACATGGTGAGTCTTTTTTTGGGTTTTTGTTTTATAGTGTTTATTTTTGAGGGAAGGTGTTGGTTTTCCCGTGAAGGGGGGGGAAGAGGGGCCGGGGAAATCGTACCACCTTACCTTTGTGCGGGGGGGCGTAGTGACTTGTTTTTGGTCCCTGTAGTTTTCGAAGTTGGTTTTTTCCAAATAGAGAGGGATGAGAGGGGGAGTAGGTTAAAATTTTGGTTTGAAAAAAAGGGCCCGAAAAGATGAAATTTTTGGTTTTTGGGGCGCAGCTGTAGCGGAAACCCCGCCCAGGGGGTGCTCTGTACTGTTTGGGCCCCGATACCTAAAATTTTGGGGTTTTTTGGGTTTATTGAAAACTGGGGATGTTTTTCTATTTTTTTTGGGGCCGGGGTACTATGTTATTATTACTTGGGGGGGTTTGGGGTGGGGGTTTTGGTAGAAACGGGTATAGAAATTTTTTTTGGGCTCGGCTTTTTCGCTTTTTTTTAATTTTAAAATAAGGGAAATTTAGTTTTTTTTTAGGGGTGTGAGTGAAACCCCACTTTGGTTTTCCCCAGGCTGGAGCAGTTTATTTCCCATTTGGGTTTTCGGGGCAGTTAATTTATCCAATTTTTTGGAAACGGCAAAAAGTGTTTACGTTTGTCTGGTACTGGGAAGGGGCAAATGATTTTTCCCTTTTTGTTGGGCAGGTTTTGGCATGAGTTTTTACATGTTTTTAAAAAGAGTTGGGGAAAGGATAGAAACCCTGGGGGGGCCCCCCCTAGTGGTGGAAAAGGGTTTGGAAAAATATGGGTTTTATGACGGAGGGCTCATTTTTTCTGTCTGTCGGGGAAGGGTTTAAAAGTAGTTTTTTTTGTCAGGAAAAAAGGGAGGCCCCAAAATCGTTACATATTTTTTTTATTTGAGTCCCCGTGAGGCCCCACGGGTTTGAATTTCTTGTTTTACGTCCTTTTTTCACTAGGAAAAATGTTTTTTTAAAAACTTGGTTGGGGTTTCTCCCTTTGGGGGTGGCCACTATGGGGTTTAGCGCGTCCCTCGGTTTTGGGGTGTCCTTGCCTGAAAACCCAAAATGCCCTTTGGGGGGGCCCCGGGGGGTTTTTTTTTTTCTCGAGGTGCGGTTTTAAATCGGGGGTTACTTTGTCTTTTTAAAAAACTTTTTAGGGAAAGTTTTGAGTAGGCTTAAATTTGGACGGTTAATTTTCGGGCCCAGGTGGGGGGCTTTCCCGGGTTTTTGGGATGGGGGGAATTTTTTGGTGGGTGTTTTTGAAAGGGGTTTTTGGAAATAAAACCTGTGGGGGAGGGGGAGGCGTTAAAAATGTGTGTGAGTGAGGAATGACCGGTGGGGGGAAAATTTTTTTTGAATTTGGGGCCAAGGGTTTAGGGGTTTTTGGGGGCCCCCGGGGCGCGGCGTGGCGTTCTTTTGGGGTAGGCCCCCCGGGGGCCATTTTTCCCCCTCCTCAAAAATTTTGGGGGGTGAGAGGGGTTTTTTGGGGTTTTTTAAATTGTTTTTGTTTTTTTTTTAAAACCCCGAGGAAATATTTTTTCTTCGTGTTGGGCAGTTTTGTGGTGATTTCGTTTTTATTTTGTTTTTGTTTTTGCTGGGGATGTTTCTGGGGGGAGGGGGTTTTTGGTCGGAAAACCGTTTTTCCCCGTGTTTTCTTAAAACCCCGTTGGTGACAGGGGGCAGGGTTTTTTTACCGGGTGTTTTTGACGAGAAATTTCTCGAAGCGTTTCCCTTTTTTTTATTCCCTTTAAATTTTGGGGAAACCCTGTGCCAGAAAATCAGTGGAGTTGGAGGTGCGTTTCTTTTCCATTTCGTTTGTTTTAAAAACTTTTTTCCCGGGGTTTTGTCCCTGGTTTTGTCGGGAAGCTTTTTCGAGGATTTTTGTCGGGGGTAGAAGTTTAGGTCCCCGGACTTTTGTGTGATTTTGAATGTTTTCGTGCAAAGCGTTTCGTAGCAGATAAGGGGACGTTGTTTTCGGATAGAGGGTTTTTAAAATCATTTGAAAAAATTTTTTGTTTTTTCTTTGGTTAAAGTACGTGTTTGGGGTTGAGGATGTTTTCTTGAAGGGGTGTTTTTGGCTGTGTTTAAGTTTTGTTTTTGGGGGGTTTTTCGTTTTAATGGTGTGGGGGTTTTTTTGTGTTTTTCGAGGGCCTTTCCCTTAAAAAAACTTTTCCAGTTTTCGTTGTTTTTAGTCAAAGTAAGGTGGTGAAGGGGGGCCGGGTTTAAAAGGGGTTTGTGGATATGCGGAGAATTAGAGGGGATTGTGATCCCCAAACCGCTGAGGGGGCCCCGGGGAGAGGTGGTGGGGAGGTGAATGGACTGTCGTTAGTGATGGCCCAAAGGGCGGGTTTGCCCCCTGCCACCATTTCCCGTGAAGCATGTTGGGAAAGGCTGGCCCGAGGGAAAACGGAAAGGGGTTTTTAAATTTTACAATTTGGTTTTTAGTGAAAAGGCCCGGGGTGGGTTGTTTTTGCCAATTTCTTTAAAGTTGGTTTTGCAGCGTTGAGGAACGGCTATGAGGTTTGGGGCAGGGATTTTTCGGTGGTTTAATAGGCGTGATAAAATGGAAGAGGAAGTCCGGTGTTTGGGTTTGAGGAAGTTGTGGCCCCCAAGTGGGGGGCCATGGCGGGAGAATCTTTTGGGTGTAAGAAATGAGGGTAGGCCAGTTTACAGGGGAAATCGTGTCGAAAGGGGTGCTTTATTTTAGGATTTGGGTTTTCGCCGGGTGAGGTTTGGGCTGTGGTGTTTACAGTGTATCCGGTTTGTTTTTTTGGGGTTACCTGAGAAACCCCGATGTCATTGAGGAGGACAAAAGTTTGGGGGCTTTGGGTCTTATAGACTCAGTTATTTGATGACCCATTTTTTTGGTATCCCCGACAACTTAGCGCATTTTAAAAGGGGATCATAGCTACGGTGTTTTAGGAAATTAAAAATTTAAATTTTTTCGCCTTTTTGGGGTTTTTCTACAAGTTTTTGCGCTTTTGGGGGACAGGGGGGAAAAGGGGATAGCGGGATGGGGGAAGGTTTTGTTAGTAGGTAAGGGTAAGATGCGCTTGGGGGGGGGGGGGCGGGTAGGTTTTCCGGGGGTTGGGGCCCCCGGGGGGGTCACCCTGCTGGAGCTTTCCAAATCCTCGTCGCTGTCGTTTCTTTAGGGGAGGACTGATTCCTTTGCTCTGCTGTATCGGTTGGGGGGGTTTTGGGGCTTTTTAAAAGGTTGGGGTTTGGGGTTTGGGGGGGTGTCGAAATTTGGGCCGTTTTTTTGGGATGGGTCATGTTTAGGGTTTTGAAAAGGGGTCTGACATTTTGAAGGGGGGTTTAAAACCCTTTTTTATTAGTAATTTGTTTAAATTTTTTCGGGGAAGAGGTGAAGGGGCCCTTTTGCCATGTGGGCGGCGGGGTTTTACACAGGGCCCCTGATTTTAAAAAGTCGCATTTGTTTGGGTTGTTAATTTTGGACTTTGGGTGGGTTTTTTTGGGGTTTGGGGTGGTGTTTTTGGGGGAGGAGGGGGGTGAGAAAGGGGAGGAGGGGAAGGGGTAGGGTTTTTTCGGGGGTTGTTTGGGTTAGTAGGGGTGGGGGAAGGGGACAGGGGGGGCCCGGGGTTGAGAGCGAGCTAGGGGCCCTATCCCCTAGGGGGGCCGGGGGTAAGGGAAAAAGCCCTTTCCCCCCGTTATGCTCAGTCGAGGGTTGCTGCCTTTGGGCACCCCTAAAGGCGCTGGAAAAAATAAGGGGGATGGTCAGGAAACCCCGACTTAGTGGTAATGTTTGGGCCTTTTGGGCAGAATTTTAACTTCTGTTTTTTTTATAAGGCAAATACACCCTTGTTTCATTTCCTAATCGTAAAAATTTGGGTGTTTAGTAAAATAGTGTGCAAGGTGGTATGAATTTGCGTAAAAGACAAACGCGGATATAGGGTGTTTTTTATAAAAGTTTAATGCGGGCGATAAAAAAGTTGTTTGTGTGTTGGTTTGGGCGGGCGGGCGGAGGGCGAAGCGAAAAAAGGGTCACAAGGGTGCTCACTCCGCACAAATCGAGGGACCTACATATCGGTATTATCAATTACCAGATGAATTTAGGACAACTAAATACCATCATCTTCACGAGACATTAGTGCAATCATGACTGTAAAAAAAATTACAGTAAACATACTATAATAAGAAATGAGAGCAAAAGAAATCGTGTTAAACATTTATTTTTTTTCCCCTTTTTTTTATTCAACTTTCCTTATCCGTACTTTTGCTTGTTTAAATTTTCACCACAGTTCGGAATCACCACGTTTTCGTTTATCAGGGTATTGGCACGCCCCAATGCAAAAAATATAAGTGGTCAAAACCTGGATGAATACTTTGACAAACAGTTTGGGGCGGGGCCGCGGGGGGGCGTTCCTTTTTTTCAGAGGTGGGGAAAGGGGGGATAAAATTTTTTGGTGTTAAAGTGTTCAAGCCTTGGATGTGAAGGCCTAAACAGCGCTCAGACAGGCAGCGTGTTTGGGTAGAGGATTCTCGGACCACACCCACCATTGGGCTTTAGAGGGAAAGGCAGGGCAAAAGCACCTGAAATATCACTGTACATACCCTTGAGGGGGTGCCTAGGGGCCCTGTTACAAAAGGCCTGAAGACGGTAAAGCGCTTTTTTCGCCTTACCTCTATGGCATTTTCTCAGCATCCCCCCCCAGGGGGGGAAGAGGTAGGGTTGGGGCCCCTTTTGGTTGTATTATGGGTTGTCTGGGGAGGGTCGTGTGTTTTGTTCTTTTTGGCTTTGCTTTTGTTTATGCACCTAAAGGCGACGGCGGTGTGATCCCGCCGCAATTAGAGCACTGGTAGTGTTTGGGTGTGCATGTCTGTAGTTTTGGCCTAATCAGCGCATTTGGGGCATTTTTCGCGTTTTTGGCAGTTTTATGTTCGGTGGGAAGAGGAAACATTTTAAACATTGTATCACTGGCAGATGTTCTTTGGGTTCTACGTTTAGTTGGGGATTTTTGAGAAAATTTAAGTCCGTTCTTTTCTAGTGTTTTTGCTTGTTGTTTTTGATTGTGTCCTGATTTAATCAGTGAGCCCTTGTGTATTATTGAAATTTCGTCATCTGTACGCTTTTTTGTTTCTATTCCTGTCGTAGAGTGTCTATGTTTGAATTGAGCAGGAGGTCGTCGATGCGGCGAGCAAGGATTGTCCTAGCTGAGATCATGGCTTGGGGGTCAATTAGGGTGTACCCTTTTCTCTTTCAGTTGTGTGTATTTTCGTGGGTAGCGTGTGCTGTGAGGTCGGCCTCGGATGGGGACCGACGATGACGTACGGGCCGGAGATAAAGCATTTTGTTTGTGCGATCTGGTTATTGAAAAAAGAAGGCGCTGATGCCCTTTTTCGGGGGCGTCGTTATGTCTGTATCGCAGCGTGCGGTCAGGGGGGCGTGGGTTTGCCATGTTTGGAGGGCATACAGCGAAAGGGGGTTAACAAACTTATTCATTATGGTAATACACAGCTGAATAACACTAGATAAGATTAGAGTACGTACCCACAACACAACTGAGATAAAGTTGGAATGCCCTTGGCACTCCGTGGCGGCTCCGATAACTGTGGAGAGAACAATGAGAAAACAAAGTTCTGGACACAGAGCTATGCCAGGAAACTTACTCTCACGCCAGTCTGAGGTCGCCCCAGTGCGGAGTCGGTGTCGGAATGATTAAGTTGCGAGGTGAAGCGCTATTTATAGCCGGTCTGCCTGCCACGCAGCCTATTAGCGGCACCGGTGATTGGTAGATAGGTTTTGCTTCTCGTCTTCTTGAGTGGGTGACGTGATTGGTTGTTTGGTTTTCGTTGGCTTTTCTGTGAGTAGGCTGTTATTTGCTTTTTTTCTTTTCATGCTGGGTAGAGCTTGTAGGTCGTTTGCCTGTACGTTAAGTTTGGATTGATCCTTTTAGTACAGCGCTTCTAGGATGGGAAGTCGCGCACACCCTGCAACACATGTCAACCAATTCGTATTTTCTTCTAGAAATTTTCTTGTTATGATGATGCCATGTTGTTCTAATAGGTGACTTTTTGGGGCTCCGGAAGTTAGGTGGAAAAGTAAGACGTCTGGACAGTTTCGTTGTCGTCATGCCGATGTAGGATGAGGGGAGGACTTCACGGGTTTCTCTTTTGCATGTGATCACTATATACGCCCAGGGACTTTGTTTTGTCCCCTTCGTCTGGCTTGGGCGTTACGGAGAAGGAGGTTGCTGGTTTTCTTGTTTTTGTAGTAAATTTGTATTTTTATTCTCCTCTCTTGGTCTGCAGTTTCACTTTACGGTGGAGGATTGTGATATTATCCTTCTTCTTCCTGGTGAGCGGGGAGAAGAAAAGCCCGGTAGAAGAAGTTATGTCTTGACTTTTTTTTGGTGGCGTTAGGGTTGTACCAGTTCTCCAAGATTTTTTTATTCTGACGGTTGATGTCTCTCTCGCTGAAGCCATTGTGATGAGGATTGAGTGGATCGCTCGATTTCTTTGTGCATAATTTTGCCATGTATGCAGTGTGTGAGAGCTCTTCTGATGTAAGCACCGATTGTGGAGTCTTTATATCTCTGTGGGCATTCGCTTTCTCCTTTGGGAGGCAGTGTCCGGTGTTCGTTGGTTTTACGTAGACGTTTTGATGAATGATTTTTCTTTCTGCGTAACAAGGACGTCTAAAAAACGGCATGCTTTGTCTGAGCTGCTCTCTATGGTGAAGGTGAGGCCTGAAGATCTTGAGACAGAGCTTCAGCTGTTTGCTTCGTGTGACTTGTTTTTTATGAGAAGATGTCATCGTTTGTAGCGGCAGTATATGTCGGGCTTGTTTATTTTCTTGAATACTTTTCTTTACGAAAGCCATGAAGAAGTTGGCCAACAATACTCTAAGGGAGAGCCCATAGCGACGCCGTCCCTTTGTGGGTACTTGTTCCCCGGGGAGAGGTTAAAAAAATGTTCTTAGTGCAGCATTTGAGGAGTCCACGTAGTACAGGTTCCGGGACGTCAAGCGGCGGGATGGAGTCGTGGTTATACACCCGGTTGAGATGTAGTTGATGGTACGGTCAACAGGTACGTTGGTGAAGAGGGATCGACATCAGCGAAGCGATTGTACCTTGGCGTTGTGGGTCTTGAGTATGTCTAGAAAATCTGATGTGATTGAAGGCGTAGGGATTGGGTGGGGTATGGAGTCAAAAAAACCACACAGCTTCTTTGGAGGTGGTACGTCGGCGTCGGTATTTTAGATATTATCGGACGAAGTTTATGCCCGGATTTTGGTCTTGATATTGCCGTAGCAGAAAACCCCTGCCGTATTCCCCAGAGAGCTTTCCAAATTTGATGGTGGTGTTGGCAGAATTGTTCTTGCTTATCAATTTGTTTATTTTTAACTTGAGCGCTTCAGTGGGTCTTTTTTGATCTTGGCGAACTTCTAGTGTCGCTGAGGATGTCGTCGATTTGTTGAGGTATTTAGATGTGTTTATGAGACGTACGCAGCAGCTTTGTCCGCTCCTGATTGGTGATGTCTGGGTTGATGTTAGCTCTTTCGCGGCGTCAATGTGCTTACGTTCGACGATGCTGCTTCTTAGTTTCCTCTTTTTTAGAAGCTTCTGCGATGATTTCTTGCTGAAGGCAGGACGATGGTGACGTCTCCTTTTTTCTCCAGTTTTTCAACATCACGATGGTACTTCGCATTCGATTCGTTTTTTGGGGTTTCCTGGGTTTGACATCATGTGGCAGTTGAGACCCATATTAAGTATTTCTTTTTGGTCTGGCGTAAGTACCTTGTTAGTAAAGTTTATGTAGCCTTTGGTGGGACGAGGTACCAGGAAGAAGAAAGAATAATATCACAAATCGTCCACCGTAACGTGAAACCTGCAGACCAAGAGAGGAGAATAAAACTACAAATTTACTACAAAAAAAAAGAAAACCAGCAACCTCCTTCTCCGTAACAGCCCAAGCCAGACGAAGGA
>JACEEZ010024246.1:30890-38390 GCA_016584305.1 Chionoecetes opilio
AACAGACGATTATTTATGGCAAGGAAATATCTGGGCGTGAAGGGGTTAACTGAGTTGAAATGTCAGAAGCACCTTCGCTTAGGTGTGTCTCGAGGCGGCACCGGAGCGATAAGACAGGTTACAGAAATATGATTGTTATCAGAGGAGCCCAATGGAGAAAAAAGTTTCACAGAGAAAGCCGAATGGTTAGTGGATAGGAAAAGGTAAAAAATGTTGGGCATCTCCAAGACTGTCAGGAATACCTGTAGCTCATAACATGAGGTATGATGTAGGATTGACCCGCCCTATGAGAATAACCCACCTGAATAACCCTACCATACCTTAAGGCCCCCATCCACGGTACGATTGGTCGTACGATCTGATCCGACAGACCTGATCCGATGGATTTCCTACCACCCACTAACAATCCGACCGCACCTCAAGACTAGTTAAAGGCGTTTTCTGCGGGGATCCTGATTGCAACCGAAAATTTTTCGGTTGCTCAAATTTCGATCCCTGTTCAACCATCCAGGGAAGATGATTGGCCCGACCCGCAATCATTTGTTGTTGTTGTTGTAACCGTTTGCAACCGAAAATGTTCTGGTTGCAACCAAAAATCCCCCACAGAAAACGCCTATGCAACAAGGATCGAATTACTTTTGATGGAAACTGAGGAGCGTAAACATCATCCGCGCTCGCACCAAATTCATAGAGGCAGTTATTTTCTTTATATATTTCGGGAACATACTTCTCATATCGTTTTGTTGTTATTGTTGTTGTTTCAACATTAGCCTCACTGTCGCTCACTGTCGCTCCTTGAGTTTCTCTACTGTAGATAACAGTAAAGTCGCCAGGACAACTTTTTTTTCTGTTTACAGACGTGTGGTGGCGTTAATATTTACATTTCTACATCTATGATTTCAGGAAAGTTAGAATATATGGGCTATCTGGAGACTCTGTGTCATTTTGTGTTTTCATCTGTGTCATGGTATGGCTATAAATGAACAAATTACAAAAATATCTACAAAGTGGCTACCAACAATAAAGTCGCCATCTAGTGTTTATTTACTGAGTGTCCTACCTCTGTCGTCGTCCCCCGAAAAAAAACCGAGTAGTGAAATTTGAAACCGTATAATACTCGCAGATACAAAGCATAAAACAATGCTGAAACAGGGTAGATTATACAGTCATGATATAAATTACTGTGTATCATCTTCAGTGGCACATACAAATCAGTACTAATGCTATAATTCGTAATATATGGCGCCTGGCGACATGATTGCAGGTGGCGACTTTACTGTTATCTACGGTACTACCAATACTTCACAAGCTGCATTTTTCTTATATTTATCCATTTACTCTTTTACTTTTTATTTCCCACAAACATTAAGTTTCTATATAATTGGATGAATTTTGTCCAAAAGTGCTTGTCTTCAAAGAAACAATTCATCTTGGTAATCCTCTCGCGACGCTGTCAGTGGCGAAACTGACGGTTGGCCTCACGATCAGCACACTCACGGTGCGATCCGGTCTGAACCGGATGATCTGTCGGATCTAAAAACCAAACACTGCTTGGTCGCATCCGACCAGCTGTCAGTCGGTCGGACAGACCAAAATCACCCCACTCACGATCCAATCTGGTTGGATCCAACCAGATCTGTCCGATGGTCGTACGACCAGATCGCACCGTGGATGGGGGCTTTTAGTACCGGCCAATTTTCCAATTTCTACAAATAACCTAGATTGGTTAAGACTTTTGCAAAACCATAGAAAACAATTATAAAACAACTCACAAGCAGGGAAGAACAAAAATTCGACCACCTCTGGTTCGTGTCTGGGGCGTGAAATGCTCTGATCAAATCCCTAAGACATATTCGACTTATGCAACTACTGGTAATTATCTTCGTTTGACTGAATTTTTCCAAGGACAATAAATAATCTGGTCTGAGACACTCACACCATGATTACAGAACGTCTGGGCGTCTGTTCATGGGCACAATAATGTGCGGGGATGCTATATAACACGCGAGTTGGGTAAGACATTGTTTCTTGGGCTGTCTTCATGTCTATGCACTATAAATCAGCATATTTTCGCACAAATGAATTTCGAACGCATAGGTGATTAATATCACTAAACACAGTCAAAAGTGTTGGAATATACATGTAAACAGGCGTCATTTTTTGCACCGGTTATGCGTGTGACGCATTAGTAATACGGGCCGGGGCGCATATTCTTCAAGTCTAGATGATGTGTCTCATAAAGGAAAACTGGGTTTTCGTTAAATGTGAAGTGGAAGAAAACAGATTTCGGGAGTTTGTTGCCTAAAACCAAAGTAATATTCCTTGCTCATACATTTGGGTTCAAAAATATTGACAGGTAAAGACGTTTCTAGTTTAATATTTTGATGATAAAACTTCATCACAAACAATACAAGAATTACTTATGAAATGGGACTCATACTTTATTGAGACTACTCTTACAACCAATAGAAAAGGACAATTTAGTGTTCCTTTTGGGCGGCCAGTGACTCTTAGAAAGTCACTGACCGCCCCTGTCGAGCTGTGGTTGGGGGAAGGATCTGTAAGGTGATAGTGTCTCCCTTCCCTACAGACTAATGACTACGTGTACAGAACTCAAGAACTACTTATTGAAATTGCCTAAACAGTATGCTATTAATATATGTAAATTTAAATGTGGAAACAGCAAATTACCAGTTGTAGTTGGAAGGTACAATAATGTTAGTATAGATGAAAGGTTATGTGTTATATGTACTGCAAATGAGATTGGTGATGAATTTCATTATTTATTTAGGTGTAAGCACTTTGAGGAGAAGAGGAGATTATACCTCAAGAAATATTATCATGATAACCCAAATGTTCTGAAAATGCAACAGTTGTTTGACACTACAAATACGCGTACTATGTACAATTTAGCCAAGTTTGTTTGTTGTATTTTGAAGTGTTTTGAAAATATAACTTAGTAGGAATAGATATATGATATATGTTTGAGTTTAGGTTTAAGTGGTGTCTATTTTCTTTGTTTAGTGATTACTCTGTATACCCCGTCTCGGGGTCGCTGGAGTATAATAAACCTTTCAAACCTTTCAAACCTTTCAAACCTTTCAAACCTTCTAATCCCCGTACAGCGAGGTGGCTAAGACACCCTGTGCTCGGGTTCGAATCTGACCAGGTACTGATAAACAATTTGTCTTATATGAATATGAAAGATTTTTTTATGTGATCTGCGTACCTCGTACCGTGTATCTTCCAATGGTGTCTTGAAATTAAATCATACGATCTGCCTCTGAAATCGATGAAACCTGTAGCTCTGCTATTCCATTACAATCAAATGAGTGAGTTTTTTTCTTTTTTTTTGCTCTCGGTGCCACATACTTCATTGAAAACAATATATTTCTCGAAGCAGGATTTCACGAGTTTTAGTATGTTTTTAAACATATTCAGATGTAGTGGAATTCGTTAAAACACATTTTGTATCAATTATTTTGCAGTTAGGTGGTTATTTTTCATATATTTACCCGTCTACTATATAAATGCCATTATGAGACTAGAAATATGCATGAACTTAAAATTCACTTAAACTCGTAGTTTATATATTATATAAGTTTACAATATACTTCATATTGACAGTACATATAATTTACCGCTATTTGTGTGTTGCAAAACTTGTGTTCAACATAAGATATTTAGTATATGTTATGAACCAAGTGTGGCTAAATTGCACTATAACGTAATATTCCAGTTCATAATTACGCATTTTTTCTAGTATATGATAACCGCAACCGCGATTGTCATAAGTGTGATAACCGCAACCGGAACCTCAATCGCGGTTGTAGAAAATTCGACAACCGCAAACACAACCGCAACCACGGTTGTGAAAAACCAACCACTCGATCCATCACTAATATATATATATATATATATATATATATATAAATCTCAAAATTTGTCTGTCTGTCTGTGTGTCTGTATGTTCGTTATAGACTCGGCTACAGATGGCCAAAACCCCACATGCCGCACATATTTGGAATCCTCATGACCCAGCGGAGAACATCGGCTATGTTTCGATGGGCGTGACCGACCCTGGTGGGCGTGGCCAGCAAAAACAAACTTAAAACGGCTGTGGCTATTAAACCGTGCGAGATACAGACTTAATACTGCAGTCCAAAATTGTTGGCCGTGATCGACTTGGGGGGATGGAAGATGTTTTGAGGGACGTGTCCGACACCGGTGGGCGTGGCAAGCAAAAACAACCTAAAAACAGCTGTAGCGGTTAAACCGTGCGAGATAGAGACTTGACTTTGTAGTCCAAATTTGTTGGCCGTTATCGACTTGGGGGGCTGGAATAGTTTTTCTCACTTCCTTCACCAATTTCGGCTCAAAACCGTCTTCAAATGTGACGTAATTTTGAGAAGAAGTCTGAGAAGAAGCTGAACGTGCCAATCTAACATGCCAATCTAAATTTATTGAACACAAAAATTCGACCAAATATTGAAGGCAACAATACTTATCAAATTGGCGATAGTATTTTTAAGTTTTTAATTTAAATTCATATTTATGTGAAGCAATACTTTTAGAGACATTTTCCCTTTTCATTTTACCTGGCTGGGTAATGCTAAGAGGTATCAACATAACACAACATGGTCGCAGGCCCCCAATTGGGCAGCAGGCCCACAGTGGGCCGCAGGCCCACAGCCCTCCGCAGGAGCTAGGAGAAAGTTGCCCGGAGGGCATCCTTTCTGCTAGTATATATATATATATATTATATAATAATATATGATATATATATATATATATATATATATATATATATATATATTATATATATATATTATATATATATATATTAAATATTATATTATATATATAATATATTATAATATATATTATTATATATATATATTATATATATATAATATATATATATTATATATATATATATTTATATTTATATATATTATATATATATATATATATATATAATATATATATATTATATATATATAATATATATATTATATATATATATATATATTATATAATATAAATATATATATATATATATATATATATATATATATATATATATATTTATATATATATATATATATATATATATATATATATATATATATATATATATATTATATTATATATATATATAATATTTATATATATTATATATATAGATTAATATTATAGATTAATATATTATATATAATATATATTTATATCATTTCGTTCATACATTATGAATTTAGTCAATTATAGATGATCAGGATCAAGATATTTTAATAAGTATATATATATGCTACTAAGCTATATACGGTTACAACACTTGCCAGTGAGGACATTCGTGCATCTAGTGGACTGCACCAGGGAGTGCAGGAGGAAGATATCTTAGATGGTTGACAGCCTAACAAACATGTGCACTGGAAATCCATGCCATTCTCGCAGCTTTGCTCAGATACATTTATGAATGTGTTAGGAGCAATTGGTACACGATGGATGGCACAGGACTCAAGGATATTTAAGGGAAGTTTATGGTGAAGCTACCTAAGGCCGTATGATGACGGGTAAATCACTGCGGAGGGCATTCCGTGGCCATCTTCTTGTGGACAAAAGTCTTAACCGCATGGTAGTGTCAGAGATGGCAGATGATGATCCTGGATTCGCAGCAATGGTTGAAGAGTCTGAAGCAACATATACAGCACTTGTGAATGGCGAAATGACATTAGACACTGTTTTAGCATCAGAGATACGAAATATACGAAGAACTGCGAGCAAAGAAGATGGAACTGAGTGCTCGGTCCAAGACAAGTCAGCTGTGGCTGAATTACCAAGGCATGAGAAAGGTTGCAAGATCACTGATAAATGTTCATCGAAAAGGTTCGTGGGTGATGCACCTTCTTCGAACTGTTTCTGACTGTTTGCCGATATTTGCTGCAGCTGGGCATTACAATTACTTGAAGTCAGCTGATTTCTATGTCCAAGACATGGGTAATCTTCACATCAATCACCCAGAAGTATTCAAGAAATTCGAACAAGGTTTTCATGTCATCCGTCGCAGCAGCAAGTTTTGGGCAGGACTCAGTGGGGATCTAGTCATCGAGACCTAACTGATGAGGTCATTGAAGACCAGTGGCGGTATGACATATGGAAGTGGAATGTCAAAAAATCAGAGGGCCCTCTGTACCATGTCAAGTCCAATTACAGCAGAGTACAACATCGCAATGCAAGAGTTCACAAACCTGTCATACATGGCATCTAAACAACACAAGGATTTGACAGAGGCAAGGATGAAAAGGGATGCTGCTGATCTGGAGGAGATCCGTTTAAAACTTTCCATATATTCACCTTTTTCACCAGACTCTTCATTGGGAATTATTGTCACTGGTGTTGTGGCTGTGGTAGGCGTGGATGTGCATTAATACGAATCTGTTGGATGAGGATAATGCAGAAAATGATCGGACAACCTGCCTTCAAATTCTCATTAACTAGGAAGGATAAAGCCTTAACTCTTGGACAGAAATCTGCTACCAAGGCTGCTCCTCATCGAACCATTGACTCTACCCTTCTTTTTCAACGTTACATGGTAGTTTCTCAAACTGAGGAATTATCACTGGAAAACGTTATGTGTTACGAGCTCAGCCCTTTCCCTTCTGCCATTTTTGAAGCCCCAAACATTTTACGAAAAGCTAATAAGCCACATTTAGTGCACACAATAACTGAGGAAGCAGGAGGTGCAATCCTACAGTCAGAACCAAAAATAGAGCACTATGTCCTTGATGGACGATGTCCTTGATTTGTGCCAAGGCATTCACCATCCCAAATCAGACCACAGAGATGATCGATGACCTTGGTTGTCAAGTAATGGCCATCCTCTTTGGTGGTAAATGCACAGATTATCTTGCTACAATGCGATATAAAGACTTCAGCAGGAAGGTTGTCTCTGCTTCATCGTTTATAACGCCTGAACTTCTGCTCCGACTGAATCCGCTACCAAACTCTACTCCCGCGGCTACTATCAGATCATGGTATGGATGGGAAACGAAGTGGGTATGGATATCATAAACTGGGGATGAAGTCTACAAAATAATCAGTTTCTCCCACTCATGTCAAGAAGGAATGCTGCTCTAGACAGTCTCTTGAAAGTCATTCACTGCAACTGTTCAACTGCTTGTAAGACAGTCCGTGTTCGTGTAGAAGACAGGGACTGTCATGCACTACTGTCTCTGGACTGCGCAAGCTAGAAGAATGCAACAATCCACACAATAGTATTCTTCCAGAGGAGTCAGAAGACGATGATGAGTTCACCTGAACTGGGCAACCCAGGCAAACTTTTGTTTGCTTAGAATCCAATTAAAGCCATATTTCCTACTCATTACCTGATGTTAAATTAGTTATAGATTCTGCATTATTATTATCTTTTTATATAAATAATCTACCAATCACATTTCAACCCCTTTTGTTGAACTCCTTGACCACTAAAACCTAGGGTTA
>JACEEZ010024246.1:40890-78421 GCA_016584305.1 Chionoecetes opilio
TTTAAATATCCTGAAATTAACTTAATTAGCCCCACGTTGTCCCTGGGGCATGGCCGGGTGGCGCCCTTTGTGTCCCCGACCGTGACATATTAATTGGCGACCTCGCCAGGATACCTCGTGTAAAGGCGTTGCCAGATCTTACTCCCCCTTTTACTTTTGTTTCTGAGTGTAATAATGCACGTAAGCCCGGAGCGCGAGAGCTAGAAGCTCGCAGTGGGGCCTGAGCTGAGGCTTATTGGGCATATTTAGGAGTATATTGGGAAGTAGGAATCATGCCCAACTTGTACCCTGAGGTGAGGGAAGTCGTCCCCGCTTCACCTGAGCCACGTGTAATTGAGTTGCAGCTTCAATTAGAGATAGCCAAGGTTGAGCTTGAACAGGCTAAAGTAGAGGCGTCTGGGCGTCTGGGCGCCCAGGCGCCAGCAGAGCTTATCAGGGGCCGCCGCCTGTGACGCGTAGAAAGGTTTGATGTTACTCGCTATCTGCGAATGGTCCCCTTGTTCTCAGAGGACGATCTGGAAGTATATTTCCGATCATTTGAAAAGGTAGCTAATGGCATGTCTTGGCCAAGAAATATTGGCCAATCTTTTTGCAAAGTGCTTTAAAAGGGAAGGCACAGAGTGTGTATGCCGCCCTTTCTGAAGGGCAGGCTAATGAATATGAATTGTTAAAAAGTGCCTTTTCTCCAGGCCTATGAATGTGTTCCCGAAGTGTACGCCAGAGATTCGTGTTTTCCGTAAATCAGCCAACCAGACTCATTAGAATTTGCCAGAGTTTTGAAAGATGGGTTTTTCATCAGGGGTTTAAGAGCAGAGAAGGGTTTTCAGACTTTGACAGTTAAGTGAACTAATTTTGCTTGAAAAATTCAGAGAGAGCGTCTCGCAGGAGGCCTCGATGTATCTTCATGAGAAAGATGTTAAACGTGTGGAGGATGCCGCAGTGATGGGGAAAATTTTACTTTGTTTCATCGGGCCCGTTGGAGACGCCCTCTCTCTTTACAAGGGGAGGAAGGAGGAACGTCCGCATTCGAGAGATTTGTACCTCGAGAGTTGTCCCCCACTTATGGCAGAGCTAGTAACCGGGCCGTACCTTACGTGCCTTTCAGATCACGTGTGGAGTGCCACTATTGTGGCTACACGGAAAACCTCGCGCAGAATTTGCTGGAAAAAGGCGAAAGATGTGGCAGCCTTTAAACCTGTGTGTGTAGCACCCGTGAGCCAGGAGCCAGCATGTGATGTAGTTATGGTGAAGGGGACGAGTGTTGCTCAAGGCATTAATGTTCGGTTAGGCCGGTAATTTGATTTCCACCCTCAGTGAAGACACGCGCGTTGAGAGTGTCGTGAAGGGCGTTTTTGCTATCAGAAGGCTCCGTACTTGAGGGCGCTGAGAAGGACCCCGTGGAGGAAACGGGTAAGAGAAGTAGCCATAAAGGTCACTGTGGGGATTTGAGTCAGTGCCGCTCGCTGAAGTGAAGTTGAGCTGTGGGCTAGTTAAGGGGCCCGTGTTAGTAGGCTGGTTGATCAGCCCCCTGTGACTGGTGTGGATTTCGTGCTGGGGAACGATTTGGCCGGCGGGAAAATGAGCCCGCCTGCCCTGTCTGAACATCCCAGCATGGTCGCACCCAGTTGAGGTGTCATGAGTAAGCTTGAGCGAGAGGAGCCTGAACTTTTTCCTGTGTGTGAGGTGACCAGTGCTATGGACGCCTCGTGGCGCGCCATTAGAGAGACAGAGAGTCTCGGCGAGGAAGTTCCTGATGTGGAGAGAAAAATCTTTGGGCTCAAGAGTTCTTGAGGATGTAATTGACCCTCAGGGTTCAGGTAGCATAAATAGCCGGCAGCCCGACGACGTTCACACCGGGCCCCGATTGCCCAATAGGGAAGTTTGTCATGGGATCATGTTGGGTTTTTGGGGCATAAGATGAACACGAGTTGAGATGTAATTAGTGGAAACTTACACCAGTGTAACGTGCGCCCCTCGCCCCACTGCAACTTTTGATGAGCCATTTGAGAGTGTTGAGTTTTGATGGGATCCCCCGAGGCGTCCACGTTTGTTATCTCTTAACATGGGAGAAAGGTGCGAGGTATTTGAGGCGGTGGCTTTGTGTGTATATGTTAAATAGTATTTCCCAAGAGTACAGCCACCCGCGGGTCGAGTGGCCTTGTGTGTGGGCCAAGATGGATGTCGGCGCTAGGTTAAGATAGAGGTCCGTACCTGCTGAGCAAGGTGGTTGGTACGGGAGACACATAGGGAAGTACATATGTGAACGACAGAGGAAAACGGTGTGGCACGTAAGGGGAATGGGGGTTGCAGAATGATGAGTGATCTCCAGATAAAGTCTCTGTTGCTAGGAGTGATGTAGGATTATTTTAGTGAGATGTGGAGTGAATCTTTAGAGGAATGAAATAAGATTGTTTGGGTATAATGTTAAGTTATTTTTCTGGGACGAAATTCTCACTACGAGAATTTCTTTTGTGGGGAGGTGTGACGAAATTCATATTCCCGCGCTGTGTGAGGTGGGTTCAGATGGCTGAGCAGAGCGTTTGCCCGCCCTTTGTAGGAAGTATGGGTACCAGAGAGTTCCAGATACCGCGTTGACCACGCCGCCAGATAGGTCCCCATATAAAAAGGGCTGACCTTTCTTCGCTCCCACTCCAATCATTCCACTCGTATAATGTTTTGTGAGGAGCTGTTCGGCATGGGCACCACGTGGGAGGCTGAATGAGTCCCTTCCACCTTGATACCAGGATTGTAAGTATTTTTAAAGCTGTTTCTGCATTTGGTTCACCGATTCGAGTTGGCTTATTTGGGAAATGAAATAGGAGGGAAGTATGTTTGCGTCCCTAGAAGCGTGGTGTTATTATTGAGCCTCATGGAAGTGCTCTTTTTGTGTGTATAGGACTCAGTGGAGTACTCTTTTTGTGATGGTATAGACGCTCATAGAAGCGCTCTTTTTTGTGATTAAATTTAACGTTCATAGAAGCGTTGTTTAGTTTTAGAGACTCAGTGGAGCCTCTTTTGTGAGTATAGACGCTCATAGAAGTGCTCTTAAGTGTTTTTGTGTGTTAGCAGAATTAGAGAGGACGAAAGTGAGATGGTGAGATTTGGTAGCGTTGCGGGGTATTTCCATCTGCGAATCTTTTTGACGTGCATTCAAGTTTATCTTTGTACCAGAATTGGAGTTAGCGTGTTTAAATTATATAAGGATTCATATGTGATCTTGTTTTAAATCCTGAATTAACTTAAATTTGCCCACGTGTCCCTGGGGATGCTGGGTGCGACCTTGTGTCAAAGACCTGACAATATATATTATAGGCATATATATTATATATATATATATATATATTATATAAATATATTACATATATATATATATATAATATATATATATATATATTTATTATAAATTTTATATATATATATATATATATTATACGTATATATATATTTTATATATGATTATATATATATAATATATATATATATATATATATATATATATATATATATATAATATATATATATATAATATATATACGTATATATATATATATATTTTATTTTATTTTTTATTTTTATATAATGGTGTATTAATATATAATATATATAATAATATATATATATATTTTATATATATAATATATATATATACATACACCATATATATAAAAATTTTATAGGTTTTTAAATATATAAAATATTAAAATATATATATATATAAAATATATATATATATATATATATATAAAATATATATATATATATATAAAAAATATTATATATATAATATAATATATATAATAGATATATATATATATATATATATATATATATATATAAAACTTACAGTGTTGTATTCAAGACCAGACCCTCCGAACCAAGACCAAGACCAAGACCAAGACCCTTCGAGACCAAGCCCAAGACCAAGGGCCAACCCCTTTCCCAGACCAAGGACCTGCCTTCCGAGACCAAGACCAAGACCAGACCCTCCGAAACAGACCAAAACCAAGAACAGGCATATAAAAATTTTTTTTTATAAATATAACTATTATTTTGGGAATGTTTTTGGTCTGTACTGCGTAAATACTAAATCATATTGTCCTTAGTTGTTTCGGATGGGTCGCTCAAGTGCTCTTATAAAAGCCGACGTCGTGCCAGCATTGTCCATGATGCTTTGTTGCAGAAATTACAAACTGCTGTGTGCTTCTGGTTTCCGTGTTTTCCTTATCAAAAAACTCTTGTGGTCCTTTAACGCAAATTTGATAACTGCTGAAGATGCCGACATGATTACTCATTCCAGGTGGGTGAACGAAAACTAAGCGAGACTAGTCCAGTACACCTCACTGTCCGACGTCCTATGTCACTGCCAGACAGAGTTGCCAGGTCCCGCCAATTGTTGTATTTCTGCCAGAAATTACTCAAACACATTTTGGAATTTGCCAGAAATTTCTAGTCATTGAATTTCCTTTTCATATGATGAAAAATTGAAAATGCCAAAAAAGTAGTGAGAATGCCACAAGCATATTTTGTGGTTTGTGCACATGACAACCCTGCGGCCAGAAGTGCTCGATGTAACGACTAACGAGCTCTGGTAGAAGGAGGGTAAGTGTAACGTATAAGGGAGGAAATATATTTACAAAATTTAATATATGTGAACATCTGAACATCTAGGTCAAATAATTCTGCTTTCGTTGGCATGAAGAAACAAACATAGGAAAATACCAATTTTGTGGTTACGTTTTCCAAGCTAGCTAGCTAAACCTGTGGTGTACGTGTACGAAGGGCGCGGGCCCGAGGGGATTGCATAGGCCTACATATATATGAAGTACACGGAGGTGAACAGAGCTGCAAACATGCGTGCGTGCAAACGGAGATTATCACTGCGAGAATGGCCACGTCATGCATGTTCTCTCGATTCGCACGCACTCTATCAGCGCTCGCAGGGCTCAGCTCCTGCATCATCACCGTAGAGCTAGTCAGGCAGCATCTATAGACAGTACAACGCTGTATGGCGCGCCGTGAATCGAAACAGCCATGATTTCTCTCCGTGGATGATAATAAATTCCGACCTTCTCCACGCCGCGATGCACTTTTTAACCCTGGTCTCGACCTGGTCTCGAGCCAAACTCCGAGACCAGAAGCTTCGAGACCAAGACCAAGACCAAGACCACATCAAACGAGACCAAGACCAAGACCAAGACCACATCAAACTGGTCTCGAGACCGGTCTCGAGACCAAGACCAGTCTCGAGACCTACAGCACTGATACACTAAGGCATATATATGGGTGTGATAGGTATGGGCGTGGCACATTGTATTGCCGGTCCCAGTTGCATGCTGGGTCAGCGAGAAAGCTGCTGGGTCAGCAAGAAACAATTGTTTTTATTTACAAGAAACGTCTTCACTCGATTGTTTCCGCTCAAATCTTTTCAGAGTTTAACATCTCTATAATATCCTTTTTTCCTAATACCTTCTCTGAGATCAAGTTCTCTGACGAGTCGCAGTTTGTCGCGGCTATGGAAAACGCCTTTCTTGATTACCTACACCATTGTTTTCTATCCCAGTGTACTATAGCTACTTTGTTGTTGTGTCAAGCGAGCTATCACATTGTGCAAGCATCTTTCAAGTGGAAAAGCTCAATCTTCACAGGTCTGACAGGTATTATACATTTTTGTAACACGGTTAGGTACATTTTCTTATGTCGCGTGGGCGCGTCAGGCGCGTGACCGAACGATGTTAAGGCATATGTATGGGTGTGATAGGTATGGTCGAGGCACATAGTATTGTCGGCCACAGTTGCATTACTGCTGGGTCAGCAAGTATTGAGACGCCGGCAGGTTTGTAGAGAGCTCACTTAGCTTATTTCCATCTCTTATAAATAGATGGTAACATAATATATATTATATATATATATATATATAGAGAGAGAGAGAGAGAGAGAGGAGAGAGAGAGAGAGAGAGAGAGAGAGGAGAGAGAGAGAGAGAGAGGAGAGAGAGAGAGAGAGAGAGAGAGAGAGAGAGAAGAGAGAGAGAGAGAGAGAGAGAAGAAGAGAGAGAGAGAGAGAGAGTAGTTATATTATCAGTTTATCAATAAATAATTATCAGAAACATTATTTATTCCTTACTATATGTTTAATAGTGGAGCAGATGTATATGTGTGATAGACAAACGAGTAGTTGACACCTGCATGACAGGGGAGCGGCGGCTTACCGCCGGCGACTGCAGACGGGAGAGCGGTGATAGCCTTTGTCAGGGGAGCTAACTGAGATTGGTTCAGGGAATCCTGTGCTTTTCGTTATTTGTAATAATATCGTTGTAGATTTACACAGTTATACTACCTCAAGAACCCTGGCGTCTCTCTACATCCTCACAAAACCACAGATTAACTTTCCAGCGTATACAGTGATTGAAACGTGTTACTGGACAATACTTATCTCTGGCTCTTATGGTGAGTACCTATTGAGTATAATTATTCGCGAAAAGGAACAACCAGAACATAATTATATATATATATATATATATATATATATATATATATATATATATATATATATATATATATATATATATATATTATAATATATATATATATATATATATATATATATATATATAATATATGCAACCGCCGTTTTGCTCACTTCACTTATATAACTTGTTCATTAGTTTAAGGCACTATTTTGCATTGATGGGGTCATGATCCACCAATGACATAACATTTTATATACCAGAATCTTTATATTGTTTTTACAAGGTACAGAGTTCAACCCAAGGAACTTAATGAATCAGTGACTGTAGGGTTGATTTTCTGTAAGCTTTTCTTACAGGCAGGTGTAGTTTACTCCCTACCCAGAGGACACCTCAGAGTGGTAGTTTTAATAAAAGAGATCGAGCGGTCATACTCAGGCTTGTTGATTTAAGGAATGTACAGGTACCAGGAGCGAGTAATACAATATCACCTATTTACATGGGAAATGTTTTGTAAATAATTTACTATGTGAGGTCGAGCAACTTTTCACTAGTTCACATACACGGCCATAGAAGCTACAGACACTTACCACATGACACAGCACATGTGGATCATCCACACGTGCGAATTACTAGGATCTTTACAATTTTTTTTTCTTCTTTCATTCTCTAGCTTATCCTGCCTATTAATGGGATATGTGTGCTTTGTTGAACAGCTGTTTACACACGAACTCCCATTTTTTTTTACATCGCAAAGAACTTGCAAAGGGCAAAAAAGGGATACAACAAAAAGCCTGTTTAGTTGTCAGTCCCTATACGGAATACAGTAAGAGAATATAGAAAGAAGTGGGCCAATTTAGTTCGGGAGGTGTCCTGTCATTCCTTTTTTGGAGAAATTTAAGTCGCAGGAAGGTGGAAAAATAGAAACAGGAAGAGAGTTCCAGAGTTTACTAGTGAAAGGGATGAACGCGTGAAGATACTGGTTAACTCTTGCATTAGGAAGATGGACAGAAAAGGGATGAGAATTAGTGGAAAGCCTTGTGCAGCGAGGCTGCGGGAGGGGAGGGGAAGCATGCAGTTAGCAAGTTCAGATGCGCTGTAAGCATTATAATAACAGTAGAGGGGAACAAGAGAAACAACATTGCGGCGGTGATTTAAATATTTAAGACAGTCAGTCAGAGAAGGGGAGTTGATAAGACGAAATACGTTTGACTCTACCCTGTTTAGGAAGGCTGTATGAGTGGATCCCCTCTAAACATGCGAGGCATACTCCATAAATGGGCGGATAAGGCCCCTTTAACAGAGCAAGCAACTGAGAGGGAGAAACAAAATGACGCAGGAACTAATTTTTAACTTCATAGAAACTGTTTTAGCATGAGATGAGATGTGAGATTTCCAGTTCAGATTTTTAATAAAGGATAGTCCAATAATATTCATTGTAGAAGAGGGCGACGGTGAGTGTCATTAAAGAAGATAAAATAGTTGTTTGAAAGGTTATGTCTATTAGATAGGTGAAGAAATTGGATTTGTGAGGCAATAGAAAATAAAGAAATTTTCTCTGCCTCAATTATAACTTATATACAAATATAAAGTTAGGCGCTTTGTGGCAGCTCTCCGTGAATTATTAGCGTAGCAGTGGAGAGGGCATTCAGTTAGACTTAAGATTAAGATTATGATGGGAGGAACTAAACGGAGATAATAGTTTTACAGAGTAACCAGAATGGTTAGAAGTTAGGAAAAGATCAAGAATGTTGGGCGTCTCTCCAAGGCGGTCAGGAATACGGGTAGGGTGCTCTATGCTTGGAGGAAGGCTGTCCACATCTGTGTTGTCTATGGTGTGACGCTGACATAGACTACACACACACACACACACACACACACACACACACACACACACACACACACACACACACACACACACACACACACACACACACATACAGTTGTTGGTTTCTTATATCATCTGCACGTGTAATAGTCAGTGTGGAGATTATCCACTAAAACCGCTCTCTAATCGGGAGAATGGTATGTATATATTATTATAGAATTGGGTATAAATTAAGATGCATTAAATATAGTAATATAATTCTGGTGGTAATCACTAGTACCACAATTAATCAAAGGATTAACATAATATAAGAATTGTGAGGAAAATATTGGAACCTCCCACGTGTAGGAGTACACATTATAGAAACTTCCACGTGTAGCCCCAGCCGTCTTGATAAACTTTTTAGGTCAAGACATCATTCACGTATTAAACCCTACACGATTAAGGTGTAGCTACGCTCTTGATTGTACACTAAGGTGTAGTCACGCTCATCTTAATATGATTGAGCCAGCATAACCAATCAATCGGTTAAACCAAGGACAAAGTGGTAAAAACACCACAACAGTAAGTGCCGCGCCAGAGGAACTGTGGAAAGTTACCCTCGGCCTACAACCATCGCCGCCATTACGTGCACCTACCACAATTACCAGCGCCCTTAGCCGCCCTACAGCAACTACCACCACTCCCTCAAATAATAATCAAGCCTTCAAATAATCAACCCATCTACCACTGCTGAATATACCTTAGTTAGCGTCTAAATAGGGTATAATTGCAGTCTAGGTAGTTCTTGGGTTAATAGCAAGGTGAGTTCACGTCAATTATTACTATAATTTCAACAGTTTGGTGCCCCGAGTGAGGATTATCTTTGGGAATGTACAAGGTAGCCGTTGTGGGGCACAGCTTATGCCCTCAGCGACTGGCGGTGGAAGGTGTGGAACTCAGGCTCTTTCGGGCACCCGGCGGTCGTGCTGATCTATTTGACACAGACGCACGTCTAAATGAAGTACTTTAGTGGCCTCATGACCTCACAGTTCTCTTTCTGGGAGGTAACAATATATTATCAACAGTTTCCCCCGGCCCCTTTGGTAAACAACCTTGACTTGGCCGCCGTACTCGCCCGCCGTACTCGCCCGCCGTGTCACAGACAGCCATGGCACACAGGCCGCATTAGTAAGCTACCATCCGCCAACAACAATGTTTTCGAGGTTAGTTGCATTAAATAAAGTGGTGGATGGTTATAGGCATGGCTTCATGGCCTTGGTAGGCCGAGTAAACTGCACATCCACCCTTAGATTAAAATCATTAAATTAGGGAACCCTAACTCGTAAACTTGTATCCAACCTTATTATTTTTTTTTTCTTTCATTTAATCTAATCATCAATTAAAATCATGACGGAAGGGGCTAAAGCATTAGCGGCTAAATTAGGATGGCTTACACGAATATATGAAAAGTGTGAGGAAGCAGCTGAGACTATCCCTATTGACTATAATAGTTTAAAGACAGGTCTGCTAATGCTAAAAACTAAAGGGGATAATTATGAAGAGGCTTACTTTCAATCATTAGAAGCTGGGGATACAGAATTAATGAATTATTTATGAGACCAAGAATGATCCAGAATGTACAAAATACATGGAAACGGTATTCAAATATGAGAACTTAGTGTGTGATCAGAAACCCACAGCCAAAGCCTCTTTACCCCAACTTAAATTACCAGATTTGTCATTGCCACATTTTGAGGGGGAAAATTGGTATTCTTTCTGGGATAAATTCAAATTGATTGATGATAGGACTGATTTAACAGAGGTGCATAAATTAACCTATTTGTTAGGCCAGTTGAGAGGTTCTGCATATCTGCTGGTAAAGGAATTAACAGTAGAAAATGCCAATTATAATGTGGCACTCAAGATTCTTAGAGATAATTATGAAGATAAGGATTAGATAATAAAGAATCTTTTCTGCAAGTTCATGGATCTACTGAGCCCTTCTCACAATCACAGAGAATTGGAAGAGTTCAGAATAGCTTTAAATTGCACACTAAGAGCCATTGAAGCTCATAAACCCTTGACTGTGTCAGCCTGGATGGTCAGTATCATGATATGGAGAAAACTACCAACCAGGATGCGAGACCGTTTAAATCAGAGGTACAATAGTAATTACTTCACGGTCAAGCAAATAGAGGAAGGATTATTACAAGAGTGCAAACATTTGCAAGGTATTGAGCAGGAGCCCCCCACAGGGAGATTGAGATAACTAGACCTAAAGGTAATCAGCGATATCAGCCACCCTTAGAGTTTAAAGAGCCCTCATTGTTGGGTAGTTATCCCGCTCCTACTAAAGTTACGATGGGAGGAAAACCGGTACATAAGTTTCAAGCTAGACCAGCCGGTAAACCACCACTAAGACCTACTCAAAGAACAGGTGCCATTTTTAAATATAGGGTTATTACCAGTGAAGTCTTACCCTTCACTTGTAATATATACCCAGATTATTCCACTAGGCTCAAAAGGTTAATGGATCTGGGAAACTGCCTAACCTGCCTTAGTGGTAAACATGCAATACAAGCCTGTCCTATTAGTCTGGGTACTTATAAGAAGTGTAGAAAATCCATTCATCACATAGCCTTATGTCCTAATGGTGATGTGAGAACAGACCCTACGGTCGTTAAAATGGCAGTAACTAATAGGAGTAGTTCATCCGCTGTCCCTACGGTAGAATTGAAGGTGAGCCACAATGGTAATTCAGCCATTGTGAAAACAATGTTTGACAGTGGTGCACAAAGATCATTTATTAGTGGAGAGATAGTTGATCTATTACAACTACCTATAATTAGCAAGGTGAACTTAGCCATTTTGGGCTTTCTGGCCAACAAAGAAGCTCAAAGTTTTGACATTGTTCGACCACTAGTCCAATTAGGAAATTATAAATGTAGGGTAGCTGCTGTAGTTAATAACATCGGTATAAATTTAACTGTAAATGGACTTAAATCTACACCTGAAATGTTGAAAGAGAAAGGTGTTAGACTAGTTAGAAATACCTTTGCAGATGTTGATGGTCCATACCAATTAATAATAGGCGCTGATTATTTTGGGCGATTTCTAAGTAAGGTCATCAAAAGACATAACATTTCCATGTTCACCAGGCCCGGTGGTGATGTCATAATGGGACCTATTCCACAAACCACTCACCAGCCTGAACAAGAGGAATGCATTCCTAGTCATGCACAACCCCTCTTGGTTGCTAGAATTGGAACTTCATTAGTACCCACTCAAATCAACGAGTTATTGGAAGAAGGGGATATCCCCGTGCATAAATTATGGGATCTAGAAACTATCGGTATCATACCTGAACAGTTACCTAAAGAGGATCAAAATACTCTAGATCACTATGATCACACTGTCAATTATGTATATGGTAAATATGAAGTAGGACTACCTTGGCAAATAGATGCCCCTGTGTTACCTTCCAATTATCACATAGTTATCATTAAATAGTTCAAAAAGAAAACTGAAGAAAAATCAGTCTAAATTGGAGTGCTATGATAAGATAATTCAAGATCAATTAAAGGATGACTTTATCGAAAAACTGGACGGAGCAGTAAATCATAATATAGGAAATTATTTACCCCTCCATGCAGTGGCCAAAGATTCATCAACCACCCCCATTAGAATAGTTTTCAATTGTAGTTTCAAAACTAAACAAGATGCCAGCTTAAATGACTGCCTTCAGACAGGAACGAATCTCTTGTCCAATCGAGGAGATGTCCTAGTAAAATTCAGAACAGATAAATTCGCCTATGTGGCTCATATATCTAAGGCTTTCCTAAGATTAGGTCTAAGGGAAGAAGATAGAAATTTCACAAAATTCCTATGGCCTGAAAATATATCTCAGGAAGATAGCCCCTTATAGGTTTAAGTCAGTTCTGTTTGGTTCTTGCTCAAGCCCCTTTTTATTAAATAAAACATTACACTACCATTTTAAGGGTTCTGATAGCCCAGAATTCGAGAGAACTGGAACCCAAAATGCCAGGGGTCGCTGGCAGTTTTAACTCACTTTTTTGATAAGTTGGTCTACTGGAAAACAAAATATGGGCTTATTCCACTGCACTTAAAACACAAAAGTATAATATTAAGAACGATTTTCTTCTATATGTATATTGTATAGAAGCCTGATTCTGTAAAACATTGTATATAACCAAATAACCAGGCAGGTTATAGTTGAGGAGGCGAGGTAAATGCTACTCTATGATATTTATTATATAGTCAATAATGAATGTTTAGAAGTTATCTATACCTAGGCAGTCATATTTTCCTGTTATTATTGTGTATCAATCAGATAGAAAGCCTGGAAGTGCAATGAGTCGACGCGTGAAGTCGTAATGTTTTGGTTCAATCTCCCCGCCACAATCTCCCCGCCACCACTCCCCGCCGCGGCACGTCGCCTCCACAATTATAACCTACATTGTCGCAGCAACAAGCCGATTTCGGCATTCTTTATTCTTCGTTTTTCCAAGGCATTGCTTATTGTATTTTGACAAGCGTTTGCCAGACGCAGCAGTACTGTCTTAGAAAACAGTGTGAACATCGCCCAAATTTTACATGCCACAATATACATGTAAAAAATATATTAAGCTTTGCTACTCGAGGCGAGTAATTTGCATTAAATTGCTATTATAGAACGTTCCATCGTAATGCATGTCATCCATATAATTAGTAGAACAACAGAAGAACTATATTTTTTGGTATTCAGATGCGGTGCATCAATGTTTATCGCGAAATTAATTTATGAAAAATATTAGTCGCGGAGCCAAAACACAGTAGACCAACCTTTGAGTTAAAACTGCCAGCGACCACTGGCATTTCTCGAGTTTCAGATCATTGGAATTAGGGAAGAACTTCTATATGGATAATTTGCAAGGGACGATAATTTCTGAGGAAGAACTAATACAAATTTATAACCTGGCTAATAAAGAGTCCAGGAAGGCCAGCCTACCCTTACAGAGTTGGAATACTAATTATCCAAGGCTAGAAGGAATAATCAGGAAGGATTTCCTTAATTATACGCCACCAGAGGTACAATCAGTGTTAGTATTATGCTGGAATGTAAAAACTGATGAACTAAGATTAAAGTGTCCAGATTTTTCTGATGTATTCCTGACAAAGAGAACACTCTTAAGTCAGGTCAGCCAAGTATTTGACCCCTTGGGCATCGTGCGCCCAATAACTATAAGGGGTAAATGTCTAATACTAAAGGCCTGGGGAGAACACCTCGATTGGGATACCCCCCTCGATGGGAAATATACAACAGAATGGGAGACTATAAAATCTGAGTTCAATAAGATAAATGAAGTTCACATAAGTAGGAGAATAAATACTGATGGGCGACAACCCCAGCAACTACACATATTTCGTGATGCTTCAAAAAGTGCATACGGTGCAGTAGCTTATCTTAAAGCAGGAGAGGAATGTAAACTAATTATGTCTAAGGCTCGGGTTGCCCCAATTAAGCCTAGAACCTTGCCTCAAATGGAGCTAACTGCATTAGAATTAGGCACTAAATTAGCACAATATCTAAGTAATTTATTACAAATTGGTGAGGTTTATATGTGGACCGATAGTGAAATTTGCCTGCACTGGTTATAACATAACTGTGTTATAAACATAACACAAAAATCCCTTATGTAAGGAATCGTGTTAGTAAGATAAATGATTTAGGTTCCACATTTCACTATAATCATGTTGCTACCAAAGAAAACCCAGCTGATATTTTGTCCAGAGGAACAACTATCCTCAAACTAAATACAGGATTATGGTTTAAAGGTCCTACCTGGCTGAAAAATAATAATGAATGGCCTAATCAAAAGGTCTATAGTAAATCAAACATATCAGATGATATAATTATGGAACATATATTGAGCAGATGGGCGCCTCGTGTCGGACATGGATGGGCAGATGGCTCGTTGGGCTGAGTACTTTGGGCAGTTGTTCACGGTGGACCCTCCAACTGAGCAGCTTCACACCACTGGGTTACGGGCAGTGGATGCCGATCCTCCCATTGACGAAACCGCACCCTCTCCTGAAGAAGTCAGAGAGGCTGTAGCAAAGTTGAGGGGTGGAAAGGCAGCTGGTGTTTGTAATATCTGTGCGAAGCTCCTCAAAGCTGGGGGTGAGGCCATGATCCGCGGGTTGCATGCTGTCCAGACTGCCGTGTGGCAATCAGGTACCATTCCTCCTGACTGGAAAAAGGGGCTGGTCGTCCCTATCTGGAAAGGGAAAGGGGACCGTCAGGACTGCAACAATTACCGCGGTATTACACTGCTCAGCGTACCAGGCAAGGTGCTTGCCCATCTATTGCTGACACGGATTCGCAGTCATCTGGTGAAGCATCAGAGACCTCAGCAGTCTGGGTTCACGCCTGGTAAGTCAACAACGGACCGTATCCTAGCGCTTCGTGTCCTGGTGGAACGCCGACGTGAGTTTCGACAGGGGATGCTTGCAGCCTATGTTGATCTCAAGAAGGCGTTTGACTCAGTGCATCGTGAGTCACTCTGGGATCTTCTGCGACTTCGAGGGATTCCTGCAAGGACTATTGGTTTGATAACTGGTCTGTATTCTGGGACTGAGAGAGCTGTGAAGTGTGGGGCAGGTGTATCCAGCTTTCCTGTGAATACAGGAGTGAGGCAAGGGTGCGTCCTTGCCCCATCACTTTTCAACGCTTGTATGGACTGGGTATTGGACAAGGTTGTAGATCAAAGTGATTGTGGAGCATCCGTCGGCAACACCAAGATCACTGATCTTGTTTTTGCAGATGATGCAGTAATCTTTGCTGAGTCGCTGGAGGTCCTGGTGATGGCTCTCGAGGCGCTGCATGAGGAGGCAAAGCCTTTGGGACTTGAGGTCTCCTGGCTCAAGACCAAGGTCCAGGTGTTTGGAGACTTACTAGATGAAGCAGTACAGTCTGTTCATGCGTGTGGGGAGGACATTGAGATCTTGGAAAGTTTTACATACCTTGGTAGCGCAGTCCATAATGACGGCGGGTCACGTCAAGAAGTCTTACGGCGGATTGGCATAGCCCACGGTGTTATGGACTCGCTCAGCGGGAGTATTTGGCGTTGTAGGTACCTGTGCAGGAGGACAAAGATCCGGATCTTCAAGTCGCTTGTGATCCCTGTCTTACTCTATGGTTGTGAGACATGGACACTAAATAGTGACCTTAAGAGACGAATCAATGCCTTTGGTAATAAGTGTCTTCGCAGAATCATGGGGTATCGCTGGGATGATTACGTGTCAAATCAGTCGATTGCACCGTGAGACTAAATCGAGGCCTATTACCTGCATAGTACGTCAGCGCCAACTCCGGCTATATAGGCATGTGGCACGCTACCCTGAAATCGATCCTTCCCATCGGGTTGTATCTGTAAGAGACAATCCGGCGTGGAGGAGGCCAAAGGGGCGCCATAAGGCTCGTGGCTGGGGCAAGTTGATGTTTTTTGTCGAGAGCTGCTTGGTAGGGGAAAAGGAGCCTGCATGGGAACTCGCGCGTGGTGACCCCCGGGAGTGGCGTCGTAGGGTGGGTGAGGCGACGCGCCCCCGGCGTATTCCCCCAATGATTGATTGATATATTGATCCCAGATCCTGTTATGGATATAAAAGGTTTTCCTTATTAAGCAAACTATTAAAGACTACAAAATTTGGTCTTCAAATTCATAAGAGGGATAGTTCTGATCCTTTGAAGTTTTGGTTAGAACAATACAAAAGCAGGAATTTTCTGAGGAATATCAGCTCTTAGCCTCGGCCAGCCCCGTAGGAACAAACTTATCAAATCATTATGTCTGTACCTAGATAATGAGGGCACCCATTAGGTGTCGAGGAAGAATTTGGAATGCTGATCTGCCCGATAAAACCTGCAACCCCATGCTAATTCCCAAACGTCATCATCTTACTAAATTGCTAGTGGATGAATCTCATGGGAACTCGTTACAAGGCGGAATGGCTGACACATTAGCCTATCTCAAGAGGGAATTTTGGATACCGCAGGGTAGACAGGCAGTTAAATACTACCTCAAATCTTGTTTCAAATGCAAGAGATATGAGGGAAGACTAATCACCTATCCCGGGCCCTCTGAACCCCCCATGGATCGAGTACAATTATTAAAACCATTTGAGGTAGCTGGTGTCGACTATACTTAGGCGATGGGCTTTGAGCAGATTTTCAGTGATTGGTACCATGTGGAGGTACTAAAAAAAAATGGTATATTATGAAAGCTTATTATGTCTACTTTCCATAACTGTTTGCTGGACACCTGTATCTTGTAGCTTATATGTGTAATTTGCTTTTAAAGATGACTACCCCGCAGTGAAAATGCGTCATTTTTGGCCTTTTTTAAAAATCACTTACAATACAGGCAATACCTCCATATATGATATTAATTATTATACAGAAAGCAGAGGAATATATTTATATCATTGTTGTCAGCCACATAATATCTACAATATAATGTATGTTATGCCAAGTTGAATATTTGTCCTATATTGATACAATAGGTCGGTGATTCCTATGCTACTGTGCAGTATTTTCTCGAACACTTTTATTTCGACATTTAAAGTATCATGCAGGTTGTAGTAATATTTTATCTATAACGACTTTAACATGTTTATATATTTTTAAATGAGGCAATAGTAAATGAGGCAATAGTTTACATAGTAAATAGCTGTGATACTGAATACTTTACCAGTAAGGAACCTTTAAAAACATATATATAAAAGCAGTTTAAAGAAAATACAGATATTGTATTTTGTAGCATATTGTGGAATGGTATCTGAATTATATTCTTTGTTATTATTTAGTCCATGTACACTGTCATATTATGTGTGCTTATAACAACAAATATAGATATGCAGACTATTCAAAGATGGATCCAGGATGTAGAAGTTAGGAGTGTGGGTGAGCGTATGTTTCAACCTAATTATGGACAAAATGAGTGATCCAAACGCAGCAGTGTAATATCTTTTTTATCATATTGTTGAGCAAAGCTTATAGTGTGTTGAAGCTCTGGCAAGTCATTGGCATGGTTTTCTTCCATCCACTCCTGAAAGCCTTTCCACTCAAGTCGCATCAATGCTTCATAGATGATCTTGTGGAGTCTGACACCACGGTTGTATTGTCGACCTTCATTCACGCTATTGATTGACCCCTCTGCGATGACTCCAGCTTCAACTGCCAAGTCACGAAGACCAGCTTCTGCAAACCTCTTACAATAATAGAAAAGGAGATTGCATATTGTATGAAATGTTCCCATCCGTAATATCACATTTTGGAAAGACTCCTGATTCTGCCATGCAACTTCTGCTGGCTTTGCATACAAGGCTTGATCAAATACACAGATGACTTCTTGTATATCAAGTACAGTCATTATTTTCTTTGTCTGGTCCAGTATTTGTCGCACAATTGACATCTGAGTGGGGGGAACATTGATGGTGGGTAAAAGCCCACCTTATAAACCTTTAGCTGTATTTTTATTGGTTAGTTATAAGTGGGTATTTTGAGAGACTTTTGGTATAGTTAAATTGGGTACTTCCAGCTTTGTAACATTTATTTGAGTCCATGGGGAGCGTAGAGTTTAAAACCCAAGTAAATGAATGTCTTAGAAAAAAACCAGGGAGTGTCGGATGGGGGGGTGAGCAAGCGTTTTTGTAGCGTCGATGTCCGAGGTTTCTCCCCCTCCCGGGCTTCTTTTCCCTTTTCTACCTCGGTGGAAGGTTTTTGTCTCCTTTGTTGTTTCTTAATAAGGGGATTAAAGCACAATGTATTCCATACAACAGTCTTTGGCCTATTGGATCAAGCGTTGTGAATACAAGCTAGACATGGTTCCCCGGACGAAAGATGGGGAAAAAACTATGAGTAAAATTTAAATTATATAAAAATATTATAAAATTATATGTTTATAAGATTTCTAAAAATAGCTGGTTCCTTTGATGTTAATTACATCAAAATATTCTGTATAGAAACTATAATACTATACACTTCCATTGAAATAGTTTAATCAAATTTAAAATAGTTATGCATAAAATTAAATTTTGTTTGAAGTGTAATGACTGACATTGCTGGGGCGCAAAAATTTTGTCCCCAAATTAGGTATAAAAGGAGGACGATGATAAGAAAAGAGTTAATAATTCTATCTAATCAAAAAAAACTAATACATTTAAAATACATACAAAAAAAAAAAACTCAAAATTATCAAAGTAGACTTTAAAAAATTTTTTCAAAAAAGAACATGAAGAATTTAAAATAAAATATGACACCCCTATACAGAGACTCGGCGACCTGTACATATCCCTTTCATTTCCCAAATAAAAAAAAGTCTATTGCGCATATGACAATAGAAAAATAAAAGGGATTGAATAAGTATGAGGAACGGGGGAAAGGGGACATTGTTGAATAAAGAATGGGGGGTTGATAAACGTAGGCCACTCAATCCGGTCGGTCATTAATATACGTAAAAGTTAAATTTTTTCTGAATGATTTTACAGTTGCGAGGGGAAAAAAACGGGTTTGGGCGGGGAAAATTGGGTGCAGTATTGAAAAAGAAATTTTGGAAACCGGGTGATGTCTACTTGGAAGTGAAATTACCAAGTGGAGTCACATGGCAGAGTCTGAGTACATAAGCGTTTTTAACCCATGACATTTACGGGTAATACATCGGGCAGGAGACTTCCCGGGGTGGATTCAGAAAAAAGAAAAACCCCCAAGGATGAACTGGATGTAAGATTTAGTGTCCTCCAAAGGGGACTGAAAGAACAAAAAGGAAGGGAAGCTTTCCGTATTAAGGCAATCTGACATTGAGCCTAAGGCATCTAGAATGAAAAAAGAAAGCAGGGCAAAAGGGTTTAAAATTTAATATGAGCATGCCTTCTGCCAAGCCGTAGAGAGATGGGGAAATACAGCATGTAATTCCTGAGTTAAAAAAGACGTCTTGGTAAGTCTCATGAACAGAGAACCATTCATTACGGGGGGAAGGGCAAAAAACTTAAAAAACAAAAAAAACTTAATGTGATTTAAAAAGGAATATGACCACTCCATTGGTTAAAATAGCCTCCAGCATGGGTTAAAATTCCAATTTGTCACCAGGAAACGGGGAAATTAGAGACAAGTTCGTCCGTGCCATTAATGGCACCCAACAATTTGTCGTGGCGTCAACAGATTTTCGTCACAATTCCCCTGGGGGAGCTTAAATGAGAACATTGAAAAACTTATGAACATCATTTCCCAGATCATCAATAACAACTGAAAACGCTTGAATTTCGTAGCCAACGTTAACGAATTCCAATAGTGTTGATCTCATAGGCGAGGGGTTAGTATGTTCACCAAGCTTTAACCCTTAACGATTAGTTCTGTGTGCCAAAAGTTTTTTTAAATTTTTCGTTCTGCTTGAAGAGCCCCGACCGTGGGCATTAAGGTTCTTTAACCTGCTCATATATTCTCTAGTTTTTAACATTTATTCCGTAGCCAGACCGAAACACCCCAAGAATGACACCTCCGAGGTCAAACAAGCCTCGTTTCCTAATAGATGTCTTCCGGTGGCAGTCTCGGACGGGAACAAGTTCAAAAGTTTACGCAAAAGTTTGGGCAACCCCCGTTTCCATGAAAGCTGGCTAACATGGGCTCAAATTTGGTAAAAATTAAGGAAGTAAATCCCTGGAAGCGGATCTCCTCGTCCGCGGGGGAACATTTGACACTTTCCCCCAAAGCGATTTTTTAACAGATAACTTCGCTGTTACAACATCTTCATCCACAAGGGCATATACAAATTCAAAATCTTCTACAAGAGAATTTTCTTGCTTCAGAAGCAAGGACCTTGGCGGACATGTCATCATAAAATTTGTCACCCTAAAAGAGTTAATACCATTTGTGGAGAGCATTTTGCGGATTTTATACACAAAAAATGCGACCAGCGGGTTTGTGAGTAGACACTTCTACAAAGTAAAACCATAAATTAGATAATCTAATCAACTGCTGATATAAAAAAATGGAATGTAAGGGTATGGAAGGGGAAAATGACATTATGCCGCTGCGTGTTGCCTCAGTTTGTGACGTAACATTGTAGCTGTAGTGGTCATCAAAAAATTAGGGGTTTTGTCCTGTATATCAACATTGGGTTTAAATTTTTCACCTTATCCAATCCTCTAGCTACGCGTTAAAACCTGGCTATATGGATGTTTTTGCAGGGGATTTAAAAAAATGTTTGTTTGGGTTTTTTTATCCCATTTTCATAGCAATGACCCTGTAAGGTCTTCAAATTTTTGGATCTAACTTTGACGTAAATTTTTTGCACCTGAAAATTTTTACTAATCCCCTTTGGGGCCAATTTGGCTTTTCTGTGGAAAGGGGGCGTTGGATTTAATCAGTCTTCCTGGAAAAGTCAATAGCTTGTTACACCTTGTAAATTTTTCTGAAAATCACTACCTAACCGTGAAATTTTCATAAAAATTATAATTGGCTGTAAAACCTTGCTCTAGAAGAGTGTAAGGTAGTTTTTTGTTTTTGCCCAAAGACAAACAAAATGAGGTGTTTCAAAACAGTTTTTGTGAATGAAGAGTTAAGGGGTGGCAGACTTGGGCACCATCATCCCAATTGAACTGTAGGGTTTGTGCCAAAATTTTTAATATTTGAATAATTTTCCCTATTTTGTCTTTCGACCACCCGTTGCTGTAGGGTGATACTATTATTTACATTTATTTATGGTAAAGAGTTTGCAAATTTCAGTTAGAATTTGATTGTTAAACTCGGTACCTTTTCCGAAGCAATGTGGATGGTGTTTTGAAATTAAAGAAAACTTCATCCGTAATGCTTTTGCAACTGTTCGGGGGCCGTTTTTTCTTTGGGGGAAATACCAACACCGAAAATCTTGAAAAAGATCTAGGGCTACTAAAAGTATTGAGAACCAGATTTGTTAGGGGGAAATTTTTAGAAAGTCTTGGCTATTGTCCCCCCAAGGTCCTTTAGGTGTAGGATAAGGTAGCATAGGGGCAGGTTTTCCAACTAAACCCCTTTGTTTCACGCAGGATGACATTTATCTATGTGCGCAAAAATATCTCGGCGCATGAATGGCCAAAAAATATTCCAAACGTGCTTGGTGAAAAATCTATCTTTCCTGGGGACCTGCAAAGCTGAATCATTAAAAGGGAAAAAAATCGGGTATAAGTGTAGAAGGGACTATCAGCTGGTAACCTGGCGTTTAGGTTCCTGTCCTGTCGGGATATTTTTCTCGCACCAAAAGGTTGTTTTGTAGCCTAAAACCCGTAAGTGGGACAGGTAATTTTGGAAATTGTGTACATCACCTGACTCCAAGTAGTAAATGTGGGAGACAGAAGGAATCATTTCGCTTTTTCCTCTTCAATGGGGGGAAAAACGATCGGGGGTTTCATTTTTTGGGGGTTCGGGTGTTGGGGTTCCGGGCAAATTCGTGAAAGAATCAGCAACAAAATTTTAACTTTGCCGGGGGGCGATACTAAAAATTTTTGGGTGGAAGTTAGTATCGTCGGGCCCCAAAACGTGCTAATTTGCCTGACAGTTCCTTTGAATTAAAATTCTACTACAGGTGCATGTCGTTTTAAAAAAATGTTATACCCAAAAAATTAAATTTGAAATGTTTTCAAAGACCATACGACGCCAGAGCTTTTTATGGGTGGTTTAATAGTTACGCTCTCAGGATTTAAGAGTTCTGCTGCATAGTAATGCACGCCATTTTCCTCTATCATCCTTTTGCATACCCCAGCACCAAGGCCAACTGATGCACAGTGAAGAGTGTAAAACTGACGTGTTTTCTGGGTAAACAAGGACGGGGGCATCACACAAAAATGCCCTTTTAAATTTGAAAATGCTTGTCTTGTGGAGCTTCCCCTGAAAATTCACATCTTTTTTAAGAGAGTGATAGTGGGCTTTTCAATTCGTGAATAATCCATGATAAATTGTCTGTAAAAACCACTGAGGCCCCAAAAAAATTCTGAGGGGCTTTTACATTTTAGGGGGGTTGGAAAAAAATTTTCTTGCATCTACCTTAGACGTGGTAGTGTGTAAGCCCCGTGGGATCCCAAAAAAGACCCCAAAAAAAAAATTTTTTCTCTGAAAAACATTTTTTTATTTAAAACCCTTCAAATTTGCATCTTTTGTTTAGAAAGTACTCTGTCTAGGGGTTCGTAGGTGAGGGGTTTGTGTCAGGGGACAAAAAAATTTTGTCTCCAGGAATGCAAAAACTGACTCCTTTAATTCGAGAAAACAGTGTTGATTAAATTTGAAAAGCTAAAGGTGCACCTGCTATTCCAAATGGTAACTTTTTGAAAGCGTAATGGCCTGCAGAGTACTGAACGCTTTTGGGTCCTTGATACCTCATTAATGGGAATGCCAGTATCCACTGACAAAGGGCCCAGTGTAGAGAACACTTTCTTTTTTAGGGCCTTGGACATCAAATATCCTCAATACTGGTAGAGGATACCTGGTTTCTTGACAAACTCATTTGGGGGCCGATAGTTACGACCGGTCGCCAATGCCTGTTTTCTTAGGGATCAAAAATAATGGAAAATTCCATGGGTGGTGGATGGTTTCAATAACACACCTCTAAAATTTTTCTTAACCATGCCATCAAGTATAGACCTTTGTGAGTGGGGTAACCTATATCTGGGAAAGTAGATAGGTTGTGAACAGGTAGCAAAGGAAGTATGTTTATAAGGTTTGTCGTACCAAAGATCACCTTTATGGGAATTGTGTCATGATTTTCCTTTGTACCTCAATAGTGCTTGCTTTTACTCTGGAAAATCCATTCCTTTTAAAGGGAAACGAGTGCTTCCTGTACACACGTGCTGATCAGTGGCGGGACCCGTTGATAAAATGGGAAATACCGGCAAAGTGCAATCAGGGCCCATGCGCGCTGGGGGACTACGAACTTGCTAAGTACCCTTTTCCTATGTGCGCTTTTCAGTGCACGGGGACTTTTATGAATGTACATTTTAGCAATGCCCCTTGGTATTAACCTGCAAACGCTGATTTTCCATGAAAAAGAATTCACACGTACTGATTTAAACCCAAAATATAGCTTCCAAAATCATTCACACCCGCAAGTTTCAGAGATACCAAAAGAGATTCCGACCATTTTGTGAAAAGTCTTCCCATAAACAGGCACGTGTGTCTCAAATTTGGAAGGACAAGAACATAGGGTGAACAGGAAACGTTTTCAGTGTTCTCAGGAATCATTACATGTGAGCTGCACCTGTGATGGGGCCGCTCGGGCACGCTATTTTTTACATTTTTCGTTAATTTCAGGAGCTGCCCCTATTGCAGAACTAAATGTTAGCACGGGGAAGGATTTTTGACTTCGGGTAATAGTTATAAAACCCAATCCCGGGGTAAGTGCGGACAAAAAATTCAAGCACATCTCGCTTGTTGAAAAACCACAGGAGGTCAGCAGGGAAGATAACCCTGTGAAATATGGAAACAGTGGGGGGTTTCAGGCACAATTTCCCCAAAATTTTTAAAGGGGAAACCATACTTTACCAATGAAGGGGAATTTTTTGCTATTAAACCTGTCCGCGATTGACGGAGGTTCTAAAAATAGGAAGATTTGTTTCATTACGTATACTTCAGTGTATCTATGTCCATAAATTTGCTCCTGCACCTGTGTCCATAAAAAAGGGTTTAATTGCTTTTTCTTTGTGAATGACAGGTACAGTGAAACTTAAATTTAAAAAATAGATGTCCCTATAAATACCCCATTAAGCTTCTCTTTGCGTAAGTCACTACGAAGGTAACCCTGTAAATGTTTTTTTTGAGTAGAGCTTAAAAGATAGGCTTAACCTTGTCGGGATGGGTAAAGGAAAATATTTCTTTCTATGTTTAAATTCTGGGGAATCCGCATTACATTTCATTGTGTGCGTCACCATGAAAAAAAGGTGAAGTGGGCGTTGTTTTGTGCCTAAACCTTCCTCCGCGGCGGGGGGGGAATGCGTGGCGTTGTTTCGCCCCAAATAACGGCATTGGGGCAGAGTTAGGCTCCGGAATTGTGATATACACAAAACTGTTTCTTGTAAAAATACGTATCGTTGTATTATTGATCTACAATTACAGAGTATGTCCCGGAACTTTTCAAAAAACACAAAAAAATAGCTTTTACGTGGTAATTATAGCTTCATAACGTTTTTAAACGGGGCGCTCACCCGATACGGTGGGTAATGCTTAGTTGTTAAGCAAGAGAATATCTACTCGTACCTTGTGTTTTAGGGAAAAAGTTGTGAGAAGAAAAGCGGTCTACACTTCGGCCCATAATATTAGGGATAGATTTTTGTTTGTTTGCACAATGTTTAAGTGCTCGACGGGGTCGTAATGAATTTTTCTGTACGTAAGCCCTTTTAAATTAAAAGAAAAACTATGTTAAAATAGCACTATAAAATTTCTTTACGTTAAATTGTCCGTAAAAATGTGTTTTTAATGGAACGTCACTGTGGAGCAAATGTAATGTAAAAAATAATGAACACTTGGTAATACCTACAACTGTTAAAATGCCCAAAAAATGTATAAAATTTCTTAAACGTTTTGCTACAGCTAGGGGAAAAGATTTGGTGAGGGTGGAGGGTGAAAGAGATCAACACAAGGTGGTTGGGTGCCAGGATGAGGATGTAACAGTCGCGGAAAATACAACCCGGTAAAAAGTTTAATTAAAAAATTAAAAATATTAGACATACAAAAAATAAAGAAATAATAATTTTAACTAGACAGTTGTGTAGTTGTGGCTCGCGTTTTAAGTCCAAGTGTGGACGGTGGTGGGTAGCAAGGTTGTGGCTGTGGTGGGTTTTTTAAGGGGCGGGGCGGCGGAGGGTGTTTTGCAGGGTGGGGGTTGTAAGCTTTTACCTTGGAAATGAGGGGGTTAGGGGGGTTTTTTTTGGGTTTCCCGTCCGGGGGGGGGAAGGGGTTGTGGCTTGTCCTTGAGGGTATTAAGTTGTGGTTGGGCTGATTTTTTTGTTGCTTGAGTTGCGGTGGGCCAGATGAGAGATCTTTGTATTCGGGGCGGAAGATAATTAGAGCCGGTTTAATGAGTGTCGTTGCCTGGCGCGATGGGGGGGGCAGGAGTTGACGGCGGGGTTTTGGTTTGACCTGCGGGAATGCGCTGATAGCATGAGACGGGTGTGTCCGTTCTCCCAAATCTGTGTTGCTTGTAGACTCGTAGATTTTTGTGGTAGTTGCTGCTTTAGGGAAGGTGTTTATTGTAGTACTTTGTAGATATAGATTGCCGGGTGAATTTTCTGGGGCGTAGCAATTTTGTAGATTCTATTGATTTTAGATTCTGTTTGGGGTTTTAGGGTTGATTGTATAGTAAAGTATTGGTAGTCGTGGGGGCTTGTGCTTTTTAGTTTTTGGGTTGTAGACTGCGTGGGGTAAGTTAACACTGCGTTATAGGTTATAGTGACTGATAAAATCATCACCCACCCCTTATTTTACCCTTTTTAAATCTTATATTTAAGACTTATCGGGATGAGTTAAATTGGTATTCCCCGGGGTTTGTACAATTTTTTAGAGTCCCGAAGGAGCGTAGAGATTAAACCCAAATACTGAATGTCTTGAGCACAACCAGGGATGTCGGATGGGGGGGAGGAGCAGAGCTGTTTTTTACGTCCCCATGTCCCAGGTCTTCCCCCCTCCCCGGTTCTTTTTCCCTTTTCTTCCTGGTGGAAGTGTTTTTTGTCTCCTTGTTGATTTTGAATAATGGGGTTTAAAACTGCACAAGCTGATTTCCCTACAAAAGTCCTTTTGGCCTATTTGGGTCAAGGTTTTTGGGAAACAAGCTGAAAATGGTTCCCACGGACAAAGATAGCAGGGAAAAAATGAGATAATTAAATATATCACATATTATATAATTAATGTTTTATAAGATTTCTAAAAAACGGGTTCCTTTGATGTTAATTAAATAAAATATTCTGTTAAAAACATAATATAGACACTTCCATTGATAATAGTTTTAATCTAATAGTAATAGTTATGCATGAAATTATATTTGTTTGAAGTGATAACTGACTGACAAGTATTTTGAAACCAGTCCATGAACATGCGTGCTTTGTGGGATCACTTTGCCGCACCAGCGACCATGCAAGGTTTTTGTTCTTGGCTAGCGTAGCTTCTGTCTGTGCATCTGCAGGATGAAGTGGGGCTATTGGAGGTGGACATTTCCTCTCACTGCAATCATAGTGAGGCAGTACAGGTTCTATTGTAGGGAGTGATCTTTTCTTGTCTTTCTGCACAGCTGTACGATGAGGTGGTGGAAGGGCAATAGAAACCTGTGGCTGAATGATTATTCCATTCACACGATGAGATGTCCCAGCACCACTTAGAGTTTCCTCTTGTCTGTCTATATTGTCATATGCCAGTACTGCTGGAACACCAACATGTGTTTGTGTTGGTAACAAAACACCAAGACCAGCTTGTTGTTCCAATTTCTGGAGACACAGTGCTGTATCTATTTCTTCAAGCTTTGAATATGATATGCCATGACCCAAACGATTTAAGATTTTTATAAGCTCTACATTTCCAGTGAGGGTTTTCACAGCCCATGCCAACAAAATCTGCTTTGAACTTTTCATTTGACCCAATGTCACTCCATATATGAGATCTTGACAAAGTGACCAGACCACTTTTTTTACACGAGCTGTTGGAGTAGTTTCAAAGTCTCTATTTCCAGTGAGAAGAGTAGTGAAACTAAACATGAACACATAAACATGAAACATGAACAACTTTAAGGGCTTTGGTATGTTTACATATTGTTCATTGAGCTCATCAGGATGTGGCGGCCATGGCTGCTCATACTGTTCTGTTTTTATGAGTTTTCGCAGATGTATTGCCGTTTTTGACAATGAATGTTCCATGCTCTGCTCATCAGATGAATACAGCTCAAGTTTTTCCTTCACTGCCATGTAATCTCTGGCTAGTTGCTCAAAGGTCAGATTGTCAGGGCTGATCAGCAGTCTATTGTTGTTACCATGAAAGATGTTGAGACATGGTCCAAATTCTGCTTCAAGTTTGCGTCGTATGTGTTTCTTGGTATGCATCTTGATATTTGTCACTCCTTCAGCATTCATATATGATACCAACTTTTCTGTTAAGTCAGTCATCTGTGGTATATGGGGCTTCGCAATTAACTCCTGTCTGATATGATCAAAAAGTTGCTGGTAAGCATATGATTCAGATGCTGCATATGCTTCATCTTCCTCGTTGTCTTTGTTCCCAGCCATTTGTTGAGGTCTTTGTCGTGTGTATTCAAGATAGCAAGATTTATGGTAGTGTACTTCAGCAGCCACTATCTCACGTGATGTCATGGCCAGGATATGTTGATCAATACTTCTCTGACCTTCAGACCGTTCTTGAGTCAAGTATCTGCAGGCAGCTTCTCGTATAGTCTTGTCTGCTCGTAACTTAACTGATTGAGTCAATTTTTCACGACTATGGCTCCTTTCTGCATATTTTGAGTCCTTGTCACAAAATATACATTTTGCAGGATATGTGCGTGACTTGCTACTTCCAGCCTCTCGCTGAGTTCGTTTCTGTTCAGTGTTCAATTGCTCAGGAAGGTGAATTTTAGTTTCTAGTTTGCTCAAAGATTTCCTGTGTGTGAATCCATTTCGACATGATGTTTCATAATATATGTCTGGCATCTCCTCAGATTGTGTATCAAGTTCAAGTATTGGACCATATCTTCTAATTTTAGCTACATTAACAAGTGTCTTCCATGACTCAAGGTCCTTTGGTCTGGTTAAGTTATTGAGTGGTACCTGTTTGTTACACAGTATGCAGAGGGCAGTCTCCGTTTTTTTACGTTTTTCCGATGGTCCCAAAAGTGGATCGAAATCCTCATCAGAAGCCATATTTCTTAATCAGATCTCTGAAATTAGAGAAAAATAATATTATATTCTCTGATTGAAAGTATTTACTTACCTCATCACAATAACTTGTTCACATGTATCAGTTAAATGATTTACATAATCAATTTCGCACTTTTTATGGTACAATGAACATATAAACTTAAAATCACTGTACAGGACAAAAGCTACCCCATTGGAATGTCCAGCAAGCATTTTTGGTAATGGTTCACCATTCTGGATGATAGATTAAAGGGATTTTTAGTACCTCTAGATGGTACCAACCGACCAGGTTGGCCCATGGACTAACTGGGGCAATATAATTACAGGAGATAATGCTCCCCCCAGAAAGTATATGTCTGCTTATTCACTTGCACCTCTACAAGGCTGTTCATTTAGAAATAGCCGATGATTAAGTGCCGAAACCTATATTCAAGTGTTTCGGCGGTTTGTGGCTCAGCGGTCGTGTCCTCGGTGATTGATTAGCGATAATGCTACTAACTTCGTAGGAGCCTCCCCCATATTGTTAGAAATATTGAATCATCCATCAGTACAAAATCTCTAGAGTTAAGAAAATGCTCATGGACCTTTACTACCCCTAGAGCTTCTTGGCAAAATTATTTCACAGAGAGAATGATTGGCATAGTTAAGTCTTGTCTTAGAAAAACTCTCCACAAGACAAGGATAGGTCTAGAAGACCTGAAAACCATAGTGACTGAGATTGAGACCCGTATCAATAACCGACCCTTAACCTACTTAGAGATTCATCAGTAAATATAGAAGCTCTTTTACTCCCTCACATTTAATGTATGGGAGAAGGACTGGAACCCTTTTCCTTTAATAGAAACAAGGAAGATATACAAGATCCTACAATAAATGACCCGGCTCAACATCTCCGGGAAGGTTATCACACCTTAAATATAATTCTAAGGTCATGGGATAACATTGGAGTGCAGATTATTTACTGAGTCTAAGGGAAAAGTTGTATGGGGCTCAACAGCCAGAAAATCAAAGGGTCATTTAAGTCCAATTAAAGTAGGAGATATAGTAATCCTTAGGGGAGATATGCTCCGTTCGCAATGGCCTCTAGGAAAATTAGACAAAACTGCATACTGATGGAAAGGGGATTGTGAGGTCAGTGGAGTTACTAGTGAGGGGACAACGATGTGTGTGGACGGTAAATAATTTGATTCCCCTAGAGTTAGCTGAAGAGGTACAGGAGGATTCTAAGTCTGCGTCTTGGCAGGCCAACTTAGGGGACTCCCGACCTCGGAGGCAAGCTGCTTAAAGCTTAAAGTGTAAAACCACTTGGAGAAACCTCATAAAAGGGGTCAAATCACTGAAGCAAACCTTCATTTTTCGCCGGCCCCCAGTTGTGGAAATTATCCACTAAAACCGCTCTCTAATCGGAGAATGTATGTATATATTATTATAGAATTGGGTACGTATAAATTAAGATGCATTAAATATAGTAATATAATTCTGGTGGTAATCACTAGTACCACAATTAATCAAAGGATTAACATAATATAAGAACTGTGAGGAAAATATTGGAACCTCCCACGTTTAGGAGTAAACATTATTGGAGCTTCCACGTGTAGCCCAGCCGTCTTGATAAACTTTTCCGATCAAGACATCATTCACGCATATTAAACCCTACACGATTAAGGTGTAGCTACGCTCTTGATTGTACCACTAAGGTGTAGTCACGCTCATCTTAATATGATTGAGCCAGCATAACGATTAATCGGTTAAACCAAGGACAAAGTGGTAGAAACACCACAACAATAAGTGCCGCGCCAGAGGAACTGTGGAAAGTTACCCTCGGCCTACAACCATCGCCGCCATTACGTGCACCTACCACAATTACCAGCGCCCTTAGCCGCCCTACAGCAACTACCACCACTCCCTCAAATAATAATCAAGCCTTCAAATCATCAACCCATCTACCACTGCTGAGTATACCTTAGTTAGCGTATAAATAGGGTATCATTGCAGTCTAGGTAGTTCTTGGGTTAATAGCAAGGTGAGTTCACATCAATTATTACTATAATTTCAACAGTCAGTGATGTATTGTGTCATCAGGACCTCCTTTTCACTGCTTCAGGAGTTTATCCATGGTTAATGTTAACAGTGCTCTAGAAGTAACTCTTCACCTCTGTCTATCAATAGCGGTTTTCTTTCAAAATTATGTCCTATCACCCATCCTCATATTAATCTCTAACTATATTCTAATTCTAACTCAATGGCCTATCCATTCCTATGCTATACTAACCTGTATTTTTCATCGTCGTTCACTAGACCTCCAACTCCACAGAAATAAAAAAATTTCACGAAGGGATACCACACAATGCCAAAATTCAGAAGTTTTATAAGGTTTTTAAATTGGGCAAAGGAAATATATTTTTTCAATACCTTAAAAACCTAAGCTGTTTTTACTACTCGATATGTAGCCTACCAGAGAACTATCCCCTCTTTCTGAACTACACTCAACTGTTTTTCTCTTGTACAATTAACATTCTTGGACTATTCTATACTAAAAATCTCAACTGAAAATTTCAGGACTCTTTTCTTGATAAATCAGCTTTAAGATGTTAGGTGTCCTGTGGCACCTGCGTCCATTATTTTCTCCCTCCCATATGCTTGACTTGTCCAGGGGCCTTGTCCGCCAATGTATGGAGTATGTCTCTGATGTTTATGGGGTATCCACTCGTATTGCTCTCATTACACAGGATGGAGTCAAAACACTTTTTGTTTCATCATCTCCTCTCCGTTAGCTTATTTAACAGTATGTTCATTCTTTTGCTCCTTTTTTACTAGTTAACCCTGGAACTCTCTTCCATATTTCTATTATTTACCTTCCTGCTCAATAAATTTCTTCTAGAGAGAAGTATCAAAAAACCTCCTAAACAAAATTGGACCACCCTCTTTCAGGAATCTTTTTCTGCTTTATAGGGTCATGTAGCGCAGCGGGCTTTTTTTTGGCTCGTAGCCAAACTCTTATAATGCAAGCTAAAAAAAATAATGCAATCACTGTCTGCTGTTCCGTCTTTTTTTTTTTTTTTTTTTTTTTTTTGCATCACAAAGGACTGGCCGAGGGAAGAACAAAGATGGGTAACACAAAGCCCGCTTAGTTGCCAGTCCCTATAAAGAAGACAATAAGAGAATAAAATAAAAAAGAGGGATGAGACAGCTTTGTTCGGGAGGTGTCTTGTTACTCTTCTTTTGTAAATATTGAAGTCATAGGAAAGTGGAAAATAGAAACAGGTAGAGAGTTCCAGAGTTTACCAGTGAAAGGGATGAAAGAGTAAAGATACTGATTAACTCTTGCATTAGGAAGATGGACAAAATAGGATTGAGAATGAGTAGAAAGTCTTGTGCAGCGAGGCCGCGGGAGGGGGGGAGGCATGCAGTTAGCAAGTTCAGAAGAGCAAAGAGCAGTGAGCATGAAAATAACGGTAGAAGAGAGCAAGAGAAGCAACATTGCGTCGGTGATTTAAAGATTAAAGACTGTCAATCAGAGGAGGGGAGTTGATGAGACGAAAAGCTTTTGACTCAACCCTGTTTAGGAGAGCTGTATGAGTGGATCCTCCCCAAACATGTGAGACATACTCCATACATGGGCGGATAAGGCCCCTGTAGAGAGCAAGCAATTGGGAGGGAAAAAAAATAGGACGTAGACGCCACAGGACACCTAACTTCTTAGAAGCTGTTTTAGGAAGAGATGAGCTGTGAGATTTCCAGTTCAGATTTTGATTAAAGGATAGTCCTAGAATGTTCATTGTAGAAGAAGGAGACAGTTGAGTGTCATTGAAGAAGAGAGGATAGTTATCTGGTAGGTTTTGTCGAGTAGATAGGTGAAGAAATTGGGTTTTTGAGGCATTGAACAAAACAAGGTTTGCTTTGCCCCAATCAGAAATTATAGAAAGATCAGAAGTTAGGCGCTCGGTGGCATTTCTCCGTGAATCACTTAGTTCCTGTTGAGTTGGACGTCTAATAAACGACGTTGAAAAATGCAGGGTAGAATCATCAGCGTAGGAGTGGATAGGGCTTTGTGTTTGACTTAGAAGATCATTAATGAATTATAGAAAGAGAGTGGGTGATAGGACAGAACCCTGGGGAACACCACTATTGATAGATTTAGGAGAAGAACAATGTCCGTCTACAGTAGCTGCAATAAAACGGTTTGAAAGGAAACTTAAGATGAAGGTACAGAGAGAAGGATAGAAACCGAATGAGGGTAGTTTGGAAATTAAAGATTTGTGCCAGACTTTATCAAAAGCTTTTGATATGTCAAGGGCAATAGCAAAAGTTTCACCAACCAAGATTCAGTTAGGAAAGCTAGAAGATCGCCAGTAGATCGCCCTTTACGGAAACCGTACTGATGATCAGATAGAAGATTGTGAGCAGATAGATGCTTAAGAATCTTCTTATTAAGTATAGATTCGAAAACTTAAGAAAGGCAGGAAGTCAAAGCTATAGGACATAGGCTAAGGAAAGGTGGAAGTAGATAGATTAAGACGGAAAAGTTTGACCAGGCAGGGTGCAAGCACAGAAGCACAGTTTTTGAGAACAATAGGAGGGACTCCGTCAGGACCGTAAGCCTTCCAAGGATCTAGGCCAGAAAGGGCAAAGAAAACATCATTACGAAGGATCATTAATGACAGGCATAATATAGTCAGAGGGTGGAGAAGAAGGAGGAACAAGCCCTTCATCAATCAGAGTTGAATTTTTAGCAAAGGTTTGAGGGAAGAGTTCAGCTTAAGAAGTAGATGAGACAGCTATGGAGCCATCTGGGTGAAGCATAGGAGGGAAAGATGAAGAAGAAAAAATGTTAGAGATGTTATTTGCTAAATGCCAGAAGTCACGAGAGAAATTTGATTCAGAAAGATTTTGACATTTTCTATGAATGAAAGAGTTTTTGGTAAATTGAAGTAAAGATTTGGCATGATTACGGGCAGAAATATAAAGGGCATGAGTTTCAGGAGATGGATGCTTACGGTACCGTTTGTGAGCCACCTCTCTATCTCGGACAGTATGAGAACAAGCAGAGTTAAACCAAGGTTGCCGAGCTTTAGGATTAGAGAAAGTGTGTGGAATGTACGCCTCCATGCCAGAGACTATGACCTCAGTTATGCGCTCTGCACAAAGAGATGGGTCTTTGATATGGAAGCAGTAATCATTCCATGGAAAATCAGAGTAGTACTGCCTTAGGTCTTCCCACTTAGCTGAGTTGAAGTGCCAGAAGCACCTCCGCTTAGGTGGGTCCCGAGGCGGCACCGGAGCGATAGGACAGGTTACATAAATAAGATTGTGATCGGAGGAGCCCAACGGAGAGAATAGTTTCACAGAGTAAGCAGAAGGGTTAGTAGTTAGGAAAAGATCAAGAATGTTGGGCGTGTCTCCAAGGCGGTCAGGAATACGGGTAGGGTGCTGCACCAGCTGCTCTAGGTCTTGGAGGATCGAAAAGTTGTAGGCTTGTTCACCAGGTTGTTCAGTGAAAGAGGATGATTGCCAAAGCTGGTGGTGAACATTGAAGTCCCCAAGAATGGAAATTTCTGCTAAAGGAAAATGAGATGAGATGTGCTCCACTTTTGATATTAAATAGTCGAAGAATTTTACATAGTCAGAGGAGTTAGGTGAGAGATATACAGCACAGATAAATTTAGTAAGAGAGTGACATTGAAGTCGAAGCCAGTTGGTAGAAAATTCGGAAGATTCAAGGCCGTGGGCACGAGAGCAAGTGATGTCATTGCGCACATATACGCAACAGCCAGCTTTGGATTGAAAATGCGAATAGAGACAGTAAGAGGAGACAGAAAAAGGTCTGCAGTCAGTGCTCCCAGACAACTGGATTTCGGTGAAGAAAAGAAGATGAGGTTTAGAGGAGGAGAGAGGATGTTCAACAGAGAGAAAGTTAGATCTAAGACCGCGAATGTTGCAGAAGTTTAAGGAGAGAAGGCTAGACGAAGTATCAAGACACCTCGAGTCGTCACCTTTGAGTTGGTCCGACCTGGGGATATTTATGGTCCCCTCCCAAGTAAGGGACTCCGAGGCTGGGTGAATGGTCGCCGTAATGAAATTTTGAGTGAAGATAGTGTAGGGATGTAAGTGCATGTAGTGTAATGTGGCAGTAAAAGGAATTGTCTTTAGAGTGCAGGCTGCAGCTACTCTCTTGTGTATCTGAGACACTAATAGATATGGAAAGAGAGGACACGGGAGATTTCAATGATAAGTCTGCAGCACCTCCTCAACTCCCGTAAGTACCTCCCCGGGAGTATTTCACCATGGCGGCAGGTGTCTGACTGTCTACTCCCACCGCCTTAAGACAAAAGCCTATCTTAAGTTCAACCCCTCAGATGCTCAGAGTGGATTCCGCTTACGGCAGAGGTAGTTTTATCCCCATTAAGCAAAAGGATGTGGTGCATGTTTTGTACGGCTCTCGCCCTTACGGTCACCAGTCACCAGTCGCCAGTCACAATTTTAGCTTTAAGCTCTTTACGGAAAGGTAAAAGATAGCGATCACCAGACTACGTGACTTATTCTCTTATTCTCTTACTGTCTTCTTTATAGGGACTGGCAACTAAGCGGGCTTTGTGGTACCCATTTTTGTTGTGCCCTTGGCCAGTTCCTTGTGATAAAAAAAAAAAAAAAAAAAAAAAAAAAAAAAAAAAAAAAAAACGTGGGCAAGACGGTGGCTGAATCACTCACAAAACACGCAGCTCCGGAACATCTCTAATAGAGGCATAGGGATTGAAACACACACATTTGGGTCTTCAAAAGTTGCATCACATATGATCATATACACACTATATTCACACGCTATTCACTCTAGAAACGATCTACAACAATGTGTTTTTTGTTTTTTGTTTATTTTGAAAATAAGTTGTGAGAATGATAACTATAGGTATCTTCAGCTTAACCGAAATCTTGGTCATATGATCATTATTCTTCCACCAATTATTGTGTGCTACATTTAATGCAAAGTTTATTTTCATAATGACTCTTTATTCATATTGCATAGGTGATATATATATACAGCATATATATATATATATATATATATTTTAGCATATATATATATAGCATATATATATATAGCATATATATATAAAAGCATATATATATATATATATATATATATATATATATATATATATATATATATATATATTATAAAATATATAGCATATATATATATATTATTATATAATATATATATTTTATATAATATATATTCATATATAATAGCATATATATATATATCTATAATAATATAAGCGAAAATGTGTCTGTCCCGTCTGTCTGTCTGTCTGTCCTGTCTGTGTGTGTTGTGTGTGTGTGGGGATAGTTTTCCCCCCCCCGTGGCGCAATCACCTCATATGGCACATTTTTGGGAAACCCGGGTTGACCAGGGGGAAAGGGCCATAAGCCCACTTATGAGATGATCCGATCACTTCTTCTTTTTTTTCTTTTTTTCTAGCAGCCTATTAGCGATAATTGTGAAAAAAAGTGGGTTGCGAGAATGGGCCCTACCCATAACTACGTCACGGTTTGTTTACATCGGTGCATTGTGGGGATAAGGCGGGGTCGCCGCGGGTGGACCTACGAAGGGAAAAGTACGGCGATGGAAGAATTTCGAGTTATTTTGCGCGAAATTGATATTCCAGGTGCTATATTACTGCGCTCTGTTCTCGCTGACAACACTATAAAGAAGACCTGAGGTAATGGCTGATGTGCAGAGGCTTCTAAACCAAGAAAACAGAGTCATAACAGAGCCTCGTCAAATGGGAAGCAACTGGTGGGTACGTAATGTGTCCCTACCACTTGCTTACTTCTTAATGAGACTCTGCTGTGACTGTTTTCCTGGTTTAGAAGCCTTTGCACATCAACCATCACCTCAGGTCTTCTCTATGTTGTCAGCGAGCACGGAAATATAGCACCTGGAATATCAATTTCGCCCGAAACAACTCGAAAAATTTTCATCGTCGTAGTCTTCTCTTTGTAGGTTGTACATATTCATGGTTATGATAGTATTAAAATGCCTTATTAATTGAGTTCCTTTTGTTGTCTTTCCTCATAATAAGTAGTGGTACATCATGGTTTAAGTGTTACTTGACGAGCCAATGAATACTCTTGGTTACCGGGCATTTCGCCCACACGTCAATTCGCCCACATGTAAGAGTCAATTCGCCCACTCTAAAGTCATTCGCCCACACGATCCATGTCATGGAGTCATGTAACTATATCTTCCTCTGGCAGAAATGGAATGAACCACCAGTAACCTTGGGCGAAATGACGGTAAATTTCTAGTGTTTGCCCATAAACTCTCCCACTTCCCCCAAACAAGTTTGGGGACCGGTGGGAATGCGGGGTTTTCGGTTGGGGGAACAATTATGCGTCAGAAGCACGTAATTAAAGAGTTGTGTAGGGGGGGTTAAAATTCCCTAGATCTAGGGTAATTTCCTTATATCTAGAGAAAATTGCCTAGCCAAAATAAACCTAACCTAACCAAAATTAACCTACCCTAGCAGGGGGCTTGACCCACCGATAACCTAACCTAACCAAATCTAACCTAACCTAACCTAACCAAATCTAACCTAACCTAACCTAACCATATCTAACCTAAACTACCCAAATCCAACCTACCCTAACCTAACCTAAACAAAACTAACCTAGCTAACCTCCTAGCGGGGGTTGGGGGGGTTCTCGACACACTAAACAAATATAACCTAGCCTCCTATGCAGGGATGCTCGAAAATCCCTCGTAAGGGACAACTTACGAGTGTATGGCTACAATAACCTTACGAGGGTGGGCTGAGGGAGATGCTCGTACCGAGCCGTCACTCCCGTACGGTTATCGGTGGCCTCTGGGTGGGGAATATAGGGATATTCTAGGGATATGTGTGGGAAAATTCTGCTAACCAATCACAGAGCAGCGCCCTTCATGACGCGGCCTTATCTAGCCAATCATCATGCTCTCAGCTGTCAGGGAGCCCGATAAATAAATTTAAAGAGACTTCAAATGCCGCTGTTATGCTAAAATCGGCCTCTTTCGAGAAATCGTCCCGCGGACGCCTATTTAATCTAAATAACTCTACAACACTTAACACAAACCTATCATAAACCTTACCTAACCTAAACCAGACCTAAACATAACTTAACCTAAACACTATGTTTGCCGGTGTTGAGCTAAGATTGGCTGATTTCCGAAATAGGGCCGATTTTTTTGCTCACTATCGCCAGAATGTTACGATAATACAGCTGCCACATTAGCCTTTCAGCGTAATATTTTCCCACTGATTACTACAGAGACGTACCCAGGGTAATATACTTCGATTTTCCCCCT
>JACEEZ010024248.1:0-89411 GCA_016584305.1 Chionoecetes opilio
CACCCACCCACCACAAACCACAACACCCACCCACACACAAACACACACCACAACACACACACAACCAACACAAACACACCTCGCACACAACACACACCACACAACCCGTACACACACAATACACCAACACACATTACACACCAAAGACCACACACACATACACATCCCCCAACACACACACACACACACACAAAACCCACAACACACACCACACACAAACACAACACACACACAACTCACACACACACACTCACCCCCAACACACCACACACACACCCAACACACAACACACACACACACACACCAACCCCACACACCCACACACACACACACACACACACACACACACACACACACAAAACACCACACACACATAACCAACCCTCATAAACAAAGGAAACCCCGATGACAAAAACCACAAAAAAAACGAAAAAAAAAGTCTCATTACGCAAAACAACCCATAAAAAAAAGACCACAACAAAAACACAACAACGGGAATATTAAAAAGGTGAGACGCGATACGGTGAATATTTGAGGGGAGAAAAAAATGGAAAAAAAACTAAAACAAATCCAGAAAAAAGGAATGATACAAAGGTTTTTAATAAAAAATTTAAATTTAATCATGGGGAACCTCTTTGGGAGGGGCGCCCATCCCCAACCTGAAGAGCACCCAAACCATCCTATTCCGACCTGTATGTCTACTACTCAAAAAAGTTCAATATGGGGGCCCAAATAATGGCCCAATCTAACTCCAAGCGTACAACTCTTAAAAGTTCCAAGATAATAACCAACCATGGTCCCGATCAAACTCCAGCTCTATTACCCGAAAAAGTTCCAAGATTTTAAACCCAAACCACATCAAAGGATCTTACTCAAGCTTTCTACCCTTAAAAGTTGCAAGATAATGACGGCCCAAATAGGGACCAACCCAATATGATCCCTTTTAATGACCAGTCCAACTCCCACATATTTTTTTTTAACTGGAGGATAAAAATTCTTACCCCTGAAACTGGGGGAGAAAATCAATGTTTATGCCCCCATGCGGGAATGTGAGAAAAACAGGATCATTACAGAATTGGATGCAAATCACTCAAAAATCAAAGGGTTTTAGAAATCTGATCCGCATTATACAATTTTACCCCAAAAGTATTTGGGTTTACGATGGTTGTGGGTTGGAGTTGAAATAGCTGGGGGGAAGGGCAGCAAATCGCTTGCGAGAGACTTGAGGTGAATTTAAGGGGGCCCCACATTGGGTTTTTTTCCCAAAAATTTAACGGATTTTCCTTATTTGCAGTCGTTTTCTGAAAGGGAGGGAAGGTTCCGTTGTAACCCCTACCTTGATATAAACCCCCTTAATAAATACTTAAATAAACCCCTTTAAAAGTCCCAAGATGACACAAATACCCAACGCCAAACCTACATCCCAAGTCTTTTGGGAAATAAACCAAAGGTTTTTAAAAAATCTGCGTACACGTTTTTTGAGGCAATGGTGGTGTGTTATCGAGACTACTCAAGGGGTATTGTGACCCATAATAACTTTTACGAAAGTCGGCCTGGTTTTTTTTATGCAATTGAAACATACGGTTTCGTTCTCGCAGTAGCTCAGCAAAGCCTTTCATTAAGGCTTGCCACGCCCACGGTTTACTGGTGGACTTATGACAAGGAATCATCCTGAATAAGAATTGAAGAAGGTAGTCCTATAAAGAGTGATTTGCCCAAGAAAGTTATGAAGGGGCGGTGGGAATGAATCAAATTTAAAGGATCATCTACAAGTAATAAAGATTTTAATATATATAAAGACGACGTAGACAAAATATGGAAACGTGATATAGAGATATATTATAATGAAAATAAATCAGTATTAAGAATACACATCATCAGTGAGGAAACTGCATACATGGAAATGAATAAGGTAAACAGAAGGAGGAAAGAACCCATGAGTGACAGAGAAACACAAAAAAACAAATCACCACAATATCATTAATAAACACACGAAAACACACCCACACCCACAGCGAAAAAAGCAAACCACACACACCAACACACCAGCACCAACACATACAAGCAAACACACAACAAGAAACACACACTCACACACAACCACACAACACACACACACCACACACACACACACACACACGAAAAAAACACACACACACACGTACACACACAACACACACAAACACACCACTTAAACACACAAACACACACAACACACATACACACACACACACACCGCACCACACAACACACACCACACCACACACACACACAACTCCCAACACCACACATCCACACACACTACACACACACACACAGCACACACACACACACACACACACACACAACACACACACACACCCACACACACACACACATACACACACACACACCAAACAGACACACAACACACACACACACACACACACACCACACACACACACAACACGACACACACCACACACACTACACACACGCCCTCATGGAAACAAGGACACCCCCATGATCAAAAACACACAAAAACGAGAACAAAGTTTCATTACAGCAAACAAACACCATAAAAAAAGAGCCACAACAACACAAAACATCAGGGTATATTAGAAAGGTGAGACAGCGATACAGGTGAATATATGAGGGGAGAAAAAAATGGAACAAATTTAAACACATCCAGAAATAAGAATAGATAGCTATGGTTATTATAAATATTAATTATCCTGGGGAACACGTCGCTTGGAGGGACGCGCCCGCATCGCCAATCCTGAAGAGCATCCTACCATCCTATACTCCGACCTTGTATATCCTACGTACTCTTAAAGTTCAATATGGGGGACCCAATAATGGCCCAGATCCTAACTCCAAGCTGTCAACTCTTAAAAGTTTTCCAAGATGAATGACCCACCAATATGGTCCAGATCTAACTCCAAGCTCTATTAGCCCATGTAAAAGTTCAAGATGATTGACCGACCACTCTAAGGATCTTACTCCAAGCTGTTCTACCCTTAAAAGTTGCAAGATATGACGGACCACAATATATGGACCAGATTCCAATAATATGATTTGATCATGATTGATATCAATGACAGATCCAACTCCCAACATATTTGTTTATACTGAGGAATACTATTCTTATCCCTGAAACTGCGGGAGCAAATCAATTTTGTTAGTGGCCCCAGTGCGGGAATGTGAGGAAAACAGTGATCATTACAGAAATTGGATGCAAATCACATCACTCAAGGTATGTAGAAAATCTGCATCCGCATTATATTTAATTTTAACCCAAACGTATTGGGTTGAGGTATGGTTGTGGTTGGGAGTTGAAATAGCTGGGGCAAGGGCAGCAAGTCCGCTTGCGAGAGACGGTTGAGGTGAATTCAAGGTGCCTACACTTGGGCATTATCGTCCCAAGTTTAGACCGGGATTATTCATACTATATATGCAGTCGTTTATCTGCAGGGTAGCGATAGGTTTCCGTTGTACCGTACCTTGTGATATAAAACCACTGATAAATACCTTGAATAATCCTTCAATTCCCAAGATAGACCCAAAATATGCCCAACGCCAGACCTACATGTCCCAGATTTATTGGCAAATAACTAAGGATTGGTAAATGATCTTGGTACAGCGTAATGAGAAGCGCGTGGTGGTGTGTGTGTTAATCGAGAGCTGACATCAAGGCTTATATGTGACACAATAAGTAGACTTTTACGAATGTCGCCTGGTTTTGTAAAATTAATGATGACAACTGCGGTTTCGGTTTCGCAGTAGCTCAGCAGAGCCTTCCAGGAAGGGCTTGCCACAGCCCACGGGTTAACGTGGATTGACTATGACAAAGGAATTCCTGAATAAGAAGTGATCGAGGTATTCTATAAAGAGTGTTGACCAAGAAAGTTATGAAGGGCTTGGAATGAATCAATTAAGGAACTCTACAGAGAAATAAAGATTTATAAATATATATAGAAAGCGACGTATACAAAAGATGGACACGTGATCTAGAAAGATGATATCAATAAAGAAAATAATCAGTATTAAGATACCATTCATTCAGCAGGAGGAACTGCATCATGGAAATGAATAGGTTTAAACAAGAATTAGAAAAGACCCATGAGGTGACAGAGAAACACAAAAACACAAATCAACAAAATATACTTATAAAACACAAACTAAAAACCACCCCAGCCACCACCAAACACACACACACGACACCCACACAAACACAATACAACAAACACACACCTCGCGACACAACTTACACACACATCACACACACACACGCGACACACACACACACACACCACACACACACACACCCCCGTACACACACACACACACACAACACACTTACACACACAAACACACCACACACACATAACACCCCACACACATCAGCACCACACACACACCGACACACACACACACACACCACACACACACACACAGCAGGGCCACACACACACAGCACACACAACAACCTCACACACACACACTCACAACACACACACACACCACACACACACACACACACACAGCACACACACACACACACACACACATACACACACCACACACAAACAACACACACACACACACACACACACACACACACACACAACACACACACACACACCACACACACACACACACACACACACAACAACACACTAACACACACCCTCATTGCAACAAAGGACACACCCTATGATCAAAACACACAAAAAACGAGACGCAAAAGTCTCATAAACAGCAAAACAAACACCATAAAGAATAAAGACCACAACAACAACAAAACAACAGGGATATAAGTGAGAAAGGTGAGACAGCGATTACGTTGAATTATGAGGGGGAGAAAAAAATGGAAAACAAAACTAAAACATATCCAGAATAGAGATAGATAGTAAAGGTTAATTAATAAATCATTAATTAATCATGGGTAACACGGATACGTTTTGAAGGAAGTCGCCGCCTCGCCAATCCTGAAGAGCATCCTACCCCTAGACTCCGATCTGTATAGTCTACTACTCTTAAAGTTCAAATATGGGGGGCCCAATAAATGGGCCCAGATCTAACTCCAAGCTGTACGTACTCTTAAAAGTTCCAGATTTAATGACCCAACCATGGTCCAGATCTAACTCCAAGCTCTATTACCCGTAAAGGTAGTTCAGATGATTGACGCAACCACATCTAAGGATCTTACTCCCAGAGCTGTTATACCCTTAAAAGTTGCAAGATAATGGCACGGTACCACAACATATTCACGCAAATTCCCATATGATGCACTATCAATACTAAACACAGATCCAACATACCCCATATTGTTTTATACTGGAGGATCACTAATTTTTATCCCTGAACTTGCGAGGACAAATAAATTGTTAGTGCCACCAAGTGCGGGTAAATGTGAGAAAAACGTGATCATATACAGATTGAGAAAATGCAATCCACATCACATCAAGGTTGTAGAAATCTGCTCCGGCATTATATCTAAATTTTAACCCAAACGATTAGGGTTGAGGTATGGTTTGTGGTTGGGAGTTGAATCGCATGGGGCAGAATGGCAGCAAGTCGCTTGCGAGAGACGGTTTGAGGTGAAATTCAAGGGTGCCACACATTGGAGTTGTCCCAAGATTAAGACGGTTCATTATTCATAGTACATATATAATGCAGTCGGTTAAATCTGAAGGTAACATAGGTTCCGTGTAAGCCGTACCTTGATATAAACCACTGAATAAATACTTGAATTCAATCCCTTCAAAGTCCGCAAGATAGACACAAAATATCACCAACGCCAAGACTAACTTCCAAGATCTTTTGGCAAATACCACAGAATTGTGAAATATCTGCGGTACATCGGATAGTTAATGCAGATGGTGGTGTGTGGTTTATCGAGAGCTGACATCAAGGGTACGTTAATGTGACACAATAAGTAGACTTTTGGCGAATGTCGGCCTTGGTTTTTGTATGCAATATGAAAACACTGCGGTTGCGGTTTCGCAGTAGCTTCCCCAGCAGAGCCTTCAGGAATGCTTGCCCACAAGCCCACGGTTATCTGGATTAGACTATGACAAGAATTCCAATGATAGAATTGAAGAAGGTAGTTCTATAAAGAGTGTTGAACCAATAAAGTTTATGAAGGGCGTGGAATGAAATCAATTTTAAGGAACATCTACAAGAAAATAAAGATTTATAATATATATAAAAGAAGACGTATACAAAGATGAAACGTGAGATAGAAAGATATATGATAATAGAAATAATCTAGTTTAAGATACACATCATTCTGGATGAAACTGCATACATGGAAATGGAAATAAGGTAACAAGAAGGAGGAAAGAACCATGAGTGAGACAGAAGAACACAAAAACACAAATCAACAAAAATGTTATTTTAAAACACAACTAGAACACACACACCCACCACAGCACAACACACACACACAGACACACACACAAACTACATACACAAACACACACATCGCACACGAACACACACACAACACAGACACACACACACCACACACACGTACACGCACACGACACACACACACACACTTACACACACAACACACACACACCACCACCCAACACACGCATACACACACACACACACACACACACACACCACACACACAGCTACACACACACACACACACAACTCACAACACACACCCACACACACACACACAACCACACAACAGCCACACACACACCGCACACACACACACACACACACACACACCAAACACACACACACACAACTCACACAAGACACACACTCACACACCCCGACACACCACCACACATAAACCACACACACCAGCACACGGCACACAACACACAGGACCACACACACACACACACACACACACACACACACACACCACAACACAACTACACACACCACACACACACACACCACACACACACACACACAACACACACACACTCATGAAACAAAGGAACACCCCGCTGATCAAAAACACCAAAAACGACAAACGAAAGTCTCATTAAGCAAACAAACAACTAAAAAAAAAGACCACAACAACAACAAAACAACAGGGATTTATGGAGAAAGGTGAGACGCGATACAGGTGACTATAGAGGGGAGAAAAAATGGAACAAATTTAAAACACATCCAGAAATAAAGATAGATAGCTATGTTAATTAAGTAAATAATTAATTAATCATGGGAGAACACTCGATTGGAGAGAGCGGCCGTCTGGGGCGCGTCGCACAAATCCTGAAGAGCATCCTAACCATCCTACTCTCCGACCTGTATAGTCTTCTCTCTTAAAAGTTCAAATATGGGGGACCAATAATGGCCAAACAAATCTACTCCCAAGCTGTACAACTCTTAAAGTTCCAAGATGCGTGGGGTGGTGACAAACCACTACAGTCCAGATCTAACTCCAACTGCTCTGTTTACCCGTAAATGTTTCGCAAGATGGATTGACCACCACATCTAAGGATCTTTACTCCAAGCTGTTTCTACACACTTAAAAGTTGCAAGAATAAGACGGCCCAATATGGACCAGATTCCCAATAATGTTTCTCATGATATGATATATGGACAGGATCCAACTCCCACATATTTGTTTTATAGTGGAGGATAGAATAATTCTTATCCCTTAACCTGGCGGAGCAAATCAAGTTTTAGTGCCACGCAGTGCGGGAATGTGAGAAAAACAGTGATCATTTACAGATTGGTATGGCAAATCACATCAACATCAAGTTGTAAGAAATCTGCATGCCGCATTATGATCTAATTTTACCCACAGCGTCTAGGGTTGAGGTATGGTTATATGGTTGGGAGTTGGAAATAGCTGGGGCGAAGGGCAGCAAGATCCGCTTGCGAGAAGACGTTGAGGTGAGATTCAAGGGTGCCACCTTGGGCTTTTGCCCAAGATTTCACGGGAGTATTCATGTATTTAGGCAGTCGTTTATCTGACGGTAAGCATAGTTCCAGTTGTACCGTACCTTGATATAAACCACTGAATAAACCCCTTGAATAATCCCTTCAAAGTGCCCCAAGTAGACACGGGGGCTATAGCAAACACAACACATGACCAAGACCTACATCCCAAGAATCTGTTTGGCAAATAACACAAGGGATTGGTAACTATCTGCGTACAAGCGTAATGAGGCAGATGTTGGTGTGTGTTATCGGAGAGCTGAAACATCAAGGCGTTAGATGTGACACAATAAGTAACTTATACAATGTCGGCCATGGTTTATTGTATGCAATGATAAAAAATGCGGTTTGCGGTTTCGGAGTAGCTCGAGGCAGGAGCGGCTTCAGGAAGGCTTGCCACAGAGCCCAGGAAACGGGTTAACTGGATGGACTATGACAAGGAATTCCTGAATAAGAATTGAAGAGGTAGTTATAAAGAGTGTTGACCAAAGAGTATCGAGGGCATGGAATGAAATCAAGAGTTAAGAACCTACAAGAAATAAAGATTTAAATAAATATATATAGAAAGACGACCGTATACAAAAGATGGAAACGTGATATAAGAAGGGATAAATATTAAATAGTGCAAAAATATCAAGTTTCAGATCACATCATTCAGGGAGGAAACTGTGCATACATGGGAAATGAATAGAGGTAAACAATAAGGAGGTAAAGAACCATGAGTGACAAGAGAAACACAAAACACAAATCACAAGAAATATAATTATACCACAACAACAAAAAAATAAAAGCCCGGGAACCACCCACACACACAAACAAACACACAACAACCGAACTACAGCCCACACGAGCACATGACACAGGTATATAAACAAGGCACACACCTTCTCACACACAACACACACACACACACACACCCACACACAAACACACACACACACACACACACACACGTACACAACAAACACACACAACAACACTTACCACACAAACACACACACACACATACACACCACACACACACACACACACACACACACACTGCTTGCGGAGAATAAAAACACACACACACACAACAAAAACACACGACAACACAGACTCACACACACACTCACACACACACCAAGTCAGCACACACACACACATACAACACACACACTACACACAAACGACCAACCACACACACACACCACACACACACACCACACACACACAACACACACAGACTCCATCGGCGCCACAGCGCTCGCTAAACACAAAACACACCACACACCACTACACACACCCTCAATTAAAACAAGCGTGGAAACACACGCGATGATCAAAACACACAAAAACACTGCACTAACAAAGTATCAATTACAGGCAAACAAACACATAAAAAAAGCGACCACACTAACCACAAACAAGCGATGGACATATTATGTGAAGACAAGTTGAGACCAGCGATACAGGATGAATGATATGATGGGTAGAAAAACAGATGGAGACCAATAACTAAAAAACACAAAATCAGCAACATACTAGACATAACTGGAGCGCTCAATGTTAAGTTGATAAATACAAATTAATTATCATGGGGAATCACTCGTTGGGTGGAGTGGGGGGCGGCGCGCGATGGCATGCCAATCCTGGGCAGACAGTCCGGGGGGTACTCTCAACGCATGCGGCTTTGTCCGACCTGGTATTGGTCCTACTAACTCTTACGAAAGTGTCAAATATGGGGGCCAATAATATGCCCGATCTATAAATACCAAGCTGTGACGCACTCTTAAAAGTTTCTCACTAAGATGTAATGGACCAACCATTGGTCAGATCGTAACTCCCAATAGCTCATATTGTAAAACGCTAATGTTCCAAGATGATTGGGGACCAACACACAATCTAAGGACTTACTCCAAGCATGTTCTACACTTAAAATGTTGCAAGATAATGACGGCACACTAATATCGACCAGATTCCAATGATGAATAGACCCTATCAATGACCAGGATCCAACTCCCCATATTTGTTTTGATACTGTGAGGAGAACTAGGTGGTCTTATCCCGGAAACTGTGCGGGAGCAAATAAATTTTTAGTGCCACCATGCGGGAATGTGGGAAAACATGATCATTACAGAATTGGATGCAAATCCACATCAGGTGCATCAAGGTTGTAGAAGCTCTGCATCTGGCTTTTAATCTAATTTTAACGGGTCCAACGTATTGGGGTTGAGGGTGTATGGTATGTGGGTTGGGTTGTTGAAATAGCTGGTGATCGAAAGGCAGCAAGATATGATCGCTTGCGAGCAATGACGGTTGAGGTGAATTCGAGGGTGCACAACATTGGTGTGATTTTTGTCCCAAGATATTAGACGGTATTATCATGTATTTAAATGCATCCGTTTATCTGAAACATGTAAGCATAAGGTTCCGTTGTCCGTACCTTGATATAAACAACTGAATAAGATACGTTGATAATCCTCTTCAAACGTCCCAAGATAGACACAAAATATCCAACGCCAAGACCTACATCCCCAGATCTTTTGGCAAATAACCAAGGATAAGTAAATATTTGCGTTTTCTGTAGTTAGGCATGATGGTGGTCTGTGTTATCGAGAGCTGAACTTAATGCCGTAATGTGACACAATAATAGACTTTACGTGAATGAAAAAAAAAAAAAGAAAAAAAAGAAAAAAAAAAAAAAAAAAAAAAAAAAAAAAAAAAAAAAAAAAAAAAAAAAAAAAAAAAAAAAAAAAAGAAAAACAAAAAAAAAAGAAAAAGAAGGAGCAAAAGGATTGGACAAGGAAAAAGGGGCAAGGAGGGGAAAAGAGGGGAGGAAAGGGGGGGGGGGGAAGAGGAAGAAGAAGAGAGAGAGAGAGAGTAAGAGAGAGAGGAGAGAGAAGGAGAGATAGAGAGAGAAGAGATCAAGAGAGAGAAGAGAAGAGAGAAGTAAGGGAGAAGAAGAGAGAGAGAAGAGAGGAGCAAAAACAAACACGGGAGGGAAAAAGAGGAAAGAAGGAAAAAGATAGCGAGTGAATAAAAAAAGGGGAAAAAAAGGGGAAAGGAAAAAAACAAAAGGAAAAAAAAAGAGAAGAGGAAGGAAGACAGAGGAAAAGGAAGGGAAAAGAGGGAGGAGAGGGGGGAAAAGGGGGAGGAGGAACGGGGGGGGGGAACGGGGAGAGGAGGAAGGGGAAAGGGGTGAAGAAGGGAAGGGGGGGAGAAGAAAAGGGAAACGGAAAAAGAGGGGGAAAGGGGGGGGGGAAAAGAAGGGGAGAAGGGAGAAGGAGGGGGGGGAAGGGAAAGATGGGGGGGGGGGAAAGGAGGAAGAGGGAGGGGGGGGGGGGGGTAAAGGGGGAAAAAAGGGGGGAAGGGGGAAGGAAGAGGAAAAGAGAAGGAAGGAAGAGCAGAGGGGGGGGGGGGGGGAAAAAGGGAGAAAGGGGGGGGGAATAGGAGGGAGGGGAAGGGAGGGGGGGAGGGGGGAGGAGGGAAGAAGACAAGAGGTGAGGGAAAAAAAAAGGGAAGGAAGGGGAAGGGTGAAAAAGGAAGAATGAAAAAAAAGGGGGGGGGGGGGGAAAAAGAGGGGGGAGGGGGAGGGGAGGGAAAAGGGGGAAAAAGGAAAGGGGGGGGGGGGGGAGGGGGGGAAGAAGAAAAAAGGAAAGAGAGGGGGGAGAGAAAGAAGGAAGGGGGGTGGAGAAAAAAAGGAAGGAGGGGAGGGGGGGAGGAAAAAAAAGAAGAGAAAGAAGGGGGAAGAAAAGGAAAAAGGAGGGGGGGAGAAAAAGGGGGAAAAGGGGAAGGTGAAGAGGGAAAAAAAGGAAGAGGGGGGGAAGGAAGAAAAAAGGGGGAGGGAAGGAAGGGGGAAGGGGGGGAAAAGGGAAGGAGAAAGGGGGGGAAGGGGAGGGAAAAAGGGGAAAGGGGGGAAAAAGGAGGGGAGGGGGAAGGGAGGGGGGGGAAAGGGGAGGAAGAGAGAGGTGGAAGGAGAAAAAGAGGAAGAAAGAAGAAAGAAAAAAATAAAAGCGAAAAGGGGAAGGGAGACAAGAAAGGAAAAAGATGGGGGGGGGGGAAGAGGGGGGAAACATGGAAGGGCGATCAAATAGAGAAAAAGAAAAACAAAAGGAGAGGGGAACGGAAGGGGGAAAGAAGGGAGAGGCAAAAAAATGTTCTTTAATACTCAATGGTGCACCAAGCGCTTGGTAGGCGCTCCAATGGTTCTGAAACAATTTTCGGTGTAAATTACTTGCGACATGTAGTTTCACAAGGAAAGTGCTGTGACGACGTGACCGTGGGAGGAAAGAATGAGAGACAAGCATTCCCGGTTGTGAAAGGTCTGCCAGAGAGTCCGTTTGAAATGTGCATCTTTGTGAGGCTTCGAATTTGTGGACCCATGCAAGTTTGTCAACACAAGCACGCCTTAGGAACGTGATTGTTTCAATTGACAGTCCAGGAAATGCCAAGATTATGTACTGTCATCAAACAAAAGTCCCCCCCCCCCCCGCCATCAGTTGACAGAATGCTGTTTACAAGATTGGTTTCATGAGACTAGTTTTTTGATGTGCAGAGGGGGAATATTTTGGTGTGCTTCTTCCTGGTCAACAAGTGGGCTCATGTACAAGGTTAGGAAGCCCATGGTTTAAGATCAGAGAGTCGGGAGGGCCAACTTCGTCTGAACCCATGCCTCGTCTTCGCTTCTCTCGATCTCTACTATCCCACATTTAAAACAAAGGAAAGCAGGATACTTTGTGTATCCACGTTGTGGCCAGAAGGGGCACAACCAATTTTAAGGTCACACTAGAGTCCGAATGTGTTTGTCATTGGCAATACTCATGACCTCTTACACCATCTCCATATTTCTCACGGAAGACAGACACGAATGCCCATAGGGAACTGAGCCAAAACACAGTACCTACCAGTGTGTAGAATGACCAACACTTAAAGCTCCGCTGTTTGGAAGGCTATCAATAAACAATCCCAGTCATTTGATTGTAGATTGAAAAGCCCTAATGCATTCAGTAACCAGGAAGGTTATGGCAAAAAACAATAACGCTCTGGCACTTCGAAGTAACTGCAGCCAATGTAACGATTCTCTGGTTTCGAAAGTAATGTATACCTTCACTCCTTGTTCCAGTATGTTTTTCTCGTTTCAGTCTTGATGCTAGTATTTCTGAAGCTTTTTTTTTTTTGGAGAGGGCCCAAAATCACGTGCTAATCAGTCACTGTCAGTGCTGATCGAATCCCCTACGAACTGAATCCTAGTGAATGTCAAGACTGAATCAGTGCTGAGTCACTGCGTTCTTCACCAGACATCAGCACTTCAGATATATTCTAGAGGGAGGTAAGTTGTTTCGAAACTGCGCAACTGGACTTTAAGCTGGACAATGAAGGCATTGGTCTTATAGGCTGACGGTAGAATTAGATTTCTATTTTAAAACCTTTTATTTTTCCGTTGTTAGAAATCCTAGATGTTTTCACTAAACAAAAGAGTAACAGTCTGTGGAGTGAACCGTTTTGCCTCATCGCAAACCATGGTGGATACCAAATGCCTGAAACGTGCACGTGTACTCCCTATGGTACAACATCCGTAATCTCTCGAAACACAATACCTGCTTTGCGCCACTTTGTGAGGGGCCCATTAGCTTGTCTTGACACCGATTTCACTTATAAAATAATGCGAATATATGGCTTGTTTGACAATACGCCTGATGCCTTGCCCTCTGACTTGGCATGGTGAAAACTACCACATATATGCAAGGAAGTCAGGGTTGTTAGAGGCGTTGCATTTAACGACAAGACCAGTAGCAGGAAGCGACATGATCTGAACAAAATGAAGTTATACCGTATGTAATAACACTACAGCTGGCATTTACAAGCGTTGAAACAAAAAAACAGCATAAACGAATAGTAACTTACATGGTGAATGGTGTTGTTTACAAGTTACAAGAAAAGCCATAACAATCCTCACTATTCCACTATCCTAGCTTTCTGTTTGCAGCATATTGATAGTACTGAACTACTTGGGGAGCTGTACCGAAACACCTCTCACATCGCACGGTCTCAGTTAAATGCCAAACAAGTTGCCACATCTCTCATGATCAAATCAAATTCGTAACACTGGCAAGTGTACTACTCTCACAGGGATTTTATGCTTATCTGGAGGTTAGACCTGTGGAGAAAAAGACTTGAACGTTCATAAAAAAAACCGGACTACAGATTGTGGAATCACATGCCACTTTAGTCTAATAGCTCAATAACTAACTCACAATTTTTGTTTTTTTTTTTTTTTCCTTCAAATTGTTCCCCGATGTAATTGCCCCGCACAAAGCCACTAGTTATCCCAGTGAATTCCTTGTCTTGTTTAGTGTGTTAGAATACTAACTCCGGTGATATAGCAACTGTCCGTGGGGAACAATTTGAAGGAAGAAAAAAAATTGTTGAGTTGATTTTTTGATCTTATTTTAGAGGGAGACTAAAATTGGCAATGGCTGAGTTCCAAACTCTGTGTCAGTTTTTTTCTAGCCGTCAGTTTTTTCTCCACAGCTTCCCTCCATTGCAAACAATTTCCACTTGTGAGCTAGAGTGTGTCCCTCTTATCTTACACAAGGGCAAATTTTGGTTGCGAGTCCACTATTGGGGTATTTCGATGTCTGTCTTCGTGAGAATATTGAGATGTACAGTGGCGTCGATAGTCCTTGAGTGTATTGCAATATGGACAAACACAATTGAGCATCTTGTTGACCTTAAAAATGGTGTCTTTCCTTGCGTGGTCAACCAGACCGTCGGATCCACAAAGGATCCCTGCTTTCCGCTGTATATGTGGATAGCAGACAGCTTGAGAGAAGCATTGGGTTCAAACGTTGGCCTCCGAGATCTGATCTTAAGCCGGGATCCTACATTGTCAATGAGCCCTTGGTTGAAGGAGAGTACATATATTCCCACCTCTGGCACATAAAACTATGTCTCATTGTACCAATTTGTAAAAGCATTAGGTCAACTTGATGGCGACCTGTTTGAAGATACTCATCTTGCATTTCCTGGACTGTCAATTGAAAAAAATCAAGGCCGTGTGTTTTTGATGGTCCACAAATTCGACCGCTATATCAAGAGATTGAAACATTTTTCAACGGTACTATGTCCAGACCTTGAAAAGAAGGCTTTGCTTCACCCTTCAAAGACGTCGTCAAGAACTCTTTTTCTTCTTGTAAGTTTACACCGTGCAGTAAATGAACACAGGGGAAATTGTGTCGAAACTATTGGAGAGCTACAAAGCGTGCGCTTAGGTTGCACTGAGTATTAAAGGTACATTTTTTTTAGTTATTTTGCATAGCCATCTTGCCAACTTTCGCGGAAAATCCTTGGGGCTGATGGCTAGCGACGAGCAAGGTGAACGAATTTTCACCAAGATTTGAAGTTATGGGAGACACGGCGTTACCAGTGAGATGGATGTTCATATGATGCTGACTATGTTGGAGCAATCAAACGCGATTAAGTCCTCAAGTTGAAACCACTCCAACAAAGGCTACAAACCGTAAATTTTTACCTTAACCCTCACACAAATTAATAGCATTATCCCTTCCTAAAAACAGATAGGTTAAATACCATTCTATTCATGCCTATTTCTTTCACATTTTCATTGTAAATGTTAAAATTTGCACTGTTTATAAAATAAGCACTGTTACTGTTATGTACAGTATTTTTTGCCATATTTTTTACGAAAACGAAAAATCCTCAGGTCAAAAACTTGACGTAGATAGAGAAAAACCTGAGATCAGTTTTGATATCACACCCAAAAATTACTTAATAACAAGTGTCAGACCTAACTCCACAAAATTTGTTCCCCAGTGTGATACTATGAATGTCAGTAGGAGTATGAGAATTTGTCAGGAACAAAATTTTTTTTTTTAAAGGAAGTGTTAATATGGAACTTATGTGAGTACGCAGAGGAGAGGTGAAAATATACATGAAGAATCGTAAAAGAAAATTATGAATATAACCACTGTAATACATGACCTGGACCCAGTGAAGGAGGTGGGTATGGCAATCAGCGTGAGAAATGAGGAAATATATCAACGTCAAAAAGCAGGGGCGAGCGAACGACGCAGGCTGGAGGGCGGAGAACCCTTGAAGCTTGAAAGGTGTATCGGAAATCTCTTCATGTTTGTATAGCTCTGTAGATTCACCTAAGGGGCGGGCAAACGGTAACACATACAGGGCTTACTGGCGAAGCAAGAACCGGTAAGCAAGGTGGGAGTAACAGGGTAAGAAATATATCAGATACCATCGTGTTATACGATATGAGGTTGTCAAGAGGGTCAAACAAGATTAAAAAAAGGTTATCTATAAAGAAATGATGTACCTGCGAGCACAGGATCCCTTGAATGCGAATTAGGATCCAGATCCAAGGAGACAAAACCCCTTATACCGACACAGGCGCTGAGGGAGAAATGGGGATCAGAGAATTAGATAAAAGAAGACCTAGGAAAACGAAAAGAGCAGAAAAAGGGCGCCATGAGAGGGATAAAGAAAAAGAGAGAAGGAGAGGAGAAGAAAGAAGAAGGATGTTGCTAGTAGATAAACAGGTAGTAGGAAACTTAACGGAGAGCATCCAGTACCCACCATTAGTCCGTCCTCTGGGGGGGCATGGATACCTCGCACCTGTGTTACCCCTCACTAATTGCACGGTGGCCTGCAGGTAGAATGTGTAAGCCCCTATTGTGACTTTTCTGAGATTAGGACTCGAATCCGTGGGAAGCATAACTAAGAAATGGCCTTAGGGGGGAAAGAGGGAAGGGAGAAGAGAAACGCTAGGGAGATAGGTAATTGGAAGGGAAAAGTGAATGAATTTAGGGCATGGGGAAGGGGTTTGGGTAGATTTTTGCGTTGGACCGATGTGCTTCGTGCCTGTGAGTCGAAATCCACCAACTGCATATTAACCTGCTTGTTCGTTTGTACTAAAAGATGACTCGGTGAGGCACACGGAGTGAGTGTGTGAATGAGGAGGGGGGGGGTGGTGGGGTGGATGCGGCACAGTGCGGAAAGTGACGTGACAAAGTGTGCGTGTGTTTTAATTAATAGAGAGAGAGATGCGATGAAGAGATAGAGAGAGAAGAGGAGAGAGATGAGAAGAGATGAGGAGAAGAAAAAGAGTTGTAGAAGCGAGAGAGGAGAGACGAGATAGTGCTAAGAGAGAGTAGAGAGAAATCATACCGTCAGAACAAGGACAGACGAGACAGACAGACATATCACTCGGATTAACAGATAAAATAGACAGGCTTGTAGTGAGGGGTTTTTCGGGGTTTTTTGTTGGGGGTTGTTGGGGGGGTTGGTGTGTTTTATGTTGTGGTTTTTGGGTGTTTGTGTGTGTTGTGTGTGTGTGTGTGTGTGTGTGGGGTGTTTTTGTGTGTGTGTGTGGTGTGTTGGGGTTGTGTATGCAGTTACGTACACATTCATCACTTTGGAGGTTTGTGTACGTATATTATGCATTTTGTGTGTGTGTGTGGGTGTGTTGACCACTTATGAAAAGTATGGGTGGGTGGTGTGGGTGGTGAGGTTGTGGGTGGGGTGTGGGGGTGGTGGGGGGGGGGGAGGAGAGGAGGGGAAGGAAGAGGAGGGAAAAGTTCCATCACCATTTTTGGGTTGGGGAGGGTGAGGAGTGGGTGGTGGCTTTTGTATCGTGTGTTTACTGGTTTATTGGGGGGGGGGTGAGGGGGAGGGGGGGAGGAGGGGAGGGATTGAAAGAAAAGAGGGGAAAAGGGAGAAGAAATGAAAAAAATACGGTTGGAGAGAGAGAGAGAGAGAGAGAGAGAGAGAGAGGAGAGAGAGAACAGCTTGCCCCTCAAAATTTTTACACCCCCTTTTTTGCTTCACACAGGCATGATTTATTTTTGTCCATTTTGTGATCATTTAGCTTCATTCAGACATTTCCGAACATTTCAATATAACAACTGCAAACGGGAAGTAATACATTTAAAAAAAGAAAAAAGTAAGAATGTGCTTCTGACCTAAATCAAGAGACATACACAAAAAACACACGTAGTACATATCCCGCGTCGCAGGAGTAATGTAAGGCAAGCCCTGTGAGGCTGTGACGGGAGGATGTGGGGCGACTCCCTTGCCTCGCTCCCTGACGCGGCGGCGAGAGCCGAGAGGGACAAGAAGCCTCCTCTTTGCCTCCCGAGTGTTTACAGTGACGTCACCTGGCAGGCCCTGAAATCGCTCAGCCCGACACCTTCGTAAACATTCATCCAGTGCACTAATAGGGGAAAAAGGCAGGCAGGTCGCGGGCGTCCCTGCCTTTGCCTCACAACTTAGGCCTTCGAGCTTTCCCTCATTTCGATCTCATTTTTTACTGCTCCTTAGCATCGTGATGGATCCTGTGTGGGGGCGTTGTGTTCTGTCTGGTGGTTATTCTGAGGCCCACCCGATCTACCGAAGGGGGTTGGTAATGCGGTGTATTTTCTATCGTCATAAGATCCCCCTTCCCGCCAGTTCACTTATTTGCTCCCTTCGGGCGCCCTGGGGTTATCCTCTCTCTCTCTCCTTCTCTCTCTCTCTCTCTCCTCTCTCTCTCTTCTCCTCTCTCCTTCCCTCTCCTCTCTCTCCCCTTTTCCCCTCTCTCTTTTCTCCTCCTCTCTCCCCCCCCCCGCTGCCCCATCTTTATCAGTACCCCCTATTATTACAACTGACCCCTGACACCCCGCCCGACCCCCCCCTCGCCCTTCCTCCTCCCCAGCCTTGTTCCCCCTCGGCGCTCGTGACGGCTTTCGTAACGGTGACGTTGAAAATGATTTTATTAAGTGTTCCCTCTTTCCGTGTTCATCTCATCCCATTCACTTCACCCCCCCCCATGTTCACGTGGGTGGGAATATGTCTATGCTCTTCGTTTGATTATAAATCTTGTGGTCCATTAATTAATCATTGGTAATTTTACGATGAATTGTCTGATGATTAATCTATTAGGACTCATCATCGATTTTTTTAAGGAGAATGTGTGCCTCGTCTGCGGTAGTGGCGGGGTGGGGCGAGCCTCATCCGTCCCGTCAGGAACACCGTCATTAGTGTTTTGAAGGACTCTAATAACACTGGGGAACAAATTTTTTTTGAGTTTTGGTCTGACACTTGTATTAAGTAATTTTTGGGTGCTGAATCCAAAACTGATCTCTCAGTTTTCTCTATCACGCCCATTTTTTTGAACTTAGGATTTTCGTTTTCTTAAAAAATATGAAAAATACTGTACTAACAGTAACAGTGCTTTTTTTTATAAAAAGTTGCAAATTTTTAACATACAATGAAAAATTAAAAGGGAAATAGGCATGAATAGAATGTTTTTATTTAACATTATCATTTTTTTTAGAAAGGAAAAGGGCTATAATTGTTGCAGGTTAAGGTAAAAATTTACGTTTGTAGCTTTGTCTGGAGTTTTTTTCAACTTGGGGAAACTATCGCGTTTGATGCTCCAAAAATATCAGCCATCATATGCACATCCCATCTACCCTGGTAACGTTCTTCCAAAACCCTTCAAATCTTGGTGAAATCGTTCACCTTGCTCGTCGCTAGCAGCCCCAAGATTTTCCGGAAAGTTGGCAAGATGGCTTGCAAAAAATGTACTTTAATACTCTTTTTGCAACCAAGCGCTTTGTAGCTCTCCAATAGTTTCCTGAACAATTTCTGTGTAATTACTTGCACTGTATTTCCAAGAAAGTTCTTAAACACGTCTTTGAATGAAGCCAAGCATTCTTTTCAAGGTCTGACATAGTACCGTTGAATGTTCATCTTTGATGAGCTGTCGAATTTGTGGACCATCAAACACACCGGCCTTGATTTTTTCAATTGACAGTCCAGGAAATGCCAAGATGATGTACTTCAAACAGTCGCCATCAGTTGAAATGCTTTTACAAATTGTTTCATGAAAACCTAGTTTTTATGTGCAAAAGGTGGGAATATTATTTTCTTCCTGTTCAACAAGTGGCTCATGTACAAGTTAGGATCTCCAGGTTTAAGATCAATCTCGGGGGGCCAATTCGCCCTGAACCCAATGCTTCCCCTCGAGCTCTGCTATCCCACATACAGAGAAAGCAGGGATACTTTGTGTACCCACGTTTGTTGACCAAGAAGGAAGGACACCATTTTAAAGGTCAACACAGATGATCCAATTGTGTTTTCATATTGCAATAACTCAATGACTCTTTTACATCTCCTATTCTTCCGAAGACAGACCGAATGCCCAATAGGGACTGCGCCAAACAAATTACCATTGTGTAGAAGGACACACTTCAAGCTCCGCTTTGAGCTATCAATAAACAATCGCCATTCATTTGGATTGTAGATTGAAAGCCCTAATTCCTTCAGTAAACCAGGAATGTTATGGCAAAACAAAACCGCTGGCACTTCGAAAGTACTGCAAAAATGTACTTTCTCTGGTTCGAAAGTATGATACCTTCACTCCTTTTCAAGTATTTTTTTTCCCTCGTTCAGTCTTGATGCTAGTATTTCTGAAGCTTTTTTGGAAATGGGCCCAAATCACGTGCTAAATCATTAAACTCGTGCTGATCAAACCCCCCTACGAACTGAATCCTCGTGAATGTCAAAATCTGAAATCATTGCTGTCACTGCGTTCTTCAACATCACTCAGATCTTCTAGAGGGGGGTAGTTGTTCGAAAACTGGCACGGGAAAATTTCATCTGAATGAGGCATTGGTCTTATAGCTGACGGTTTAGATTAGGATTTCTATTTTACTTTTATTTTTCTTGTTAAATCCTGATGTTTTCACTAAACAAAAAGACAGTCTGTGGAATGACCTTTTGCTCTCGCCAAACCAGGGGGATACCAAAATGCCAAACTTTCACGTGTTCCTATGGTCCACATCCGTAATCTCTCGACACACTGCTTGCAACCCCTTTGGGGAGGGGCCCATAGCTTGTCTTTGATCACCGATTTCACTTTAAAATATGCGAAATATGCTTGTTTTGACAAATACGCTATGTTTTGCCCTCTGACTGGAATGGTGAAAACTACCAATATATAGCAGAAGGAGTCAGGGTTTGTTTAGGCATTTACGACGAGACTTTAGCAGGAGCAGACATGATCTGAAACAAAAGAAATATAAAACTATGTAAATAAAACACTAAGCTGGAATAGTTTACAAGCTTTGAAAAACAAAAAAAACAGCATAAAACGAGATAGAATTACAATGGTATGTTGTTACAAGGTTAAGAGAAAAGCCATAAAAAATCCTCCTAATTCCTACTATCCTAGCTTTCTGTTTGCAGATTTTTGATAGTACTGACCTATTGGGAGCTGTACACACCTCTCACCGCACTGTCTCAATTGTAACTGCACAAACAAGTTGCCACATAGCTCTCGATGGTCAAATCGTAATCAGCTGGCAAGTTTTACTACTGCTCACAAGTGGAATTTTGCTTATTGGAGGGTAAGCTGTGGAGAAAAAACTTGACGTGCTAAAAAAAACTGACTACAGATTTGGAATCAGCATGCCAATTTTAGTCTAATAAGCTCAAAAATCTAACTCAACCTTTTTTTTTTTTCAAATTGTTCCCCAGTGTAATTGCCCCGGGACAAAGCCCTAGTTTATCCACAGTAATTCCTTGTCTTGTTTTTTAGAAATACTAACCCGGTGATTACACTGGGGAACAATTTGAAGAAAAAAAAATTGTTGAGTTAGATTTTTTTAGCTTATTTAGCTAAAATTGGCATGCCCGATTCCAAATCTGTAGTCAGTTTTTTTTCTAGCACGTCAAGTTTTTTTCCCACAGCTTACCCTCCAGAATAAGCAAAATTCCACTTGTGAGCTGAAGGTGTCCTTCTACACAATGGGAATTTGTTTGGCGCAGTCCCTATTGGGCATTCGGTCTGTCTTCGTGAAGAATATGGAGTTAAAGAGAGTCATTTTAGTTTTTTGCAATATGACAAACACAATTGGATCATCTTGTTGACCTTAAAATGGTGTCCCCCTTTCCTTCTTGGTCAACAACGTGGATTTCACAAAGTATCCCTGCTTTCTCTGTATGTGGGATAGCAGAGCTTGAAAAGAAGCATTGGGTTCAGACGAATTGGCCTCCGAGATCTGATCCTTAAGCCTGGAGATCCTAACATTGTACATGAGCCACTTGTTGACAGGAAGAAAATAATATTCCCACCTCTGCACATAAAACTAGGTCTCATGTAACAATTTGTAAAAGCATTGTCAACTGATGGGGGACTGTTTTTAAGTAAAATCATCTTGGCATTTCCTGGACTGTCAATTGAAAAATCAAGGCCGGGTGTTTGATGGTCCACAAAATTCGACAGCTTATCAAAGATGAACATTTCAACGGTACTATGTCAGACCTTGAAAAAAAATGCTTGGCTATCATTCAAAAACTGGTCAAGAACTTTCTTGGAAATACACGTGCAAGTAATTACCCCAGAAATTGTTCGAAACTATTGGAGAGCTACAAAGGCGGGTTGGTTGCAACATGAGTATTAAAGTACATTTTTTGCATAGCCATCTTGCCAACTTTCCGGAAAAATCTTGGTGCTGCTAGCGACCCAGCAAGGTGAACGATTTCAACCAAGATTTTTAAGGTTATGGAAGAACTTCCCCGGGGAGATGGGATGTGCATATGATGGCTGACTATTGTTTGGAGCATCAAAACGCGATAGTCCTCAAGTTGAACACTTTCCCGACAAAGCTACAAACGTAAATTTTTACCTTAACCGCACACAATTATAGCCTTATCCCTTCTAAAAACATGATTTAATGTTAAATAAACATTTTATTCATGCCTATTTCTTCATTTTTCATTGTATGTTAACATTTGCACTTTTTATAAAAAAAGCACTGTTTACTGTTATGTACAGTATTTTTCATATTTTTTAAGAAAACGAAAATCCTACAGTTCAAAAACTTGACGTGATAGAGAAAAACTGAGATCAGTTTTGGATTCAGCACCCAAAAATTACTTAATAACAAGTGTCAGACCTAACTCAACAAAAATTTGTTCCCCAGTGTTATCAATGAATGTCGAAGGAAAGTAATGAGAATTTGTCAGGAAAAAATATAAAGAGGAGAGTTAAAGGAATTATAGTATAGCAGGAGGAGAAGGTGAAAAGGAGAATGAAGAAAATCGTAAAAGAAATATGATATAAAAACTGTAAATAAATGACGGACACAGTGAAGGAGTGGGTAATGGCATCAGAGTGAAAAATGAGGAAATATATCAACGGGCAAAAGAGGGAGCGAACGCGGCAGGCTGGAGAGGCGAGGAAACCCGAAGCCTTGACAGGTGATTCGAAATCTCTCATGTGTGTAATAGCTCTGTAGATTCACCTAAGGCGGGCAAACAGGTACACATACAGGCATTAAATGGGAAGCAGAGACCGGGAAAGACCCAAAGGGGGGGTAACAAGGGTAAGAATATATCAGATACCCATCGTGTTATACAATATGAGGTTGTCAAAAGGTCAAACATTAGAAAAAAAGGTGATCTATAAGGAAATGAGGGAAATGCGAGCAACGGATCCTTGAATGCGAATTAAGGAAAACCCGATCCAAAGGGAAGACAAAGCCCTTAGACCAGACACATGCGCTGGGAGGGAGAAATGGATCAAGAGAAGAGATAAAATAAAGAACAGGAAAAACGAAAAGAGCAGGAAAAGGGGCATGAGAGGGAGAAAGAAAAAGAAGAGAAGGAGGAGGAGAAGGAAGAGAAGAAGGAGGAATGCTAGTAAGAGAAACAGGTAGTAGTACTTACAGGAGAGCATCCGTACCCACCATTAGTCCGTCCTCGCAGTGATAACCTCGCACCTGTGTTACCCTCACTAATTGCACGGTGGCCGCAGGTAGCCTGTGTAAGCCCCTATTTGTGACTCTGAATTAGGACTCGAATACGTGGGAAGCATACGAAGAAATGGCCTTAGGGGGGAAAGAGGGAAGGGAGAAGAGAAACGCTAGGGAGATAGGTAAGGGAAGGGAAGGGAATGATTTAGGGCAATGGGGAAAGGGGTTTGGGGTAGATTTGTTGCGTTGGACTCTGTCTCGTGCCTGAGGATTCGAACTCACTTGCATATTAACCTGCTTGTTTGTTTGTACTAAGAATGACTCGGTGAGGCACAACGAAGGAGTGTGTGATGAGGAGGGGGGGGGGGGGGATGCGGCACAGTGGCGAAAGTGACGGACAAGTGTGCGTGTGTGTGTATGAGAGAGAGAGAGAGAGAGAGAGAGAGAGAGAGAGAGAGAGAGAGAGAGAGAGAGAGAGAGAGAGAGAGAGAGAGAGAGAGAGAGAGAGACGGTCAGAAAGACAGACAGAGACAGACAGACAGAAACCGATTAACAGATAAATAGACAGGCTATGTAGTGTTAAGAGCCAACACCTTGGGGATCAAGAACTACTAAGAGCCTCCTCCACTATCAAGAAAAAAGAAACGGGATCCTTTCTTCCCTGGTATAAGAAGGACCACTGAGTATTGAAATCAACCTTGCCTTTTGGGGGAATCTCAGTAACTGTACAACGTGTTATGTTTATACTGGAGTAACAGTATTAGTATCAGTAGTAATAGTAGTAGTAGTAGTAGTAGTAGTAGTAGTAGTAGTAGTAGTAGTAGTAGTAGTAGTAGTAGTAGAAGTAGCAGCAGTAGTAGTAGTAGTAGTAGTAGTAATAGTAGTAGTAGTAATAGTAATATTAATAGTAATAGTAATAGTAATAGTAATAGTAGTAGTAGTAGTAGTAGTAGTAGCAGTGGTAGTAGTAATAGTAGTAGTAGTAGTAGTAGTAGTAGTAGTAGTAGTAGTAGTAGTAGTAGTAGTAGTAGTAGTAGTAGTATAGTAGTAGTAGTAACGGTGATGGTGGTAATGGCAGAAGTAATACTCACCAGCCAATAATAAAGTTTCTAAGAAAAAAAGAAATGACCTTGAAACTTGATATTTTTAGACATTGACTCGTTCAGAACCCTNAGACTTAACTACGACAGACAGAACACGACTATACTAAACGACGACTTATACTACAGACAGACCGACTTATACTACAGACCGACCGACTTATACTACAGACAGCTTATACTACAGGCAGACCGACTATCTACGCAACCGACTTATACTACAGGCAGACCGACTTATACTACAGGCAGACCGACTTATACTACAGGCAGACCGACTTGTACTACAGGCAGACCGACTTATACTACAGGCAGACCGACTTATACTACAGGCAGACCGACTTAGACTACAGGCAGGCAGACCGACTTAGACAGGCAGGCAGACCGACTTAGACAGGCAGGCAGACCGACTTAGACAGGCAGGCAGACCGACTTAGACAGGCAGGCAGACAGACTTAGACAGGCAGGCAGACAGACTTAGACAGGCAGGCAGACCGACTTAGACAGGCAGGCAGACCGACTTAGACAGGCAGGCAGACAGACTTAGACAGGCAGGCAGACAGACTTAAGCTCCGTCCACACTAACGGGCAATGCCCGCGGGCACAAGCGAGCAGTTTGCCTGTTGACGGGCTCGCCGCTTTTGCCCGCGGGCAAATGAGTAAAATGCCTGTGATGGTAGGTGAGCGATTTCACCACAGGCACTGCCCGGCAGTGCGTCGCTGCCAGACATTCGAGGTTACATGCGGATCTTTGGAGCCATGATTGTCAGTTTGGCAGGAATTTACACTACGTCTACATCAGGACATATGTCTACCCCTCCGCCCAGCAAGAATCAGTGGTCAAGATATGCGATCCTTCACCTAATTGAACTTTATCGGCAACACCCGTGCCTATGGCAAGTGAAAATGGACATATACAGAGACAGACAAAAAAGCTGCTGCTTTCCAGAGTATCGCAAAGGAAATGCAAGATGTAGGTGTGTCCGTGACAGTGGATGAGATTAGAAAGAAAATAGACACTCCGCAACCAACACAGACGGGAACTGAGAAAAAAAGAGAAGTCAGAAAGGTTATGCTGTCCCTCATTCTGGTATCCTGCTTTTCTATATATGGTGTTACTTTCGAAGGAGCTTATAGAATGTACTTGTGTCCATTCTTACATAGGTTATGAAGTCACGCATATTTCCATCTTGCAATTCTCGAAAAATCGTAACATGACTTCCCAACTGTTTTCGTTTACTTAGCCAGTCTTTGCACCACTTTTTTTTCTCCACTTTGTCCTTTTTCTTTTTCAGGCACATAGCAATGATTATGGTACACAGCTTTAGCTTCTTACGGTCCTTCTTGCTTCGCATTGTTGTCGTACCGCACAGTCTTCCTGAGAACGGCTACACTGCCTGGCTGCCCAGCTGCTCGCCTTTGACTGGGCCAGGCAGGCTCTGCTGTGTGGACAACAGTTTCGGTGTGCCCGCGGGCTTTTGCCGGTGACTGGCACTGCCCGGCGGGCTTTGCCCGTTAGTGTGGACGGAGCTTTAGACAGACAGACTTAGACAGGCAGACAGACTTAGACAGGCAGACAGACTTAGACAGGCAGACGGACTTAGACAGGCAGACAGACTTAGACAGGCAGACAGACTTAGACAGGCAAACAGACTTAGACAGGCAGACAGACAGACAGACTTAGACAGGCAGACAGACAGACAGACTTAGACAGGCAGACAGACTTAGACAGGCAGACAGACTTAGACAAGACTTAGACAGGCAGACAGACTTAGACAGGTAGACAGACTTAGACAGGCAGACAGACTTAGACAGACAGACAGACTTAGACAGACAGACAGACTTAGACAGACTTAGACAGGCAGACAGACTTAGACAGGCAGACAGACTTAGACAGGCAGACAGACTTAGACAGGCAGACAGACTTAGACAGGCAGACAGACTTAGACAGACAGACAGACTTAGACAGACAGACAGACTTAGACAGGCAGAGAGACTTAGACAGGCAGACAGACAAGACTTAGACAGGCAGACAGACTTAGACAGGCAGACAGACTTAGACAGGCAGACAGACTTAGACAGGCAGACAGACTTAGACAGGCAGACAGACTTAGAGAGAGAGAGAGAGAGAGAGAGAGTTCTGTAATTATTGCCTTTCGTATTTCAGAACAACCACCGTCTCGTTGCTCCCTTCCTGATCAAGAATACCGTTATCCTGGTCCTGCAAATCATCTTCAATAGCATCGGCCTTCTCTCTGCATTAACTTTTAACCTTTCAAATAAGAAGGCTTTTGCCTTCTTCGCCGTGTACTTCTGCGGTACAAGCCTTTTTCATGACGACCTGCTTCCTGTTCACCGTCCGAGCTTACTACTATGAGGTGTGTTGCATTTTGATCCAGTCACCTTATCGCAATTAACATGATTTATTGTTGTTATTTGCATAAAACTGAGTCTATCTTGATGTAGCTTATAAATTATTTATAATCGTTCCTTATTTGCAGGTGAAACATGGCAACACTGACGATCATCACAGGCTGGTCGAGAACTCTGAACCCGATGTCGTCAATAGACTGAAACTAGATGGTGATGAAGAGAAGTCTGAGGTCAAGATTAAAGGTGGTGGTTTGCAGTGGTGGGCAGCGATAAATTTTGCGATAAAGCGATAACGATAAAGCGATAAATTTTTCCGCTAAGTCCTATAACGATAAAGCGATAAATTTCCAAAATACCTTAAAGCGATAAGCGATAAATCCTGCGATAAATCCAAAAATACTCTATTCTTGCTACTTATGCATTTAAAAACCTCTTTTTTACACTTAAAACACCATATATTACTTAATAAAAGACTAAAGGACCCGAAATTAACATTTTATTACTTTATAACATAACATCACTGCTGCTGGCCTCCACGCGGAAAAAGTCCTCCACTGTCCTCTTGCCTGACATCTTGACACTCACTAATCACTAAATTCACTATCTCGAACAATGAAGCGCGCCCGCCGCGACACTAATTAATAACGCAATATAAAATGCAAAAACCTAAACGATTTCCTGAAAAGGAAAAGTTAAAACACAAAATCACGCGACGTTCGTAGGAACGGGAGGCACGCGCGAGGCACCTCAAAACGCAAAAAATATATAAAACTAATATATATTAATTAGATATTTAGTTAAGATAGCAATATACAATAAGAATTAAGTATATATAAGTTATAACACACAAAGAAGCTTTGGATCGCTGGTAGCACAATGAAACACAGAGCTGAGATCAGATGCGTCCAGTTTGGGGGGCTGCTATTCAAAGAAACTGACAACAGAAGCGCGGGCCGCCAGGCGCCTGGCCGCATCTGTTTGCCGCGTAACAATGAGCTTGTAACCTCCCGCCGTAACGGTTTTTCGTCTTCTACTTTATCGCTGGATTTATCGCGGGAAATTTGAAAGCGATAAATATAAGCGATAAGTTTTTCCGGTCTTGCGATAAACGATAAGCGGTAAATTTTCGGTTAAAGCGATATTATCGCTTTATCGCATTATCGCTTTACTTATCGCAACGCCCACGACTGGTGGTTTGGTAAAGTTCTAAGGCCTGAGTTGTTTTTTTAATTTGTTTGACTTATATTTCATTAACCATTGAACATGTAGATCGTGTAGATGTGGTGCTTTTTGTCACCTGCCTTAAGGGAGTGATCATTCTGTGCTGTATCTAATACGTACGTAATTAACATGGAGCACAGTGAGGTATTACACCGGTTTTCCATAAGCTAACGCTGTATTAATTGTAGGGAAATATTAATTTTATTTAACAATTTTTGTAGAATTAATTAGTTTGATTTAACGTTCCAATAGTCAGATATCCACATTCATTATCGATTGGCCAACCAGCAACTTCTGCACTATATTGGGTCTCCTTGAGTTTTTTTTTTTTCTCTCTCTCTCTCTCTCTCTCTCTCTCTCGCTCTCGCTCTCGCTCTCGCTCTCTCTCTCTCTCTCTCTCTCTCTCTCGCTCTCGCTCTCGCTCTCTCTCTCTCTCTCTCTCTCTCTCTCTCTCTCTCTCTCTCTCTCTCTCTCTCTCTCTCTCTCTCTCTCTCTCTCTCTCTCTCTCTCTCTCTCTCTCTCTCTCTCTCTCTCTCTCTCTCTCTCTCTCTCTCTCTCTCTCTCTCTCTCTCTCTCTCTCTCCATGTAACTCACACATATAGTAAGATTTGTACATTGAACAGAATTATCATTGACCATCTTCATATTTACTAAGTTTGAATGATATTACCAAACCCGCATTACATTTTGTTGTCTGTCCTGTTACATGTGTGATTCAATGGATGTTTTAAAGCAGAGTCCCTGTGTGTACTTAATGTGTTCCGGTGTTTGTGGCCTGTGGCGCCACCTGCCATTGCCGCCTCGGCGAAAAAGTGGTAAAAAAAAAAGAGAAGTAAAAACAGACGTCTGAGGAAGGTTTTTCTTTTTTTTCTCTTTTTTACATCACAAAGGACTGGCCAAGGGCACAACAAAAAGAGGTAACACGAGGCCCGCTTAGTTGCCAGTCTCTATAAAGAAGACAGTAAGAGAATAAAAAAGGGGGGTAAAGGTGGAATAACTGTGTCCTGCGATGGTGTCTAGAGTAATGCTTCCCATGTGTATGACTGAATGATGATTCAATCAATCAATCATTGGGGGCATACGCCGGGGGGCGCGTCGCCTCGCCCACCCTACGACGCCACTCCCGGAGGTCACCACGCGCGAGTTCCCATGCAGGCTCCTTTCCCATACCAAGCAGCTCTCGACAAGAAACATCAACTTGCCCCAGCCACGAGCCTTGTGGGCGCCCCCTTGGCCTCCTCCACGCCGGATTGTCTCTTACAGATACAACCCGATGGGAAGGATCGATTTCAGGGTAGCGTGCCACATGCCCATATAGCCGAAGTTGGCGCTGACGGACTATGCAGGTAATAGGCCTCGATTCAGTCTCACGGTGCAATCGCTGATTTGACACGTAATCATCCCAGCGATACCCCATGATTCTGCGAAGACACTTATTACCAAAGGCATTGATTCGTCTCTTCAAGTCACTATTTAGTGTCCATGTCTCACAACCATAGAGTAAGACAGGGATCACAAGCGACTTGAAGATCCGGATCTTTGTCCTCCTGCACAGGTACCGACAACGCCAAATACTCCCGCTGAGCGAGTCCATAACACCGTGGGCTATGCCAATCCGCCGTAAGACTTCTTGACGTGACCCGCCGTCATTACGGACTGCGCTACCAAGGTATGTAAAACTTTCCAAGATCTCAATGTCCTCGCCACACGCATGAACAGACTGTACTGCTTCATCTAGTAAGTCTCCAAATACCTGGACCTTGGTCTTGAGCCAGGAGACCTCAAGTCCCAAAGGCTTTGCCTCCTCGTGCAGCGCCTCGAGAGCCATCACCAGGACCTCCAGCGACTCAGCAAAGATTACTGCATCATCGGCAAAAACAAGATCAGTGATCTTGGTGTTGCCGACGGATGCTCCACAATCACTTTGATCTACAACCTTGTCCAATACCCAGTCCATACAAGCGTTGAAAAGTGATGGGGCAAGGACGCACCCTTGCCTCACTCCTGTATTCACAAGGAAGAAGCTGGATACACCTGCCCCACACTTCACAGCACTCTCAGTCCCAGAATATATGATTATTGAATGGCATTAAATAAAGAAATATAAATTTACTCATTTTGTAATTTTCTAAATCATGAAATGCAACCAGGTAAATTTACTGGGAGGGTTTTTACCAATCCCCTTGCTAACATTTTTCCTGCGCCCATTGCTAAAGGCGGCGTCACACTAGCACCTTTTCCGTCTAGTTAGACGATCTCCGTTGGTTTTTTCTCGCTCTGGGACCAGATGCTGAGAGCGAGCTAGGGCGCCCTATCCACTAGGACGCCTGTGGTAAGGCGAAGCGCCCTCCCACCGCTATGCTCAGTCGAGATTGCCGCCTTAGTGGCACCGCTAAAGGCGCTGAAACTAAGGCATGGTCAGACCCTGACTTAGTGAGCTACTGCTGGCCTTTGACAGACATTCATCTTCTGTTTGTAAGGCAAATACAGCCTTGTTTCAGTTCCTACATCGTAACAATTGGTGTTTACGTAATAATAGTGTTGCAAGGTGTGTATGAATTGATCGTGAAAGACTAAACGCAGCACTATAGGGTGTTTTTATAAGCTTATATGCTGGCGATAAAAATGTTGTGTTGTGTGTTGGTTGGGCGGGCGGGCGGAGGGCGAAGCGACTAGACAAGTGTCACCAAGGGTGCTCCGTCCGCACTAAAATGTACTATTATACGGTATTATCATATTACCAGATGATATTTAGGACAACTGAACATACCATCATCTTCACGAGACATTAGTGCATATCATGACTGTATAAAAATTACAGTAAACTATACCTATAAAAGATAATGAGAGCAAAATGAGATCGTGTATAAACATTTATTTTCTTTCACCTTTTTTTATTCAACTCTTCCTTACTCCTGTACTTTTGCTTGCATTAAATTTTCACTCACAGTCTCGGAATCACCACAGTTTTCCGATTATCATGGTATGTGGCACGTCCCAATGCAAAAATATACAAGTGGTCAAAACCTGTGATGAATGTCATACTTGTGACAAACAGTTTTCGGCGGGCCGCGGGGGCGAGCGTTGCCTTATTGCAGAGGTGAGGGAGGGAGGGACTAAAATTCTTGTTTTGGTGTTGAAGTGTTCAAGCCTTGTGATTGGTCGAAGCTGCCTAAACAGCGCTCAGACAGGCAGCGTGATTGGCTAGTAGAATTCTCGGACCACACCCACGCATTGGGCTTTAGAGGTGTAAGGCAGGGCAAAAGCACCTGAAATATCGACTGTACATAGCCTTGAGCCGGTGCCTTAGCCGGGCCTGTTACAAAAGCGCCTGAAGACCGGTAAAGCGCTCTTTTCGCCTTACCTCTATGGCACTTCTCAGCATCTCCCCCCTGACTAGTTAGTCCGTCTGAATCAGTGTTTGAGTCAGACGATCGTGATCGTCTTCATAATTATGGAAAGTTGAAGACGACTTTCATAGTCAAATCAAAATCCATAGTGATTACTGTAAAGATATTCGATATAAATTAATAATTTTTTGCAAATTATAATTCAATACATTTGAAAGTATTAAAAATATTCAAGTGACTATTGTACATGTAGATACATTTAAAAGCCGGTTCTATATAACAGCCAACAGTCTCTCGCATGACTCGATTGTTCTTCTTCTTCTTGTGACCTTTTCTGCTTATTATCCTTTGTAGGTCGTCTGTCAAGCTCGTTGTGTTTCTTTTTCAAGACACACTCAACATTTGTTTCTCACTCTTCAAGACTTCAACTTAAGATTATAGACGAAATGCTGTGGACTTGTAGCTCAGAAGAATTTCTCGTTGAATGCATACGAGGCCAGACTTGTAACACCAAGAAGGCCTTGATATTCTAGGTCTTATCTAGGTCTTATTATATCTAGGTCGATATTAGTTCTACTATTGATAATACACATACTTAAGTGTATACCAGCAATAGCTTGCCCTGGCGTCGGAGCCATGTTTGTTTACAGTCGAAGGAACAGCTGACTGGCAGTGCAGGCGAACGATTGTGTGTGTGACGGCTTGCAGTCAGAAAATTGTTAGTTTTTAGAAAGTTGCTGAAAAAACTAGACGGAAAAAGTGCTAGTGTGACGCCGCCTTAAGAGGATATTTTCATGTAAAGTTTGGCGTGCTGTGACAGCTTTTGTTTCTTTGCTACACTGTGTGGCTGCGCAAGTTGGCAGAACTGTCTGAGGATGTGGATGACAGGCCTCGGATTTGTTTTTCTCTCTCTCTCTGTCTCTGTTTCTGTCTCGCTCTCTGTCTCGCTCTCGCTCTCTGGCGGGTCACCACATTCATCGTCAACCCAGCAATAGGGGTGAACACTTGTATCAATTAGCTGAGTGAAAGATCCAGAGCATAATTATAGAAGAGACTGTCTCGAGCTGCAGACCCCTGGGTGTCCCGAGCAGAGGTTCAACAAACAACTGTATAAAAAATGACCGCCTCCATACATGTGTAACCATTTTTTCAATATATATCTAGTTCAAATAATACATTGATAATAACCAGTTACACCGTAGTCAGTGCAGAAAATAAAATGTATCCATTGATTGACATTTGAGTCTGAATCCCCGTCTCTGTTTTCGAAGCGCTTCGAGGAAACACCTGCAGCACTTCCCCGGCAGGGGGCTCGAGGGTCGAGGCGGCGGTGTGGCGGTGCGCCATCCAAGGAGTATCAGGGCTTGGTGAAGTCACAGCGGCGTGTGCAAGCCCTACAACCCTGGCAAGGTAAGGGAGGGTGAGGAGGAGGAAGGAATATAAGCAAGTGACGTGATTCCATGCACTCCAAGGGAGGAGACCTGTGAGGAACCGTTGTAGGGAGAGGCGGGAGGAGGAGGGGGGGGGGCAGAGATGGAGGGCGGAATGGCTGACATGCGTCACCACGATTGCCATCATCGACACCATTCTGTGGATGACTAGTAATAGTGGCGAGAGTACTGCCATTTTTTCTTGTCTTCACCATTTCCCATTTTGTTGCCATTGTATCTTACGTGCTCCCACTAACCTTGTGTTCGAGTTGTTTTAAGAAAGCTCATTGGGTTTCTATCGGTATACCAAAACAAACAGTACATTGCAAGACTGTAAGGCGGTATTTTGTCTTTGTTGCGTGAGATTGACCGTATTATTAAGGTTGAGTTCACCGAAACTACCAATACCCGCAACCATCATTATCACTAACTATCATTGTCAATTATTATCAGCCATCATTATGAGTAACTATCATTGTCAATTATTATCAGCCATCATTATCAATAACTATCATTGTAAATTATTATCAGCCATCATTATCACTAACTATCATTGTCTATACATGGTTCATCATTCCAAATTACATGAGTGAATCATGCTTCATTTACAAAGGCTTCATATTCACCCCTTATAACTATTCTGCTTCATCAGGCCTCCCTAAATCTATAATAAGTATTACTAGAATGTGCATATTAATGATGTATCAATTCCTTGTTTGAAACTGTACATTGGCAATGCTTTTAATGTTGTAAAGGACGAGTAGGTAATAGTGTAAGACAAGCAGAATATAACAATTAATGTGTCCCAGAGGTCTCATGAGTTTTCCAGGCAGTTGATTGGAGTGCTGTTACCTTTCGCTAGTTATGCTAGTTTCTTTTAGCCTCCGTCCACACCAGAACCCGAGCCTCACCTGAAGGGTCTATAGCAAAGACCCTACAAACGTGTAGGGTCTTTGGTCTATAGTTAATAGTGTCCTATAGTTTGCATGTATATTGCCTATGTTTATAGTAAGAGTCCTATAGCTATAGTTTGCGATCGTATTCATGCTGCTGTGTGACAGTGAAGGCAATCTAGAGTGATGTTACTGGCTGTGGAGATTAATGAACTCTTGTTTGATTATGCATAAATGTCAATTAAGATGTACTGGAGGACGTATAGTTTGCAAGTAATGTAGGCTATACGTGTAGAATTCTAAGGGTTCAGGGGTATTTTGAGGAAGAGGATGGAGCTTAGATTGAGTGTACAAGCATAGCTCTACAATACTATGGTGCGTAGCTAAAAATTGTAGCGACTGTGCACAGCTACTCAGTTGTCATGGGGAAAGAAATTCAAGCGTTAATGGACGATTGGAGGAATAGGTTGGCGAGACCCAGTGCCGCCGCCAGGAAATTTGACTGGAGTAGAATCCTGTGCCCCGCCACTGGCCATGGCCCCTGAACTCCGCTTGCCTAGTGCCTCCCCCCCATTGATAGATACCTAGCTATGCCACTGCTAACAGAGTAATCTAGTCCTTTAACAACTCACAAACTGCGTAGCAAAACAAATATATAAATGATATTCTACCCACAATCCTCTGCGACTCTGTTAATGAGTTCGAATCACTAACGAACCCTATCAATATAAGCTTTAAAAAAATACTACAAAACTATACCAATACTATTACTAACTCACATTTACTAATATTTAAGACTTCGATAACGTTACAGGTCAGTAATTATTGGTCAAAGGTCAATAAGTAAGGGCGTGGGAAGGAAATAATGAAAAGATTTAATGTTTCGAAGCAGTGTTGAACAAAGTTGAGCTGCTTGAGTAATCCGGTACGAGCGATAGTCGAGGGCGCGGCTGGGATCAGGCAGGGTGTGTGTGCAGGCAGCAGGGAGGAGGAAGACATGTGTGCAGCCAGCCAGGCAGGTTTTAGTGTGTCAATGCAGTGTTGAGTTCCTTGAGTATTCCGATACACGAGCGATAGTCGAGAGAGGGCAGGCGTGGGGGCAGGACAAGGAAGCTAGAGTCTAGCTTCCTTGGGACAGGACGAGTGTCTGTCCAGGCAGAACATTTTATTGGCCACCCAAGCAGATCTGGGTCAGAGGTCTAATGAAAATTCAACTGTTTGTTTTTAATGGCTATGCCATGTCCACCCCACACTAGATATGTGTCCAACCTTGGCCACCCCTGTCAAAATGTCCTGGCGGCGCTACTGTGAGTGGGAGAGAGGGGGAATGAAAGCTTACGTGTGATTTGAGGTTGTTTACTCCTTCCTGCAAAGTAATGGCTGTTGCCTCGTTATCTTTCTACCTTATATGACGTCAGATCAGCTATAACCAGTGGCGTAACTACGAGGCTGGACTGACATCCTCCAGGCCCGAGGTGTCGAAGGTTCCCCTGCGTCAGCGATGCCTCACACCGGCAGGTAGCCTACTGAAGGTGCGGCTGTTGACGTCCACAACAGTTCAGTGTAGTCATGGCTGGCTGGTTTGAGTATGGCAAGTCACAGCTGGGCAAGAGGGAAAGACGGGCTGTGTTAGGAGTAAGATGAACGTAAGTCAGGAGGATTGAGACGGCAGCAGCAGCAGCAGCAGCGAGGTGATGCTTGGGTAGAGAAAATAGAACCGCCGAGGTGAACGTTAATGGCGCTGAAATTGTAATACTGCATTAGCCTTAAATTATGTTGTCTGGCTTCATGATATGCTGCTGCTGAAGTCACTCTTGCAAGATATAAATAAAACTAGGTAAATCAAATACTCGTGGACATAATAGAGAGTGAGTCCATAGGGCGGGTGATGAGGGCTGTGCTGGGCTGGGCTCCATTCAGTGTGTAGTTGTAAACCATCACGGAGAAACACCAGCCAGATAGTGCTGTGCTTAATGCCTCTGGGTGTGAAGCGTGCACTGGAGTGTTGTCTCGTTAAGTAATAGTAGCCGATTGGCTGCCGATGAGAAGAGTAATTGAATGGAATAAAGGTTTTAATAATTTTCCTTTTGATGTTATACAGCTTCAATATGGTTTATAACCCTATGTAGCCTAAATGTGATGTAGCTACTACTTGAAATAGTGTTTAGTAACTTTAGTAGACAAATGAAAACGTAGTTGATTTAAGAAATACAGTAAGTCATAATAGGGATGTCTTATCAGATGTGGGGAATTGTCACAGTTCGCATAACCATTGGGCTGTACATGTATTTACCTGCATCACTGGTGGGCCGTATTTGTAAGGAATCCAAGTCATATCTTTGTCAGTTTCTGATCAGAGGTAGTATATTGTTAGTTATTCATACCATTTGATCAAAAATAATAATTCTCTAAAACAGTGTTTCTTAACATTTTACTACCTGTAGCAGTTGTTGGTCCTTGCCTCCATGCTCCCCCTCACCCCCGCTTCACTTCTTCAAACAAGATATTTCAAAATAATCCTGAAGCAGAAATCAATCAAAAGGAAAAACTGAAAAATACGTGTTTTTTAAACGTTTGTTGTACTGTAGGTACTGTATATCTATAATAATATAAGCGAAAGTGTGTGTCTGTGTGTGTGTCTGTGTGTGTGTGTGTCCGCGATAGGTGCCGCCCCCCGTGGCGGAATCCCATCATATGGCACAGTTTTGGACCCGCTCGACCAGGGGCACATTTTAAGCCCACTTATGAGATGATCCGATCACTTTTTTTTTCTTCTTTTTTTATTTTTTTATTTTTTAGTAGCCTATTAGCGAGAATTGTGAAAAAAAATGTGGGTTGCGAGAATTGAGGAAACCTTGATGTAGGGTGATGGGTAATGGGTGAGTGAATGGGTGGGGTGATGGGTAATGGGTGTGGGGTGATGGGTGAGTGAATGGGTTGGGGGTGATGGGTGAGGGAATAGGTGGGGGGTGATGTAGGGTGAGTGTAATGATGTAATGGGTGAGTGAATGAGTGGGGGGTGATGGGTAATGGGTGAGTGAATGGGTTGGGGGTGATGTGAATGGGTTGGCGTTAATACATACATTTCTACATCCATGATTTCAGGAAAGTTAGAAGGGGCTATCTGGAGAGTCTGTGTTTGGTGGGCCTTTGGCCCACCAAACACAGGTGGTGGGCCGAAGGCCCACCAATAGCCCTCCGCAGGAGCTAGCCAAAAAGTCTGCCCAGAGGGCGGCTTTGAGGCTAGTGAATAATAATAATAATAAATTTTATTGCATAAAAGTCTCCGGAGTTAGTGCAACATGGCGAGGCGTCACTGCAGATTTTCACCCGTAATTTTTCTTCGCACCGACTTTCTTCGCTCACCCTCGCGAGCGAGCTTCATGTTAAATACTTGAAAGTTCTTCCTTTAATTCTCTTGGCTCACGCCCTTTGAGTAATTACCCACGCCCTCCTAAGGGGGCGCGTCCCCCAGGTTAAGAACCGCTGCTCTAAACACTTGAAGCTGTGTAGCATTAACACATCATTCGCATGCAACAACTATAGTATACTAGCCGCAAAGCCGCCCTCCGGGCGGACTTTTTGGCTAGCTCCTGCGGAGGACTATTGGTGGTGGGCCTTCGGCCCACCAAACACGGACTCTCCAGATAGCCCCTTCTAACTTTCCTGAAATCATGGATGTAGAAATGTATGTATTACCCCCCCCCATTCACTCACCCATTACCCATCACCCCCCACCCATTCACTCACCCATTACCCATCACCCCCCACCCATTCACTCACCCATTACCCATCACCACACACCCATTCACTCATCCATTACCCATCACCCCCCACCTATTCCCTCACCCATCACCCATCACCCCCAACCCATCACACCCCACCCATTCACTCACCCATCACCCATCACCCCACCCATTCACTCACCCATTACCCATCACCCCACCCATTCACTCACCCATTACCCATCACCCTACATCAAGGTTTCCTCAATTCTCGCAACCCACTTTTTTTTCACAATTATCGCTAATAGGCTGCTAAAAAAAAAAAGTGATCGGATCATCTCATAATTGGGCTTAAAACCTTCCCCTGGTCAACCCGGTTCCAAAATGTGCCATATGAGGTGATTGCGCCACGGGGGCGGAACCTATACCAGACACACACACACACACACACACACACACACACACACACACACACACAGACAGACAGACAGACACATTTTCGCTTATATTTACCATTACCACCCCCCCATCTATTCCCTCACCCATCACCCATCACCCCACCCATCACCCCCACCCATTCACTCACCCATCACCCCCCACCTATTCCCTCACCCATCACCCCCCCACCCATTCACTCACCCATCACCCCACACCCATTACCCATCACCCCACCCATTCACTCACCCATTACCCATCACCCTACATCAAGGTTTCCTCAATTCTCGCAACCCACTTTTTTTTCACAATTATCGCTAATAGGCTAAAAAAAAAAAAAAAAAAAAAAGTGATCGAATCATCTCATAAGTGGGCTTATGACCTTCCCCTGGTCAACCCGGTTCCAAAAATGTGCCATATGAGGTGATTGCGCCACGGGGGGCGGAACCTATACCACACACACACACACACACAGACAGACAGACAGACAGACAGACAGACACACTTTCGCTTATATTATTATATAGATTTTGCCCCTGCTTTCTCTCACTTCCACATGTATTCCTCTAAATATGGCTGTCAGGTCTTCAGTGTAGAGACAAAACAAGATTAGGGACAGATGACATACTTGCCTAACACCTCTATCATTCCTCACCCATTCTGTTTCTATAATTCTTAGCCAATGTTTTGCTCTAGTATCTTCACACAGACTTGTCACTACATTTACAATATTTGGACCAGCTAAACTTTTCCAAAACCCTGCAAAATATTTCTCTATAACTCTTGTCCTAGCTACTGCTTCTCTCGGTCTAAAAACCCGAGCTATGGTCTCCTTTCACCACTTTTTTTTTCTTTCCTTTGGATTTTTTTACTATACAAATGTTTTTAACTTTCTTATATAGCTACACGTAAACTATTTTGCTGTTCACCCAATACCCTGGCTCTCATTATCCATTTACATAATCTTTATATCATCAAATCTGCATTGAACATTTTGCTACACAATACTGTATTTCTTTGGGGAAAATGATCAATAGTTCTTAAACTCTCTCTTACTTTTGTACCCGCATTCATGCAAGTCACTAATTTTTTTTTTTTTTTTGGCCGATAGCGCGTGTAGGCAGTGACCTCCAGGGGTGGGATGGTAGGCCCTGGAGGTTCACTTAGGGCTGGGATGGTTGGCCCTCGCCCGTGGTGGCGCAGGCAGGATGTTTATGGCGACGCCTGTGATTAGAGGCTCATGCCACCCCCGTGTCCTCCGATGCACTCGCAATCTAATCGAAGGTAGAGTTAATGGGCAGCATGTGGGTGTTCTTAGGCCACTCGACAATTACCGAAAGATTTTGGCACCTGGCGAGATTCGAACTCGGTACACCGAGCTTGCCACTTCCAGACACAACCACTCGGCCACCGCCTCCCCATTTATTTCAAAGGAACCCTCTTTTTTACCAACATGAGGTTGAATAGGTCACTCCTTCTATCAAGTCACCATTTCACTCTCATTCTTATACATCTCGTAGGGTATTTTTCCGGACCTGCTGCCTTTCCCTTCTGCTTTCTTACACACATCTCTACTGATCTGGTCTTCATATCTTCCACATCCTAACTTTTTAATGTTGTTACACTTCTGCTTCTACGTCAAAAACTTATCCGCACCGCTGATGTCTTCCCAAACCTTTTCCATTGATTGATTGTTCTCATGTCACACACTTACCCACTCTATATTACCCAACAATTTAGATTCAGTGGTTCATCGCCAGGCATCCTCTCCCCTATCATAAATGTATAGCCTCACGCCCACCTTCTGTTCGTGCCCACCTGTTCGTGTCTCATTGAAGTATTGGATCGTACTCTTTTCACACTGCACTTTCGCTTTTCTTATCTTTCGATGAGTCAACCGTTGCTGTTTCGCATATGTTGTCCATGTACAGTATCATGATATTCACCTTTCACTTCTTCACTTGCATGTCATATTTTCCTTTTTATCCTCCCTAATATCCTCATTCCACCAGTTTATTTATTCTCTTATCCTTCATTTTGACATCCTGCTTTACAGACTCCAACACCCCTCAGAGCAGTCTCTCATGCAGCTCATCTACAGCCTGTGTGCCTAGCTGTGCCACATCATCCGACTCAAACATGCATGGAATCTTTCCCACTATGCATCGCAACCTCAATTTGTTCTTGTTCATCTTTGCTTTTATCTCATTTTACGTCACTTCATACAGTCCACCACAGACTCAATAAGATCAGACAATCATTTCATCATCATGTTTCCATATCAGAGCAATTATTTCACGTGTTTTTGTTAATTTAGTCAATTGCACTGTTCTGGTTCCATGCATTCCTTTCGCTCTTTACCAGTTTGTCAAGACACACATAAGACAATAAGGAAGCTACAAGAGGCCGTGAGACCTACACGAGGTAGTTCCTGTTACTTAACACTACCTTGCATCCCCTTCCATGAATTAAAAGTTCTCCAAATCCATTTAATTTATAAAAGCAGATTCTTATTTTAGCATATTTTTGCTATCTAATGGTTATATTGGTGGAGTGTAAGTTTGGGGCGTGAGTGGTTCTGTTATACAGGATATAAATACTACTAGATCATATTCCTAATCCATCACAAGTATCATATAGGGTTGATCAAAAGTGACACCAACCAACAGGATATTTATTATGAAAAGATACATTTCTTTCTCTTTTCATTTTCAAGTTTGCTTTTTCCAATGGTAAAATTATTATTGTTATATATACATATATATTTTTTCAGCATTACTAACACTGAGGCCGAGTGGTTAGTGCCTGGAAGCAGTGAGCTCGGCGTCCCGAGGCAGAGTCTCACCGGGTGCAGATCTTTCAATTATCGTTGCCCGTCAACATTACCTTCGACGGCCTCAATCATGAAAATAGCTGTACTGGTTTTGTCAGGATGATGTGAGTACCATAATAAGTCTTTGATGCTATATGCAGATACAGCCTTCAACTTGTACATTTTTTAAGGCCATGAAAGTGCATATTTTAGGCAATTTAGATCATAATAGCAGATATTCTAATGTCATAATTTGATTACCATAACTCAATGCCTCAACAACTTTATATTACTTTGAAATTATAAAGTGCTTAGTGTGAAATCTGATCATTTACAACGTATAAATTATCAGATTTCACACTACGCACTTTATAATTTACTTTTTTCAAAGTTCTACTATAAAGTTGTTGTGGTATTGAATTATTTATGGTAATCAAATTATGACATACAAATATCTGCTATGATCTAAATTGCCTAAAATATGCACTATTACGGCCTTTAATACATTATTAGAGTCGAAAATACCTCGAAGAGTCTCCGGAACAAAACCACAAATGTAAAGATATAAAAAAATAACAGTAGGGCTACAACATACTTTATAATTTCTTTTATTAATTTCAAAATTTCTTTTCTACAGCAGCAGCAAGTATCATACGAACAATATTGAACAAACACCGGGAAGAGATTTTGTTCAGCAGCGGCAGCCAGTGATTGACGTCAGTCCTGCTCCCCGGGAGTCTGTGCCCGGGTGTGTGTGAAGGGGGAGCAGCGCCGCCAACTGGTGGTCACCGCATGTTGTGGGCGGCAAGCTGCTGCCACCTTGCAACACTGTGGGGGAAAAGAAAGTGTAGAGTGATCTGAATGAGTTTTTAAATGAATAAAGTCATTAAGTTCAGTTTTTTTTGCATTAACTTTACTTGCATTTATGGTGTTGTTCCGGAGACTCTTCGAGGTATTTTAGACTAATAGTACACATTCTAAGGTCATAATTTCATATCCAGTCATTATTTGATTGCTACAATTAGCAAATCTTAACTTTCCAAAAGAGGCAATGGTATCTTATAAAACATGTTGACATTACCGGGAAGAAGAAGAAGAAATGTTTTGGCATCAGCGTCCGCTGGTGCCGAAGTCTGTCCTGCCACACGCGAGTCTCTGCCCGGGGTGTGTGCACAACGGTGCAGCGCCGCCAACTGTTGGTCACCGGGTGTTGTGGGTGGCGAGATGCAATCACACATGCATCTTGCAACACTGGGGGGGAAAAGAAAGTTAGGAATGTGTCATGTGCTGTGGTTGTGTGATGAGATCGCTGCTGTCTTTAATCCTTACTTGTAAAATAATAATTTGATTGAAATTTCAAACTTCTTTACATTCACTTTAATAAAATTGGTTCAGATAATATTGTGAAATTAGTTTTATTTTTGTCACAAATGGTGCTATGCAATTGGCATAAAATATGATGCATTTACTACGGTAAAGGTTCTACTACACTTTTGACTCAAAACTTAACTCATTCAAGTCCTGGCCACATGCGGCGTTTTCAAACAAGTGTTACTTAACACGCGGTAGCGTGTGTGCATCCCCATACAGTCATTGACTTTGCTAACACGTGTTAGAAACGGTTTGAAAATACCTTGAGTGGGCAAGGCCTTATAGTCCTAATCAGGAAGGACAAACTGAGCTAAAGCATATCTTCTCTTACTAGACTGCATCTTTTTTCAAAATGCATCTTTTTTCAAAATGCATTTCTGAGCTTTGTTTGTTCACAAAGCCTTTTTCTATACTGAGTTTTTCAAATAAAATTATCTATGATAGCTGATTGCCGGAGAATACCTGTATTATGCTTATAAGCTTGTTTAGTGGGCAGTAATGCACTGTTACAATAATCACACATTTGGATGCGTATGTATATCCTTTACTTGTTCTCTCAGACCTCACTCCTCAGTCTTGTTCATCAAGTGGCGTTGGGTTCCACAAAACAAGTAAATGAAACTCTCAACAATAAGGAGAGATATTCAAATGTTTACAAAGGATAAACAGAGTAGTGCAGCCAGGATGGGGCCCCCGATATTTTGCCGTGAGCTTGAGAATAGATTGGAAATCAAATGTCAAATACTTGTTAATTCCAGGGTGTAATACTCGGTATGTCACATGTTTAGATAACTAAAATAATATGCAATTCAGAGTAGTCTTATATCGACACATATAGTACTTTACACTGACTTTACTTTATGTGTGAGCATGGACGAAGCCAAGAGATGAAGCAAACCTAGCACTATTTGGACAGGAGGACTGTAAGAGTGGTTTGGAGCGAGGACGGGAGGCAGGATGGCCGTGGTTTAGCCAGGCATCAACGTGCAGGGTGAAGTGCTGGGTGTTTTAATTTCTCATGGTTAGTCATTGCCCCCCCCCCTCCCCCCGTAATATATTTTTGGCTGCCTGCACCCCTGGATAAACATGTGTGATAACTAGCACAGTGAATTACTTAGCCACAAAACAAATCCCTGTATAAGGGTGATAAAGGTATTACTGGGGCACTCAATTATAATTTATCAGATAAATATAACTACATAAATTTAATACCGTGTATGAAAAATATCTGGAGTAGAAGACACGTAAAATACTGTTATGAGATGTAGCAGTGAACGAACTACACAAAATAGGGTGGTTAGAATTAGTTCCTTAGAATTAGGGGGAGCTGTGTTGTGCATCGAGGGACAGTATGTGGCTTAAAGTAGTGGGCATGAGTACTCATTAATGATTTCTTTGTAAAACTATAATCTATGCAGTTCCTCAAATTACTGTGAGGGTATGCAATGGTTTAGTGGATTAAGGGAGGGGATAAGGGTGAGGGGGATAAAAGGAGGGGGGGATTATATAACTGCCTCTATCACCCTATAGTTCTGGTTGCTATATTATAATAAATAATATCCCACACACCTGTCAGGCTAGTTGATGGCAGCAGCACACTCTATAAGCGTCTCAGCATGTCAGTGTCCGCATTGCCCCTCCTCTTCGATGGCTCATCTTCTTATACACTGTTGTGTTGCCAATTTATCCGCAGCAGTTGCTTGCTGGAATATACTCGTCTGCCTGGAAAGTTACACATGCATACTTAGTCGCAAAAACACACAAACTACGTACAAATACATGAGTTTCAGACATACTTAGTAGCAAAAACACAAACTACATACAAATAAATGACTTTCTAACACTCAAACTTGTGATCTTGTCTAAAGAAATCAACAACAAAAAGTCTGCAACACAACCTTACCCACGCAGCGCCCGGAGATCAAGGGAGACCCACAAAACCTATAATCTATGAGGCCGGGGAGGTGGTGGTGAGGGGGAGGTGATAATAATATACAATAATAATAAAGACTTGTTCATATGAATAAAATTTGTGCTTACACGAGCATAATGAAGCTGTCTTTCCCATATTATAAGATACAACCTTCAGTACCTCAATGTTTATTCTGCTATGATCACAAACAAATAGGACGTGACACTGAGAACTATGATTTTTAGGTTGACTAGAAGAATGATAACATCGAAGGCCCTTTGTCATACTGTTCATATTTACGTACCTGCAGGAAAAAGCATTTAGGTACTGAAGGTTATATCTTATAATATGGGAAAAACTGCTTCATTATGCACGTGTAAGCACTCATTCTCTTCATATGAACATGTCTTAATTATTACTGTATATCATTATCACCTCCCCATCACCACCACCTCCCCGGCCTCCAGGCAACCAGACTGCAGCACGGAGATCCACACCAGAGTTGTCACAGAGAGCAGTGAGGGGCGGGATGGCAGCAGTCACTTGATAGTGTGTCATGGTGGCACAGAACCGCCCTCCTGCAATGGTATCATGGCAGGACTCCGCTCTGGGCATGGAGGGCTGTTGTCGGTGCCTCCTGCAATGGTATCATGGCAGCACTCCACTCTGGGCATGGAGGGCTGTTGTCGGTGCCTCCTGCAATGGTATCATGGCAGCACTCCACTCTGGGCATGGAGGGCTGTTGTCGGTGCCTCCTGCAATGGTATCATGGCAGCACTCCGTTCTGGGCATGGAGGGCTGTTGTCGGTGAGGACCTCCAAACACCCATGGAGGAGTCTTAGATTCTGGAGAATTAGAATCATGGAGGTTCTTTTAAGTCTTTGTATTTCAAAATATATTACTGAATTAAGTGGAAAGTACAAATTACATGACAAATCCTTGTATTACAGATGCACAGAGAACATTCTCACCTGAACAAGGAATCCAAGTGTGGCCAACACTGCATCACAAGGTTTCCAGGGCACACCCTGGCTGTAGAAGTGAGCACCATCATTTATAACACATCAGTACATATCCCTCATTAGCACATTACTATTCCATCTCAGATTATTCCTGGTTCTAACACCTCGCTGCACACAATCTGGTGTGACCCGGATGTTATCGCTGCCCTTCTCTTTTCCTTCTAGTTTATGATGATAATTGCATAACGTAATTGCTGTTTAATAAATATTAGAAAAAAAAGACTACTAAGATATATGTATAATCAAATATACAGAGCACAATAAATATATTTGTCTAGCAGTAATTTCAAAGTGATCACCTTTTAACTGATTAAACCTTATTAGTAGTCCCAAGATTCACTCTTCAGTAAAGTTACATAGATTATTGGGGCCTGGTAGTGCCTTGGTCTTTGTGGTGACATCACAACAGAGGTTCATGGTTTTGACGGTGAACACTTCCTATCTGGTCTGGTCTTCCTTCATACTGATGACCCTTTTGCCTCACACTTGTGTAATGTTGCCAAACAAAGCACAGCTGCTGCACTGAAAGAAGAGGTGTTACCCTCAGGCCACTGAAGAGGCCCACTAATCTCCTCCTTCTGGGTGTGTATAGAACTGTTACAAAAGGGTCTGGGCCACACCAGGAAGAAGGCATTGCTAAAAAATAATAACCATTCTAATCTCTTCCCACACCTCAAAATATAACTTTTTCTGATCTCTCTGTGGTCAATCCACATAAGAAATCAGTAACACTATCTACTATTAATGAGAGAAAATACCGGTAATTACCTCCAGGTTTGCACAGGACTCCCTCGGCCACGGCATCCACCACAGTGAGGTCCTCCTTGAGCACGGCCACGGCGTCCACCACAGTGAGGTCCTCCTTGAGCACGGCCACGGCGTCCACCACAGTGAGGTCCTCCTTGAGCACGGCCACGGCGTCCACCACAGTGAGGTCCTCCTTGAGCACAGCCACGGCCTGGAGGGCATCGTGCTGCCACGCCACCTACTGGGACAAGTCTCCCTCCATGTCCCCCACCAGGCCGTACCCAGGCCCACCCTGGGAGCTGGCCGGCCTCACACACATCTGGCCCATCAACTCATTCAGGCAGCCCTGCCAACGAGCACACCGGGCTGATAGACTGAACAATGGCTAAGAAACTGTGCTTTGACATGTTTTTCATAATACTGTAGTTACATTTCCCCTTGCAAGTAGGTTACAGTACCAGAGAAAATACTAAATAAAGAGAGCAAACAAGGCCATTTCTGTATCGTTGGTGTTGTGTCAGGGAATGTAAGAAGCATAATGCTGCACCACTCACTCTGTACTGTGTGGACTGCATCAGCTGCATGTACAGATCCTACAGCCTCATGCGGATCTGTTCCTCCGTCTGGTCGAGAGGAACCCCTCGCTTCCTCTCTATTTCCTGTGCCGACACCAGCTGCCCGGCAAAGAACAACACAAATGAAGAGTGGCAAAGGAAAACTAGAATGTACACCTCAAGGACTATTTCTAATTGTGTACACAGTGCATATTAAGGTGGTGTTTTATTGCTACCTTGAGAACCCTGCGTGAGAGGTTAGCTTGCTTCCACTCAGCCTCCTGTATGGCGGCCTTCACCATGGTGTTTTGTGCCTCGGCTGTGTGATCTCATGCAGGGTGGTGTTCATGCTGGCCTGCAGTCTCTGGGCGTGCTTCCCTGATGCCTTGTGTAGCACAGCAAAGGCAGGCAATGGAAAGCATAGGATGTCTTTGCCACCCGGGCATGTTTGCTGTCCTTGTCCCCCTCCCCTTTTGTTTTTGTTTTGCCATCTCTCACACATAAAAGCAAAACAAAACAGTCCATTATAATGGGAATAAAAAAGGAAGGCATAACTAAAAGGTAAAGATGGGGGCATAGGCTATGCTGCGCGTGGCCTCGGTGCTCATCTCCGTCGCATTAGCCCTTGAGCCTGTGGTGGGTGACAAGCCACTACCCCGAGACACAGGGCTAGTGTGACATCCAGGTTACTAGTTACCTTTCCCAGGTTTACCTAGGTACCCATTTATCAACCTCAAAAAGGGGGGATGAACAGCTGGGTGGCCTGGCCGCCGACTTGTCCTGGCCCAGATTCGAACCAGGGCCAGCAGATTCGTAGCTGGGCGCGCTAGGCACTACACCATTGGCCATCCGTTATCCGTTATATTCGGGTCTGTTATAGCGAGGGTTTACTGTATAGAGTAAAACAAGTATTTGGATTCTTTGATTATTTAAAAGATTATCTGATACTTGCAGCTTAGAATCGCATCCACACATAATTGATGGATCCACTGTCTCCTTAAATGTCTCCCTCTTTGCCTCCACAGATACAACCTCCACCTTCACACCACGTCGCCTTCGTGGTGTAGTGGCTAGTGTGCCTGGCTACCAATCTGCGGGCCCTGGTTCTAATCCGGGCCAGGGCAAGTCAGCGGCCAGCCCACGCAGCTGTTCATCCCCCCTTTCGTTGATGATTGATAAATGGGTACCTGGGGAAGTTAACTGTGGTAACCCGGATGTCACACTAGCCCTGTGTTCCGGCATAACGGGTCGTCACCCACCACAGCCTCAAAGGCTAATGCCACGGAGATGAGCACCGAGGCCACGCGCAGCTTACCGTATGCCCCCATCTTTACCTTTACCTTCACACCATCAATAATGCCCTAATATGCATCATGGCACTGCTATTCTGTACCATTAAGCATCAGACAGCCTAACCCTCCTCCCCACAACACCTCTCAAGCCTATATACAAGAGTCCCTTTCAGTCTCCTTCCTTCACACACCTTAACAATCTCCAACTAAGCTTTGCAACTCTCCATTAAAGGAACATGGGAATCATTCTTCCTTTGTCCATAATCCTCCTTTTCATTTATATGTAACAAATTTAGGGAAAAAATCTATAACTTACTTGAACTGCTTCTGTAATTCCTGGAAGCCAACTTTGACAACTGGGAAGAACTTGTGAGGGTCTGGATTCTCTGGTTTGCCTTGCTGCCACAACGCTGGATCAATACCTGAACACAAACACAAGAACTCATTGCCACCACAGGGTACATACTAATCCAAGAGTTTTATCATCAGTCATGTGTCTTTCACTCTAGGAACACATCAGTTATCCCTTGACCTGTGAGAAAAATAATAAATAAGACAAGCACTGTGATGAAACAATACATCTTGAGGTGAAATAGATCACACATTATTCATACACTAATCGAGTCATCCAGATTCACAATACTGAGCAGTCGGTGTCTCTCTGGTTTTGTGTCACCCCGCAAGTTTTGACAAAGTACAGTAAACCCTCACTATAACGAACCAACAGGGGGAAGGGGGTGACATTATTTCTGTAAGTCCGTTATATACGAGGGATCCAAACTTTTCGCATATAACAAACTTTGTTTGTTATAAAAGGTGAAAGTTCGCTATTAATGATCATTTCCTTTATAATGAACTTTGTCTGTTACATTAGATGAAAGTTAGTATACTTACGTACATGCAGCCATCACAAATACAACACACATACAGGGAAATTACAACAATACTTGGCGAGGCACGGAAGGACGTGAGAGGACGTGTTTACAATCGGGCGGACAAAGCCAGACTGATCGGCACGCAGCCGCGCACCGCCTGTTCGGCTTGTTTTAACAGCCACCGACCGACCTGCATGTACCTGTTCGGCCGGCCCACCACTGAAGCAAACCCCGCATTTACTGAACTTATTCGGTAAATCCCTGCATATATCAGACTGGCAGAAAAAGTTTGTAAAAGCCTAAATTAGTTATATAGAGGTCCGTGGCAGCGAGGGTTTACTGTCCTTGTGTAGGAACACAAAATGAACAATGAAAAAAAAATACTCTCTCTCTCTCTCATGCACTTAAATAAACGTTAACTTTTAGGTCATAATATATTCATGCACACATACTCATATGGCAGCAAATATCCTAATAATCTAGAGTTATTGCCATTTAATGCTAAACAAAATACAGGCTCTGAAACTGCTTGACATTAAATCTCCATTGACAAATTACAGACAAATATGTTCTGTATAGGTACTACATGTATGATGATAAGACAAGAAATGTAAGGACTAAAGAATAAAGTTTATGTCATCCTCCTCATGTACTGATATTGCAGGGTGAGATTCTATAGTAGAGGGAAAAAATAATCCTACAATGAAACTAGGCAAGGAAATATCAAACATTCTGTGCATTTGTCTATGACATCTTAAGAGAGAGAGAGAGAGATGCAAAAGATCATTTCAATTCTGGTTGATATAAACATTAATTTCAGGGTATATTACATCATACAGGTGATCTATGTGTAGTGCTGTAAATACCCAGACGACTGCTTGCCAAGTGGATTAATCCTTTGGTACAGTGGCACCGACTCCGACTGTGCTGACTCAAAGTCTATGCGGTGTGAGTTAGAGTCTCGCCAAGATCAATACATAATAATGGGAAAGAAGATTTATTCCCCAAATTGTGATTGTTGCTCGATCTGTCAGTGCATCCGTGAAAGGATTCTTCTGACGGGATTCAAGAGGGATAATTGTGGGCCCAGGGCAGTGTATCGCTCAGCCAGTCCTGACAGGTAAGCCTGTGGATCAGTACACTAGTGCCCTGTCCCAGCCTTCCATGAACAGTGGAACTCCTATTCATGATGGCTGCAGCTCCCCCTTCGGCATCCCCTTCAGAATAACATCACAACCACACAAGAGAGAAGGTTAAAAGAATGAAGATTGGAAGTGTTCAAGTGGCCGTCACGGCAAAGTTCACGGGCGTTACATATGTATGAGTGGACAGAATCAATATCCATTCTGTGTCTGCACTTCAGGAATAAATGTGCCAAAGTAGACGCATTCATTACCTCTTTGTGGGGCGTGCAAATACTCCTTCATCTGGGCCTCTGTCAGATTCACAAAAGGAAGAACTTCCTGCACAAACAAGTTCTGCAAATAAATTCAATTGGTAAATAATGACAAGAAAGAAGTGGTGTGTAAATCAGAGTATTCCTCTCAAGAGGCACAAGTGTTCCCGTGTACAGCCTGTGCTGTCCCTGCTGAGTCAGCCCTGTGTGCCACCTTGAGAGTCGGGGAGGAGGTGGGCTGGGCCAGGGGGCGGGACACTGGCCCTGGCTACCTCCGCCTACACTCTAAAGGATAAAATATACTGAATTACTACAAATTAATCATCTGAATGCACTTATTTAACAATGTAAAACTCCATTAATTAAGATATTTTAGACGCCAGACCCCCCTAAAATACTAATGGAATATGCACCAACAATAACAGAAATAAAGAATACTTCAAACACTTCACTACATGGACTTTAAAAAAGCCTTAAATTATGAAACTGTAGAACAGCTAATTAAACATGCTGAGAGGAGTAATGATTGGCACAAGATGTGTGAGTTGAATGGCACAAAAATGTCATTCTTATCAAAATTTACAATAAAAATGAATAGAAACAGCAGTTTAAAATCTAATGACCAAGATCTATCACTATGAATTTCTCACATAAAATTAAAAAAAATCTAATTTCGGCTATTTTCTGGGCAGAACCTGAGTGTGCAGCAAATCCAGTAATCTGCTGAAGTGTTGGTCCTGTGCAAACATTACCGGAGCTTTGCCTGAGTAACACTGCACAACTTATTACCAACAAACAACCAGCTGATGCTTGGATAGTGGAATACTGTTTTTTTCCTTTATAGCTGATATTTTTGGTGTACTACTCTCAAGAAATATTCATGAACAAATATAGTATATGATATATAATATATAGTTCAAGCTTCTCCCCATCTTTCTCTGCAGCCAAACGTAACACCTCAATCAATTATTACAACTAGGAAACTCTTGATAGATAAATAAGTGCCACTAATCCTGCAGTTACAACAATACCACAGAGAGAAAACAGGTGATACAAAGGCAACACAACCTTACCATTGCAAAGTTTGTTGTACATGAAGTCTGATATTGGTTCACTCAGGAAGTTCATGGGCAAACATCTCGTTGATAACCACCTCGGCGCCATCAAACACTCACTCAAAGTAGATACAAGCTGTTGCTTGCGAGGTCCCCACAGCCAATCAAAAATCACACGTCAGAAAAAGCCGAAGAAAATATTCAGTAAGTTAAATACATCCTGATTTCTGAATTTAATAATCTTGTAATCCCAGTTTCCCTTCACAGCCTCAGATCTTAAGCAGTTAAATGCCCCTGTCACGCATGAAATACTGCACCATCATTACCATCACCTCGTGACCTCTTGCAAAAGAGTAGAGAGATCAAGCTTCAAAAAGCAGAAACCACCACTCAGGGCTAAAACATAATCCCTATGCTCGGTGATGGATGACACAAACAAGCCCTGCCTGGGCCTCTAACCTCACTGAGACACATCACAACACCCTACACACCAACAAAACAAAGCCTTGAAAATAATCACAGGCCACACAGCTACCACACCTACACCATGAAACCAAAGTCCTCAAGGTTAAGGATCAACTTGACATTAGAGGCACACAAACATTCACCACAGCCACAACCACCACAACACTACAAGGCACCCCCCCCCCCTCACACAAGCCCAGGAACAGCAATACAACACTCAGCACAGGCTATCACACAAATTCTATCATTACAACTCCCTTGCCCTCCCCATACCAGCCTCCAGTAGTATACATATACATTACTTCCATGACTCATTGACTTGAGACAAATGCCGAGTTGAGCATAAGATACAGGTCTGACCCTTCAAAAAAATATATATATTTCCACAAATAGAGCCGGCCCAAGGCATACATGGTCTGAGCGGCTGCCTGGGGCCCCTTGGCTATCAGGGGCCCCAAGAGTGCTTCAAACTGTGTGTACCAGAAAGAAATACTTGGCACATGCATTGCTGATGATACCATGCAACAAGCCAACACAGCAGGACGTGTAGTCACTGCACCTGGGTGAGTGGCTTCCCGATGACACTGCACCACAGCGTCTTCATTGTGGTGGCCGGGGATCCTGGCGCAGCACACCACCTTGAACCACCAGTAAGGGTTCTCCGGGCTGTTCATTGTGGTGGCCGGGGATCCTGGCGCAGCACACCACCTTGAACCACCAGTAAGGGTTCTCCGGGCTGTTCATTGTGGTGGCCGGGGATCCTGGCGCAGCACACCACCTTGAACCACCAGTAAGGGTTCTCCGGGCTGTTCATCGTGGTGGCCGGGGATCCTGGCGCAGCACCCCACCTTGAACCCCCAGTAAGGGTTCTCCTGGCTGTTCATTGTGGTGGCCGGGGATCCTGGCGCAGCAGCCCACCTTGAACCCCCAGTAAGGGTTCTCCTGGCTGTTCATTGTGGTGGCCGGGGATCCTGGCGCAGCAGCTCACCTTGAACCACCAGTAAGGGTTCTCCGGGCTGTCATTGTGGTGGCCGGGGATCCTGCCGCAGCAGCCCACCTTGAACCACCAGTAAGGGTTCTCCGGGCTGTTCATTGTGGTGGCCGGGGATCCTGGCGCAGCAGCCCACCTTGAACCACCAGTAAGGGTTCTCCGGGCTGTTCATTGTGGTGGCCGGGGATCCTGGCGCAGCAGCCCACCTTGAACCGCCAGTAAGGGTTCTCCTGGCTGTTCATTGTGGTGGCCGGGGATCCTGGCGCAGCAGCCCACCTTGAACCGCCAGTAAGGGTTCTCCGGGCTGTTCATTGTGGTGGCCGGGGATCCTGGCGCAGCACCCCACCTTGAACCGCCAGTAAGGGTTCTCCGGGCTGTTCATTGTGGTGGCCGGGGATCCTGGCTCATGATGTTATCATGAGCCACACTCTGGGAAGTGTGACACACTGCACAGTGTTCCAGGATGACATGTTATCATGAGCCACACTCTGGGAAGTGTGACACACTGCACAGTGTTCCAGGATGACATGTTATCATGAGCCACACTCTGGGAAGTGTGACACACTGCACAGTGTTCCAGGATGACATGTTATCATGAGCCACACTCTGGGAAGTGTGACACACTGCACAGTGTTCCAGGATGACATGTTATCATGAGCCACACTCTGGGAAGTGTGACACACTGCACAGTGGTCCAGGATGACATGTTATCATGAGCCACACTCTGGGAAGTGTGACACACTGCACAGTGGTCCAGGATGAAAGACCAGCCAATAATATTATATTTTCAGTTCTCATGATTGATGTCGCTTCCACGGTGTAGTGGCCAGCGCGACGAGCTACAAATCCGCGGCCCGGGTTAGATTCCCGGCCAGGGCAGTTGGCGTGCAGCCAGGGTTGGCATGATTTAAATCAAATTATTTTAATGATGTGATTATAATCTATTATACTCACAAAAAAATTACTGATTAAAATCAGCTTTATTTTTTTTTATGTACAATAATGATATAATAATATATTATATATATTATATAATAATAGTTTCACAGAGAGATGCCACTGAGTGCCTAATTTCTGATCTTTCTATAATTTCTGACTGGGGCAAAGCAAACCTTGTTTTGTTCAATGCCTCAAAATCCCAATTTCTTCACCTATCTACTCGACAAAACTTACCAGATAACTATCCCCTCTTCTTTAATGACACTCAACTATCTCCTGCTACAATGAACATTCTTGGACTATCCTTTACTAAAAATCTGAACTGGAAATCTCACATCTCATCTCTTGCTAAAACAGTTTCTAAAAAGTTAGGTGTCCTGTGGCGTTTGCGTCCTTTTTTTTCTCCCTCCCAATTGCTTGCTCTCTACAGGGGCCTTATCCGCCCATGTATGGAGTATGCCTCTCATGTTTGGGGAGGATCCACTCATACAGCTCTCTTAAACAGGATTGATTCAAAAGCTTTTCGTCTCATCAACTCACCTCCTCTGACTGACTCAACTCACCTCCTCTGACTGACTGTCTTCAATCTTTAAATCACCGCCGCAATGTTGCTTCTCTTGCTATCTTCTACCGTTATTTTCATGCTCTCTTCTCTTCTGAACTTGCTAACTGCATGCCTCCCCCCTTCTCGCAGCCTCGCTGCACAAGACTTTTCTACTCATTCTCATCCCTATTCTGTCCATCTTCCTATGAAAAGAGAAATCATTTTTTATCTTTCACCCCTTTTCCCGGGTAAACTCTGGAACTCTCTTCCTTTTCTATTTTTCCACCTTCTACATTAAATTTTTTTAAAGAAAGAGTGATAAGACACCCCCCCCAACAAAATTGGCCCCCCCCTTTTTTATTCCCCTACGTCTTCTTTTAACTGGAAACTAGGGGGCTTTGTGTTCCTCTTTTTTTTGGCCCTTCCCCAGTCCTTGTGATGTAAAAAAAAATTTAAATGAATAATAATAATAATAAAAATATACGTATACAAATTAATAACATATATAAAAAATTTAATAAAAAAATATTATAATTTTTCTAGCCTACTCCCTATCCCATTCCCTAAAAACTTTGACAAAAACAAAGTCCAACACACTGAGATTTCGTGTTTTTCCTCATTCAGATATGCGTGTACTAAAGCTGCCCCAAAAGCTCCTCATCATGGGAATGTCAGTTGTTATCTAATTTTTTGAATAATGTAACTTCTTGCATTTTTTTTAGTCTACAGATTATTGAAAAAAAAATTTGTCCCCCAGCCGCATTTTCGTGTTTAAAATACAAAGTCTAGTGTTTTTGATAACTGGTTACTGGGGTTTTTATTTTATACAGTACACTTTTTAAACAATTATAGTTGGAACTATTCCCAAACCATAACCAACCCAACAAGCTTTGTGTGAGGGGTTGCCAGTTGTGACTTGTGGCAAGAAAGTATGGTACTACACTATGCGCCAAAATATTGTTCGCCACTTCAAACGAGCGCTCCCAAAAGGTTTTCTAAAAATGTCTCTATGCACCTAGTGACTTTTGAGAGGATATCCTGCACAGGGCATATTCCTTTAAAGTATGGACTCCTCAGACCTTGAGGAATGTTCAATGCCACTTGTCAGTTTAAAGAAGCTTTTTTAAAAAGATGCCTCACTTCCCGCCTAATTTGAAAGCGGCGGGTATAACTCATTACATCCCCCATAATGGGTGGAAAAAGACCTAACAAAGGAGAAAATTAAAATTATTGTAATCTACAAAAGGCAGAGAGGCCTGGAAAAAATATCAAGGTTGGGGGGGTGTTACGAGGAATGTGTGCAAAAGTGGGTGGAAATTTTTCGTGAAAGGTACTCCTATGGTAGGGTAATCTATACTGGGGGTCTCCGTAGTGTAGGGTAGCAGCTGGGTTCCCAAAACCGAAAAGTCCCCGGGTTGATCCCCGGGGGGAGCGGAAACAGTTGGGCTTTTCCCTTAAAACCCGACCCCCTTCCCCCCAGCTAATGGGTACCGGGTGTTACCCGGGGGTTTTTTGTAACCCCCCCCCCCGGGGGTGAGGCTTCGCCAACACTATAAGCACTAGCAACAGCTCTCTAGGGGTGTCTGAGAGAGGCTGTCGGGTACAGGGGGAGATCCTCTCGCTGCGTCGTAACTGCCAAATTCTTAAAACATCAACATCATAAAAGGTAGCGGGGGGCGACCCGGAACAAAAGAAGACCGGGGCGGGGATAAAAAAGTCAATCCAAAAATTCTCTTGCTCTTTTTTGGGGAGGGGGCATCCACTTGAGTTTCATGACTTATGTGCTGCTGATGTTTTGGCCCCTCGCTGGGGTCCAAAGCGCATAGGGAAATTTTTAAAAGTCATATTTTTCACGTACTTTTGGGGTATTTCCTTTGTACTTAGAAACGTCGTGTGCAAAGTTTCGGGCTAAGGGTTTGATTTTTTTAGAGGGGGCGGATCGATCTTGAACTTTCCTCTTTTCGCCCTCAGGTCATGACCCAGAAGCAAACTAAAAGTTTGGCTTTTTGCCATATGTTCCTACTATCACGGGGAGCAAAATTTCCCCACCGGGGGAGACGTTTTACCCCAATTTTTCTACCACACAAAGGAAGGGAAAGAAGACGGTGCAGCAGAGTGCGCTGAGGCTGCAAAGGAGGTCCTGATTCTGGCCAGCTAGGATCCCCCCATCGCAGAAACTGCGTGAGGAGGAAGATTACTGGATTTTTTGACGATGGAAGACCCTGAGCAAAAGCGAAAAATTGGGTCACGCCTGCCCCAAAAACAGAAGACCTTCCAAAATCTCCCAACCTTTTGGCTCGCCCACTCCGACGCCCTACTCTGAGACCATTCCTGAAGACAAGGAATTCCTTCTTGCCCAGCGGGGAAGGGGAGCGGGGTTCGATGGGTGGTCTGGCAGAAAACTGAAGAAACGGGTTTGCCGACGTGAAAAACTCTCTCTCAGTACCGCAAAAGACGCCAAAAGGGGAAAAAGATGGTGGAGCTGGATTTGTCATCGTCTGGTCATAAGTCCCCAAGCTGCCAACACTCGACTTCTTCTTTGACGCCGGGGTCCGCTTCTCCACCAAAAAAGTTGGGACACGGGGCAGAATTCCTCCCCATCCCCTGATCTCGCGGGCCCCTTTACAAACTGGGGTCAGTAGCCGCCAAGCCCCTTTTTAATTGTGGCGGCTACGGAATACTTGGGCCCCCGATCCACAAGAGCTTGTGCTGAAACCCCAGTCCCTTCGACAGGCAAAGCAAAATACGGTCCACTTTGGCAAAGGGCATCAAAGAACTTTAGTCCTCTTCCCCCTTACCGTTTCATTGGGAGGGAAATCTTTCCTCAGGACGTGCACTCGCCCGAAGACTCGCCATCCTCGTACAGGAGAAGGGTGGAGAAGCCCTAGGAGTCCCGAAACTGCACTCCGGAAAAATGGGTTATTTCCGGCTAAAACTTGTTTGGGGGTCTAGAAACTGGGGGGTCCAGGACGAGCGTGGCGATGTGCTTCGACACAAACCCGTGCCAACACTGGAGCCATCAATGGGGCATGCACCTCTTGCAACAAAGTCGGCCACCCCCCCGTTTCACTTGCTTCCGTCTCACGTCCCGAACTTTTCCTTGGAAGGGCCTTTTCTATTTTTTGGGGGCATCTTTTTGGTCCTGAATCACCCTCTTCTCTCGCTTCAAAGGGTACTGGTCTTAAACAACCAGTCGGGAATAAACCTCCACCACGAAATCTCCGGGGACTCTGGGCTCAAAGGGACGATCTCATTCAAGGTTTGAAACTCTGCTTCAGACAAAGCAGCCCCGTGGACTATAAGGAACTCGCTGACTGAGCATCCTTTCCTCGCGGGCTCTTTCCAGACCCCGATCCGTAGCCCGAGGGTTATCAGCGCGTTTTGGGTGGCGCGTATCATTTACGCTCTGAAGATACTTTTTCGGGAGCACTGCTGGGAGTCGTCCAAACCCCCGGAAAAAGTCACCCCCCAGCGGTTCCATCGTTTTTGCAACCGAGATCTACGTCCGCGATGGTTCGAATCGAAAGGTTCCATCCTACCTCCCCAACGATCTTGGATTTGCTAAGGACATCCCTTTATACCACGAGAAAATATTCGGAAGGCCCGCTTCCCCACTCTGAGCCGCCATTTCTGGTACTTTAGCGAAGATCTCTTGGCCTGTCCTGTTCGATCACGTCTCCCTGTCTCCGACAAACAAGCAATTGTACACAATGTACAGGCCTTCTCTACGAGAAAAAGCCGAGGAACCCGCCAACGTAAACCTCCCCTCCCCACAAGTTCCCGCGGCAACACTCCCTCCTTCGCCACGAAAAATTCCCTCCGCCCCTTCGAAACTCTTGAAATAAAAAACCCATTCTGTCCGCCAACCCTCGGAAAAGGCAAAGAGGGAACGTCGTCGAGCCTGCCCCCCAATCGAGGGACTTCCGTCGTCAAAGAACGCCAGCGAGGGTGGCGCTCATCCAGTCTTTAACCTCCGGCTGCCAAAACGAGGAAAAAGCGCCAGTTCCTCCTCCAAGTTTGAGCCCATCGCCATCAACAGCCCCGGACCTCGAAGGCTTCCCTTCCCCGGCCAAGCCGGCCACAATGAGTGGGTGGCTCCCCATGATACCCCCCCACCAGGGGGTAATACTCACCAAGAGGGGGACCCGCAGCCCTGCTGGGGAAGGATGTCCGGCTTTCCGCTTTCAAAAAATGACATCCCCTCCTTAATAGCCGTGCATAGGTTTTAAAAAACAAAATTGAATCCGCCCCCCCTAAAATCAAACCCATTTAGGTCAAACTTTTCATGATGGTTTCTTGGTAGATGCCCATTACACCAAGTAGGGAAAAAAATTCAAAATTTTGATTTTTTTGGCACCCTATCCTCGCCCCTTTTTCTTTTTTGTTCTGTCGCCCTCTTTTTTATAAACTTTCCACCCACTTCTGCACACATCTCCTCGTAACACTCACAATCCTTGATATTTCTTCCACTGGCCTCTCTGCCTTGTGTAGTTACAATAACTTTAATTTGCTCCTTTGTTTGGTCTTTCTTGTCACCCATTATGGAGATACAGGGAGGTCCCGAAGATACGAGCAGTTAGGTTCCACCTGGCATACTCGTAAAGCGAAATCTCGTATAACAAAACACATAACTAATGGTAAAATATAGGTTTGGTTCCAGGACCCCATCAATTAAAAATAAGAAGAAAAAAAAGACGTGTTTTACAAGCTAAAATAAACTATAGCAAACACAACAAACACACAGCGTCTATATTACCCACACTGTACTACCTATTCTGTAGAAAAAGCATTCTGAAAGAGAAAATAGCACACAAAATAACATAACTGCACATTAATTAAACATAAAACATGCATAACAAGCAAAAAAGACGTTGTAATGTAGGGGACGCCATGTGATACAAGAGAAGGTAGTGTAGCGGTCCCAAGGTTGGGGTCGTACACCTGGCTAATTACCCCTAAAGGTCAGGCCGCACCATATGCTTAATTACCCTTCAGGTCACGCCTTGCCAAGGGTGACCTGACTGCGGTCCCAAGGTTGGGGCCGCACACCTGCTAATTACCCCTAAATGTCAGGCCGCGCCATATGCTTAATTACCCTTCAGGTCACGGATTGCTAGGGGTGACCTCACTGGGGTCAACCAAATCCCCCTTTGTCCAGCCCGGGAGTGGTAGGGCACGCATTTTGAACTTGATAATTTTACTCACCCCAGTTTGAATGTCGTATCATTGGATTTTTGATCTCGTATATTGAAAATAGACCATAATTTACACATCTCGTATCATCGGATTCTCGTATACCGAATGCTCGTATAGCGGGACCTCCCTGTAATGAGTTATACCAGCGCGCGTCTGCTCAAATTATTTGCGGGAAGTGAGGCGATCCTTTTTAAAATGCTTCGTCTATAACTGACAAGTGACATCTGAACATTCCTCATCGGTCTTGATGGACTGCCCATACTTTAAACGAGCTGCCATTTGCAGGATATCTCTCTCGAAAGTCACTAGGCTGCCATAAAGTACATTTTCAGAATTCCCTTATGGGAGCGCTCTGTTATGAAGTGGTGAACAATATTTTGGCGCATAGTGTAGCTTATACTACTTGCACCTCATAATCATGTCTGCAGCTGCCAGAAAAAAAACCCAATATGGATTTCCTTTGAGAGTTTCAAAGGGAAGGTAAAAGGGACATAACGTAACCCAACCTAACCAAGTTATTCCCTCAGCAAGAATTTTTTTTTTTTAATTAATAAATATAGAAAAAGAGAAAAAAATCAAATAAATCCAATTTCAATTTTAAAAAATCTATTTATTTGACTATTATTTTTTTAAATCCGATTTTTCCCAAATCTGAGTGCAGCCCAACTAGCTGCTCATCCTTCCTTTTGGGGATGGTCGATAAATGGGTACCTGGGGAAACCTGGGGAAGGTAACTGTGGCAGTGTGTGGCACCCTGGATGTCACACTAGCCCTGTGTCCCGGGGTAACAGGTTCTCACCCACCACAGGCTCAAAGGCTAATGCCACGGAGATGAGCACTGAGGCGCAGCTTAGCGCATGCCCCCATCTTTACCTTTTCCTTTAACATGATTTATACTCTTACTGGACAAACAGAAGAAATAAAATCTTGAAAATTACAACATTATCCTTTTTGTTATGAGCCAGGCAACCGAGGATCCGGGTGGAGACACTTGGGTGGAGGCGATCCAGCCGGCAAGTCATGAGAGTTGTAGATCTCTCCTCCATTGCCATAATAATAACTTGACTGGGGGCCGTGTGATCCCTCTCCATTTTCAGGGTACGCCGTATAACAAAAATTATTTTTCTCAACTTTGGCATGCCAATTTCCTATGTAAAATGGAATTCTAAGACGATTTTTCTGCGTCCATTTTTGCATTTGAGCAATTCTTACCATGCAAAATCGCACTTTTATATTGCACCCTTATCGAATAATGCTTAAATGAGTACGCAGTGTCCGGTTGGTCCTGTGTATTGCATCATGCACCAATATGAGTTCCAAATGACTAGCGTGGTAAGCTCTTTCTGATCAGTTGGTTCATCAGGCACTACATCACAGTGTCACAGCCTCTACGTTGGCCTAGAACGTGTCCATCATGTCCTTCTTAGACCTGAAGCAGGGCATGGTCTCCTGGTGGTGGGCCCAAGCCCGGATGAACCCGTCTCTGGCCTGCTGCCCCACCACTGCTGCCGCAGCCTCTGTCACCTGCTTCACGACTCTTTCGGTGCTCTGAGTGTGGATAGAGAACTCTGGAACCTCTTACGGCTTGACCAGGATCTCCTGGATCTGATCCCCGGACAGTGAACAGGTGAATGCCGGCTCGTGCACCTGGCCAGGCTGCCAGCTGATCAGTGTCTGCAAGCTGGTGGCTGACAAGTTCAGCTTGGGTGTGATGCGAGGTCTTACACTGGTGTCCCCATACTCCTCGCCAGCCCTCAGCTTCAAAATCTGGGTCACGGCGAACCTGCGGTCGTCCTCACTCTGACTCGCCATCAGCGAGAGGAGGACACATTCTGAGTGTGCGAACCATGCTCCTGTCCGCACGTAGAAGGTCACAGCTGTTGCTGGCTGCTTGGGTCGCTTGGGCTGCGACCTCATCACTCTGAGCTGCGTGAGGATGCGCTTGGGGCCGTCCTCTAGTCTGTGTGAACTTTGATGTCGTAGTAGAGTTTGAAGTACACCTGCAGGCAGTACTTAGACTAGGATTTCCAGGGTGTTCAGTTCTTTGCCATCCATGCTTTCTGGTCCACATGTACACGAGCGACTGGGCTGTGGTGAGCCATCTGGAGTGGGACACCTTGCCACACCTGATCTCCTGCAGCTCGGATGGGAGAACGCCCCGCTTCACAGCCTGGACCAGCTGGTAGGAGACCTGCTGGTCAGTGGACATGTATACTCCGGTATCTCCATGAGATCTTCACCGCCTGGCACTCCTCTGAACTCTGCGTTGTACTGCATCTTATTCACGCTGGACAGCAGACTGCACACTGGACCCGTGAAGCCAGTGTCAGATGAGGTAGGCCCGTCGATGCTGGTGATAAGGTGGCGCAGGGGCAACTCGTTTGTGTGCAACACGCATATACTCCAGAAGAGCTTGCGTCCCAGCATCTTCTCCAAATGGGCGTAAGTACCACCCTTCCACCCCGTGTTGGCCCTAGTTGAGTCACCTTGCAGTACGATCAGTGAGTCGGTGGAGTCGTATGTCACCAGCAGATCATAGAGCCTGAGCCACCTTGAACGCAGGCTTCTCAGGTGGCACCGGGTCCTCTGGTACAAAGTGCCAAAGGTACCTTCCAGATGGCTCCTCTGTCACTGACACATGCTCCTCCCTGATCAACCTTGGGTACAGTTTCCCATAGCTGTCGGGCACCATCGCCCTGGTCTTGTCCTTCCACCCATCGTAACCCAATCCAACTATTTTGGTACCCTGGTTAGGGTACGCCGTATAACAAAAATTCTTTTTCTCAATTTTGGCATGCCAATTTCCTATGTAAAATGGAATTCTAAGACGATGTTATTTATTTCCATTTTTGCATTTGAGCAATTCTTACTATGCAAAATCGCACTTAAAGCTATGTTTTGCATATAAATATAAAAGTCCATTTTTGCATAGCAAGAAGTGCTCAAACCAAAAAGTTGAAGGGACAAACCACCCTTAAAATTCTATTTTACATAAGAAAACACCCTGCCAAATTCGAAATAATCTATATTTCACTTTTCATTGGACCTACGGTATACCCTACTCTCCAAGGCTCTCATGATGGAGAGAGGGAGTTGCCACAGCCCACCAGAGTTGCCACAGCCCACCACAACACAGCTCACACAAACTGTGTCCAAGGAATACAGAATAGAAGGGGCAAAAAAATTATGATTTCATAAACGATGGCCATGTCACGGGAGCGGCGACGTAAGATTATAGAAATGATCCCGGTGGTGAGTGTTAATGACACATTATTAAACAATGGGAAATCTTAGCTACCGTAGTATTTCCCGCCATATACAGGAAAATACCTTTTATCCGGATACCCAACAACCGGAATAACCCAATAACCGGAATTTGTGGCAGGTAAGTAAATAGTATTAAAAAATAAAAAAGTAACAAAATATTTAACTTTTAATTTTGCCGCCGTAGACGTGAGCGCCACCTATCGCCACCTGTTTATTCCCGCCATAATGCGCCATGCGCTATGATAATTCAGTGTTTATCAGTCCGTGGGCAAGGTCAGTGCTACCCGACGACCGGAGTGGAATTTTGAGTCATCCGACAAAGTATATTATCAAATCCGTGAGCTGATGGCTTCCAAGGACTCTCACATGGACATGGCAGGAATGGATGAAAATATACTAGATGAGTGGCTTGCAGTTGATGAAGATATTTCTGTGACAATGAGTATGGATGACGACCAAATAATTGCAGCCGTAAAAAATGAAAATGAGCAGGTAACGTCTGGGAGCGAAAGTGAGGAGGAAGATGAAACCGTTAAAGTGTCATGGGAATCAGCACTTAACGGCTTACAAAATTACATCAACTTTGCACAACGTCACCAATTTATATCTCTCCAAGAAGTCATGCAACTTATAATGTTACAAAACAAGACTTTACATGAACGTCGCAAAGCACTCAAGCAGACCGATATCAAAACAATGTTCGCCCGCGCAATGAAACAAAGACAAGCGCCAGTATCTGTGCCGGGGCCATCAACTACAGCCGATCCTACTGTGCCTGGACCATCATCTGTCCAAGACTCAGTGCCTGATGAGCCACTCACTATCACCACTGTCAGACAACCCAGACGACCCGGACCTGGAGTTTTCTGACCAGACTGCCTAGGCCTAAACAAATACAGTAGGTACAATAAACAAATAAAATAAAAGAAAAAAAAGTGTTCCTTTAGTATATAATTTCGTGTTAAAAGTCTTTGCATATACGCAGTTGAGTTTCTTTAGTTTATAATTTACGGTACTACATTACGGGAGTGTCATTTATACGTGCATAGTCAACAAGAACAGGAGTGCTATGTTGGGCTGGGCATGTCTATTTATGGTGAATTACAGTTCTACAATGATCTACTAATAAGGTAAGAGAAACAATCATACAATATTATGTTTATTTTTAGTAAATGCATCTTTCGTAAGTATACTTACCCATTAACCGGACTTTTCCATTAACCGGCTACCCGGAAGTCCGGATATATCCGGGTAAAAGGTATTTTCCTGTATGATGCATTTCCCCGCAACCCCACCCACCCACCTCCCACCCCACCAAAATAAAAATATAAAAATAAATATATAAAATAAAAAAGTTCCTCAAGAGTCACACAGTGTTCTATAGCATGAAATAGGTGTGGCTGGCCATAGAGGTTAGAAGCAATCAGTACTAGACTAACATCTAAACACTACTATTTGACACAGTAGTCTCTAGATGACTCCAAAATAAAACATGAAATAAATAGCTCCACATTTGAGACCATAGGTAAAATCGTTGGTTTGTCAGGATTTGCTCGTAATGTAGTTCAGTGACACACACAGGATTACCCAGAGTCAGCTGAGGCAACCAAACCATCACAGACAGTCTTGTTTGTGCTTCAAGATCTTCAATCAATATTCGGTAATAAGCTTGAAAACATTTTGGGAGATCAAAATATTTCACACAAACCAGATGTCCAACAAATTCATGTAGCAAGACAATTGTTTTAGAAAATAGATATCCACAAAATTTACACAAGAAAACAATTATTGTATTCTAATTTTTTCATATAACTCACTTGATAAATTTGTTAACTCAGCCGGTTCAGAACGGATTACGGTTCTGTTGCCATCTTTGGGAGTATGGAGAGGTCATTAGTTTTCAAATGGCCCTCAAAATCCTCAGCGAGACTCCTGACATACAGTAAACCCTCGTTTTCCCGGACTATTAGGGGGGGCACTGGTCCGGGAACCTCAAAAGTCCGGGAATTGCAACAGTCCGAGGCCATAACCCACCCCCGGACGTTTATCCTACTCTGTACGGCAACCGCCAATATCAACAACTACCCCGCTGCGGACTTTTACCACACTTTGTCTAGCACTCATACGTCTTACGCAATAAATACCGTAAATGACGGCGTACAAGTCAACTCTTTGAGTCTGAAAAAATCTCCAAAACTAGGGGTCGACTTATATGGATTGTGGATAACGTGTGGGTATTAAATACAGCTGTTTCCAACAGCTGATACACAGATTGTAAACACTGACAGGAACGCCACAAGTTTAACCCAAGCGGCCAGTCAGACAACTACAATATGCGCCACTCCAGTGAGCCTCCGGTGTTTTAGTAAGCCCTGTTGGCCTGTTCAGTGTATAATGGTCATTAAGCTGAGTGTGGGCAGTGCAATGGACCCATAGTTTCATAGCCGTGTGGGGTTAGTGGTGCCACGGGCTGTTCTTTTTCTCACACATGCAAATGGTGGAGGGCACCGGTAAGTGCAGTCCAGTCATACTACCGTGTTTTACTATAATATACAGTATGTAGCGGTACTATCAGGGGACTAGGGTGTTTTACTATAATATACAGTATGTAGCGGTACTATCAGGGCACTAGGGTGTTTTACTATAATATACAGTATGTAGCGGTACTATCAGGGGACTAGGGTGTTTTACTATAATATACAGTATGTAGCGGTACTATCAGGGCACTAGGGTGTTGTACTATAATATACAGTATGTAGCGGTACTATCAGGGGACTAGGGTGTTTTACTATAATATACAGTATGTAGCGCTACTATCAGGGGACTAGGGTGTTTTACTATAATATACAGTATGTAGCGGTACTATCAGGGCACTAGGGTGTTTTACTATAATATACAGTATGTAGCGGTACTATCAGGGCACTAGGGTGTTTTACTATAATATACAGTATGTAGCGGTACTATCAGGGCACTAGGGTGTTTTACTATAATATACAGTATGTAGCGGTACTATCAGGGCACTAGGGTGTTTTACTATAATATACAGTATGTAGCGCTACTATCAGGGGACTAGGGTGTTTTACTATAATATACAGTATGTAGCGCTACTATCAGGGGACTAGGGTGTTTTTCAAGTGAAAACAAGAGGCAGACCTATAGTAAAGATTCATATCATTATATGTTTTTTTTTTTTTTACATCACAAAGGACTGGCCAAGGGCACAACAAAAAGAGGTAACACAAAGCCCGCTTAGTTGCCAGTCCCTATAAAGAAGACAGTAAGAGAACAAAAAAAGGGGGTGGGCCAATTTAGTTCGGGAGGTGTCTTGTCACTCTTCTCTTGAAAAGATTTAAGTCATAGAAAGGTGGAAAAATAAAAACAGGAAGAGAGTTCCAGAGTTTACCAGTGAAAGGGATGAAAGAGTAAAGATACTGATTAATTCTTGCATTAGGAAGATGGACAGAATAGGGATGAGAATGAGTAGAAAGTCTTAACCCGTAAACTGCGAATACAGTGAGGTCCCGAAGATACGAGCAGTTAGGTTCCACCTGGCATACTCGTAAAGCGAAATCTCGTATAACGAAACACATAACTAATGGTAAAATATAGGTTTGGTTCCAGGGCCCCATCAATTCTAAAATAAAAAAAAAAAAAAAAAAAAAAAAAGACATGCTTTTCAAGCTAAAATAAACTATAGTAAACACAACAAACACACAGCGTCTATATTACCCACACTGTACTACCTATTCTGTAGAAAAAGCATTCTGAAAGAGAAAATAGCACACAAAATAACATAACTGCACATTAATTAAACATAAAACATGCATAACAAGCAAAAAAGACGTTGTAATGTAGGGGACGCCGCGTGATACAAGAGAAAGTAGTGTAGTGGTCCCAAGGTTGGGGCCGCACACCTGCTAATTACCCCTAAAGGTCAGGCCATGCCATATGCTTAATTACCCTTCAGGTCATGCCTTGCTAGGGGTGACCTGACTGCGGTCCCAAGGTTGGGGCCGCACACATGCTAATTACCCCTAAATGTCAGGCCGCGCTATATGCTTAATTACCCTTCAGGTCACGCCTTGCTAGGGGTGACCTGAATGCGGTCCCAAGGTTGGGGTCGTACACCTGCTAATTACCCCTAAATGTCAGGCCGCGCTATATGCTTAATTACCCTTCAGGTCACGGCTTGCTAGAGGTGACCTCACTGGGGTCAACCAAATTCCCCTTTGTCCAGCCTGGGAGTGGTAGGGCGCGCATTTTGAACTTGATAATTTTACTCACCCCAGTTTGAATGTTGCTATCATTGGATTTTCGATCTCGTATATTGAAAATAGACCGTAATTTACACCTCGTATCATCGGATTCTCGTATACCGAATGCTCGTATAACGGGACCTCCCTATACCTGTGTGACAATATCTGTCTCTTTTTTAAAAGAGGGAACAGGTTGGATGCTGACAATTACAGAGGAATTAGTGTGATAAACTTACTTAGTAAATTATTCGACATGGTCCTTTGCTACAGATTAAACCAGTGGTTCCGCCCATTCCGTGAGCAGGCCGGAGCCCAGAGTAAGCGTGGGTGTACAGAGCACATCGTCTCGCTGCGGCTCCTCACCGACATGGCGCGACGGAAAAAACTTAAGTTGTGTGTAACTTTTGTGGACTTAAGTAAGGCCTATGATATGGTCCCTCGTGGCAAATTATTCACTATCTTGAAGCGGCTAGGGTGTGGCGTGTTAATGTTGGCGGCACTTGTGGCCATGTATCGTGAGACCGAGTCAGTGATCGGCGGGGCCGTCATGACCGCAACCCTCGGGGTCAGACAGGGCTCACCCACCTCCTGCCTCTTGTTTATAGTATTCATGAACGAACTTATCAGAATGCTCAAGGCGAGGTGTGCGCCTGACGGGATCTTGGGCTGGCTCCACACACTGGTGTTGATGGACGACACTGTATTGCTGGCTACGAGCAGGGAGGGAATGATCAACAAGGTTAGGATATTGAAGGAGTTTTGTAGTGAGCATGGAATGACCATTAATGAAAGTAAGACCAAATTTTTCGTGATTTGTGGTACAGAGGTTGACGCGGAGCCGCTGCGGGTGGACGGGTTCGTTATTGCTCTGTGCACGTCCTATATTTACCTCAGGTCGCCCTTCACCAGCGACGGCTGGGTGTCGTCCGCCCTTAGGGTGCATGCCAAGAACAAATTAGGTCATGTACTGAAGTTTGTGTCATTTGTTCATAAGAATAACGATGTACCGTTTGTGGTGAAACGGTGGGTGTTTGATGCGGCGTTAATGTCTGCGTTACTGTACGGCTGCGAGTCATGGGTAGGAGCCGATTTAAAGCCAATTACAAAGTTGTACAACCGGGCACTCAAACAGCTGTTGGGTGTGAGAAAGTCAACCCCGAATGACGTGTGTTACGCTGAGTTAGGATACCCTTCACTGCCGGACTTAAGTCAGATTAAAGCAGCACACTTTTTATTCTAAGCTAGCTTTGGAAAGATCTCATGTAACGGATGATCCATTAATGTTTACTATAGAAATTGTCACTAGAGCCAACACGGCAATGAGCAGAACTATTGCAGAGTTTATTGGTAACAACGGGCCTGACATGCATGGCCTCTTGTTAAATGTGCATGAGCGCATCGCAGCTTCCAGTGGGTCAAGGTGCGCCATGTACTGCAGCATAAACCCCGGCCTTACAGTGCACAGTATGTACAGGGACCGCCACAAGGTCGACGACCGATACAGGATCTCCTTCACTCGTTTCCGAGTGTCAGGTCATAGTTTGTGTTGAGACTGGAAGATGGAATAGGCGGGGGCGAGGCCAGTTGCCACTGGAGGAACGTCTGTGTGTATGTGGCGATGTACAGACTGAGGAACATGTTGTTGAAAATTGTCCTGTATCAAACAATATTAGGCAAACAGTAGGCCTAACTTGTTTAGGTGAGCTATTTAACGGTAAATATAGCCATTATGAATGTTGTAAAATTATTCATGATATTTTGCACTTGTATGCGTAAGGTATGTGTGTCATGGATATCTCCTGGCACTGTTCGTGCACCGACAATTGATGTTGTTTTTGTTTTAATATAATCATGTGGACTGCAGATTGCATTATTTGTGTTGTTTATATAAGTACTAACAGTATGTATTGTTATAAGATTATGTGTTAATGTTAAGATTTATGTACACTGTGGTCAATATATTATCTATCTATCTACGCGGGACTTTTGCCAGAATTCTTATAGTTGCTAAACAAACTTGAATGTGTATCAATGTATTCGCCATATATTTGTGCAACCGCTAAATTTTTTATTTTTTTTTAAAGTCTTGTGGTTATTCTATGATTGTACTTGCAAGATGAAGAGCGTTGAGGTTTATGGAATCCATGGTACAGCTCGTTCACAGAAAACAGGCCGCAAGGGTCTTCCTCTCTAATCTCTCTGCCCGTGATAGGGAGAGACCTGTCAGCACCTTCACCTTCCATGCTGGTCACTGGGTCACTGAGCCTATGTGTGACCCCTGGGTCATTCTCAGGTAATGTAGCGTTGCCAGATTTCACCGGCCGAAAAATGAACCCACCTTTTTTTATTTGGCGGCCGCCCAATTGGGCATAATCGCGTTTTCTTAGTGAGTGACCAAATGGGCATAGCCGCGCTTTACGGGTTAAGCAGCGAGGCCTGTGGAGGGGGGGAGGCATGCAGTTAGCAAGTTCAGAAGAGCAGTGAGCATGAAAATAACGGTAGAAGATAGCAAGAGAAGCAACATTGTGGCAGTGATCTAAAGATTGAAGACAGTCGGTCAGAGGAGGGGAGTTGATGAGACGAAAAACTTTTGACTCAACCCTGTTTAGGAGAGCTGTATGAGTAGATCCTCCCCGAGCATGTGAGACATACCGTATTTTACGGCTTATAAGACGCTGCATCTTGGAAGACGCACCCTGATTTTGGAAGGAAATTTATAAGAAAAATAAACGGATTTTCTACCGACAGGAAGTATGTAGTAAAATCTACTGATTTTCTTGGTAAGCGGTGGTCTGAAGTGTCTTTCTGCTGCTTCTGTTCCCATGTTCTTTGGCATATCATACAAATTCTAGCTTGTATGTGATAATTTCCAGGACTGAAAAGAGCTTGTGTGACAGCCTGTTGGTAATTTGTAACAACAACAATCAACACTAGCAGACGATAGTTGGCGCTGTTGGAATGGACTCGGTCATCAGGTGGTCATTGCAGAGTCGATAGGGATCTTTAAAAGGAGTCTGGATAAATTCATGGATGGGGAAGAGAGGTGGATGTAGGTGGTGTTAAAGTAATCGTCCAGACCATTTCATCATTCCTGATTTAATGCAGTCAAAATAGCCATTATCGAGTATATCAACAATATGTTGTCACTTTTTGCATCCAGTCACCCGTTTTTAAATGATCCGCATTCAAAACCTGTAAATTCCTCGAGCTCTTAAAACACAACTGACGACCAGCAAATGACGGACCACGGCTCGGTGATGTCACATTAGTAAGCCTCCCAGGCCAGCCCTATACAAATACACGGAGACTCAGAAAACAAATATAGTACAGGGAGGTCCCGTTATACGAGCATTCGGTATACGAGAATCCGATGATACGAGAGGTGTATATTAGGGTCTATTTTCAATATACGAGATCAAAAATCCAATGATACAACATTCAAACTGGGGTGAGTCAAATTATCAAGTTCAAAATGCACGCCCTACCACTCCCGGGCTGGACAAAGGGGGATTTGGTTGACCCCAGTGAGGTCACCCCTAGCAAGCCGTGACCTGAAGGGTAATTAAGCATATGGCGCGGCCTGACATTTAGGGGTAATTAGCAGGTGTGCGGCCCCAACCTTGGGACCGCAGTCAGGTCACCCCTAGCAAGGCGTGACCTGAAGGGTAATTAAGCATATGGCACGGCCTGACCGTTAGGGGTAATTAGCAGGTGTGCGGCCCCAACCTTGGGACCACTACACTACCTTCTCTTGTATCACGCGGCGTCCCCTACATTACAACGTCTTTTTTGCTTGTTATGCATGTTTTATGTTTAATTAATGTGCAGTTATGTTATTTTGTGTGCTGTTTTCTCTTTCAGAATGCTTTTTCTACAGAATAGGTAGTACAGTGTGGGTAATATGCTGTGTGTTTGTTGTGTTTGCTATAGTTTATTTTAGCTTGAAAAGCATGTCTTTTTTTCTCTTTTTTTTTAATTGATGGGGTCCTGGAACCAAACCTATATTTTATCATTAGTTATGTGTTTCGTTATACGAGATTTCGCTTTACGAGTATGCCAGGTGGAACCTAACTGCTCGTATCTTCGGGACCTCCCTGTACTTGAAGAATTTTGGGTGTTTCTGATATATTTTTGTGCGATATGGCATATAATTGCATCCTGTATGGGTGCAGCAAGAAAGCTGTGCCTTTCCCGAGAGCTTATCACCCATTTACAACCTATACGGCGACGATATATGTGTGCAGACGTGTGGAGCGGCGGGTAGTAGCAGGCGGTGTGCTCAGACTCGGCGAGACAATCTGAGCACACCGTCCACTCCACACGTCTGCACACAAATATCGTCGCCGTATAGGTTGTAAATGGGTGATAAGCTCTCGGAAAAGGCACAACTTTCTTGCTGCACCCATACAGGATGCAGGTATATGCTATATCGCACAAAAAATATATCAAACACCCAAAATTCTTCAAGTACTATATTTTTTTCTGAGTCTGTGTATTTGTATAGGGCTGCCCTGGGAGGCTTACTAATGTGACGTCACCAGCAAGTTTCGCGCCACGGCTGGAATGGAGCTGTTGTTTTTCCCGCGCTTTTTACAAAAGTCATGTTTTTAGGGAAATAAGGTGTGGAATTTTTTTTTTTTTTGTGGATTAGGTATTTTGAATGAACATTCAACATAATTATGCAGAGAAAAAATGGGTCTGGACGATTACTTTAAGTAACAGGAACTACCACGTGTAGGTCTCACGGCCTCTTGTAGCTTCCTTCTTTTCTTATGTTCTTATGTTGGCGGCAATCAGCCGAGGCGGAAAGGCTCCCGCCAGTACCATAGTAAAGCCGGTATTACACGGGTACTTTTCTGCTCAGTGAGCAGATTTCACTGAGCTGCTCAACGAAACTATTACACGGTGATCTGTGTTTTGATGAGCAAAATGCATACAGACCTGAGTGCGGTTATGATACAAATGATCATAGCGCTTCTTAATAAGCGGTGCTTGTTGTAATGGAGAGAGCTTTATTTTGCAGGAAAAAAAAAAAAAAAAAAAAAAGTATACTTTGTGGTTAAAGTTAGGTTAGGTTTCCTTAAAACCTATAAGGTTAGGTTAGGTTTCATTATTATTATAATTTTTTTTTTTTTGGGGGGGGGGCGGGTGGGTTGCGCAAAATAAAACTATCTCCATTAGAACAAGCACCTATTGTAGGCCAAGAAAAAATAGTTGGTGTCGCTGAAAACGACCGCGAAACTCTCGTCCATTATTACCAAAAGTTGTTTCATAGTCTATATGAAACCATAGTCGTTTCGTACACTCAGCGCAGAGTTGAACTTGACTACTAGAGTTACGAAATGACACCAGGTATGTACGAAAATACTCAAAATCAGTGTACGAAACTAACTACTTTCAATTCAATATACCTAATTAAGAAAGGTTTTTTGATTAGGCCAAAGGTTTTTGATTCATTTAAACTTCCTGTAATCCCCAAGAGTAGCTTCTAGGGACCACTGTGGCCCGCGCCGTACCCGTGGCCGCGGCGGTACGGGGCTGACGCCGTTATAGTGGACGAGAACTACGCGTTCGCTCTTAAGGTCAGACACACACACTCAGGGGCTAACACCGCACTCTTAGCCTCTCTCGCTTTACCATATACACCACACCTGTCACTACACACCTGTACGGCCTCGCAACACACCTGTCGCCTGTGTATCACCGTAACTAAATGACTTGGAAGGTCAGGCTTCTTAGGTATTGAGGGTGTATGTTTTCTTTTTTAATGTTTTTTTTAACAAATAAAGGGCTATATATGTTCCATATTGTAGGATGTGCCTGAACTAAGTCAATCAGTAAGCTTTCCATCTCGTCTGTCCAGTCAGCAGGCATGTTGATGTCTTCTTGAGAGTTTTAGAAGAAAATGATCTTGTAATAAATAATATAGTCATCCACTAATTTCGGTCCTTTAAAACAGAAAACATTTTTGCTCACTCAAATGACGAGCAAAAATTGCTTCGAAGTAGTTCCCTGTTTGCTCAACCAAACAGGCTTTCATTGAGCAAAATCCTCAGAACTGTTCACTGAGCACTGCTCACTGAGCAGAAAAGTGCCCGTGTAATAGCCGCTTAAACATCACAGGGTGAGGACAGATCAGTTGATTTTAATGTCTTATGGTATTCAAAATATTCTTAACAGGTAAGTACTGAGGTTACATCATATAAGAGGCTGAATTGAATAGATACCTAAGCTAACCTACTACAACATTCGTCTTGGAAGATGCATGAGTATTTCTCAGGCTATTTTTTAGGGGAAAAAGTGCATCTTATAGGCCATAAAATACGGTACTCCATACATGGGCAGATAAGGCTCCTGTAGAGAGCAAGCAGCTGGGAGGGAGAAAAAAAAGGATGCTGATGCCACAGGATACCTAACTTCTTAGAAATGTTAGAAGGTGTTGTGTGTTTTTGCGACAGGTTACAGTATACCGTACCAAAGCCTATCCACATTTAAGGTTTGGCCTACCAGTAGCCTACTGTATTTTTGGCACCGACTTATACGGCAAGTATAGGCCTAACCCGTAATCTTGAGCTAATAATCTTGAGGTGGACTTGGATGCTGCAATTTACGGTAGACAAATACGACCGCTGAGCATGATGCCACCTGGCGGGTGGCGCGGACACTGACCGGGGGTGACAGAAGAGGCTCGGACCGCCGGACAGCTTTGTCGATTAACGGACTGGACCAGGCATTTGTCCGGGACTCTGACATATCCCCGGACCTCGTATTTTGACCGGCAAATCCGATATCCGGATAATTGGAGGTCCGGGAAAAGGGGTGCTTGCCTTTTGGAAAACATGTTCACAGGGAGAAAGGTGCAAAGGACTGCCGAAAAGGTCAAGCCCTACTGTGGTAGTGAGGAGTGGTTAACGGAACCAACGGGCGGGTGCAGTGTTCCCGATGAAGAGGACCAACCTTGGCCTCCCTGATTATGCAAGCCTCCCCGCAGATTGAATGCAGAGTGCTAAAGAACACTAGATGTGTCGAGTGTGTATGTAAACCCAGTTCATTATCAGGTGTTTAGATTTAAGGTATGCATATTCTAAGGGGTACTCCGTTTTTTTTTTTTTGGTATGGAGGACATCAAGAGTGAACTATGGCAGTGTGAAGGGTGTTGGACAAGTGTGAGAAGGTTCCTATACCGATCACCTTTCCCGTTTGGCCTAGTCTGAGCCCTATTGTAGTTGATGATTTGTGATATGGTAGTTATGTGGTAGGAAATGTTTCCTCGTGTGATGGGTGCTCACATTTTATGGAGGGAACTGTGGATGGTTGCCCTCAACAGTAGCGGCGGGAGGGGAAGGCTGGCATACAGCGTGCGGGACCCGCTTGCACTCACTCTACATAGTGCCTACAGGCGCTATAGGCACAAATGTGTGTGTGTGTGTGTGTGTGTGTGTGTGTAAAAAAAAATATAATAAATAAATAAATAAATAAATAAATAAATTTTAAAAAAAATAATAAAAAAAAAAAAAAAAATCTGACGCCTTTGGCGTCGGTTGATTTTGGTCGGTCAGTTGACGCGGTTGGTTGCATTTCTTACTACGACAGAAAGGCCCCAAGAATTATTGAAATTCAGCTTAGGTTAGGTTTTTTGGAAGGAAAATTAGTTTTTCTGGTGTCCTTTGACGTAATTAAGACTGATTTTGGAATCAATTTCTAAGGCAAAGCACTCGTTTCTGAGTCCTCCCCCCATAAACTTGGGGACCTTTGGGGAACTGGGTTTTTTGGGTGGGGGAACATCAGAACGAGATATTTCCAGTATAAATGAATTCCAAAATCAATCAAAGCACATCAAAGAATAACAGAAAAACAAATTTTCCTTCAAAAAAATCTAACCTAAACCTAACTTAAGCTGAATTTTAATAATTCTTGGGGCCTTTCTACCGTAGTAAGAAATGTAGCCATGCCACCAGGCGTCAGTGTGAGCACGCGTAGGTCCCGCACGCCGTATTCCGGCCTTCTCATCCCGCCGCTGCTAATATCTTAAGGTAAAGGTAAAGATGGGAGCATACGCTAAGCTGCGCGTGGCATGCGGTGCTCATCTCCGTGACATTAGCCCTTAGAGCCTGTGGTGGGTGAGGACCCGTTACCCCGGGACACAGGGCTAGTGTGACTCCCGGGTTACCACAGTTACCTTCCCCAGGTTACCCCAGGTACCCATTTATCAACCCCGAAAGGAAGGAAGAACAGCTGGGTAGGCTGGTCACCGACTTACCCTGGCCTGGGATCGAACCAGGGCCCGCAGATTCGTAGCCAGGCACGCTAGCCACTGCACCACGGAGGCGACTATCTTAAGGCGTACCCGTAACTCAGTTATTAAGCCCGGACCAAAAAAATATAATAGAAGAAAAGTGATCAGGAAAAAGATGAACATGGGATGGCAGGCCCAAAAATGGCGTAAGTTTTGAGAACCTCTTTCTGCAAATTAACCCAATTTTGCCCCATGAAGACGATCACTTCCGTCTGACTGAGACGGAAAAAAATCCAAGGAAACCGTAGACATTAATGGAAAAAGTGGTAGTGTGACGGCACCGTTACTCATCTATGCACCGCATTAACCCTCCTGAGTCTTTTCATCCCCAACAGTAATTTAGTCTTTCGGTAAATATTCTGCGGGAGTTAACGCCAACCAGCCTGGCAAGCGCGCATCATCAGATTTGCTTAATTAACCTAAATGACTCTACAAAACCTAACCCAATCCTATCCTCAACCTAACCTACCCAAACTTAAATGTAACCTAACCTAGCTATTATTATATAAAATTAAGTGCGGGCAATCGTGCACCATCAGATTCGCTTATCTAACATAAATAACTCTACAAAACATAACCCAAACTTATCCTAAACCTAACCTAACCTAAACCAAACCTAACAATAGCCTAAATCTAACCTTACCAAACATGAACGTTACCTAACCTAGCTATTATTATATAAAATTATGGGATAATGTTTCTATAGTGGGCTTTCAAAAGTTCTTGGATTCTTACCTATATCATTGTTTAGATCCGAGTATTTACTTAGATCTTACCTAAGAACTTAACATCTAAATTCTTGCTTGGTTGAGCGTAGTGATGCCCAAAGGTGCGCCGCAATAACTTACATCGAGGCAATGGATGATGAAATCAGCCCAGGCATGGCATCTTAACCTTCACTTAGATTTCACTCTTCTGGCCAACACAACCATAAACTTTTACCTGAAAATACTTACATAACTCATAATGTATGCAATGTGTATTCCATCAAAAGATCATTCGGGCAAGCAAATTTCATTTATTCATTTTTCATATTATAATTCAAAATAAAGCCTAAAAAAAAAAGTAAAATGAATGATCCTCAAAATACTCATGATACAAAAATACACAAACATATCCTATGTCCTCCATTTATATCATAGTCTTGCATCCAAAAACAGGACTAACCCCTGCCTGCTAATACAGTGCAGCTTTGTCGTGGACAGCCGGTACATGTGCCTAAATTGTGCCTTCCAAGACTAGTTTCCCAGACGCCTCCACCCATCCAGAACAGAACCACTGGCTTCCCATGCACACCAGCTGCAGCCAGTGTCCAGCATGGAGAGCCAGCACAAGGAAACAGTCCCCCCCATGCACACCAGCTGCAGCCAGTGTCCAGCATGGAGAGCCAGCACAAGGAAACAGTCCCCCCCATGCACACCAGCTGCAGCCAGTGTCCAGCATGGAGAGCCAGCACAAGGAAACAGTCCCCCCCATGCACACCAGCTGCAGCCAGTGTCCAGCATGGAGAGCCAGCACAAGGAAACAGTCCCCCCATGCACACCAGCTCCAGCCAGTGTCCAGCATGGAGAGCCAGCACAAGGAAACAGTCCCCTCCATGCACACCAGCTCCAGCCAGTGTCCAGCATGGAGAGCCAGCACAAGGAAACAGTTCCCCCCATGTACACCAGCTCCAGCCAGTGTCCAGCATGGAGAGCCAGCACAAGGAAAGACTCCCATCACAATCATAAGGCTCAAGTAAGCACAGGTAATGGTATCCGTCTTAATCTAAAAGTTTTCAAGATGAACACAAAACAAACGCATATTATTCATGGAAATTTTCCTCATATAAATTTTTCCTTTTAGTAATATCAAGAAAGAAAACAAGAAAGAAACTCATGAATACTGACTACAATATGTGACATTCTAGTCAAAGTATCTGATACACTACACTAAATAATAATAACATATAATTACTAATACAGTGGGGACTCGGTACTCAAACTTTATTAGTTCCAGAGTTTGAGTGCCGATTTGTTTGAGTAATGAAATAATTTTTCAAATAAGGAATAAATTTAATTTAATTAATCTGTTCCAGACCCAGACCCCCAAAAATGGTATTATTTTACACTAGGATCAGAATTTCCTACACAATTGGGAGTATGGTTTCTGTTTACCTTATTGGATTCTAAGAAACATGCTCTCCATAAGCTTCTGTCATAAATAATTACTTTTGGAGATATGATATGTTGTTTATAGGAAGGAGAGAGACAAGTGTTTACCTGCACCTCACTCTTCTTCCTCTTGTAACCTGCATCTTATCCATTTTTCCATTGCCGCGGACCCTTTTTAATGCGAATTTGGCTTCAGTTAGGAGGTTAAAACGTGGGGTTAGGTAAGGTTAGTGAGTCAAAGGGTGGGGTTAGGTTAGTTAATTTTCATATCGCCTATACACTCTCCTTCCTATTAAAAACATCTTATATCTCCACAAGTAGTGATTTGTGACGGAAGCTCATAGACAATATTTCTCGGATCCATTAAGGTAAACATAAATCATACTACCAAATCAACATATAAATAATATAAATAATATAAATAATCATAATCATCAAACAAACTAAACTAACATAAAATCAATCATGCAAACCAAATTGATCCAAATCAAGAACAATTTCTCAACCTCTTCAATTGTTTGTGATCTTTGTTTTCTTAACCGATTGTTTTGTTTTCCATCTCTATTGTGATTCTATCCAATATTCTTTTTGGTTGGCGGTTATCACTAATCTTAGGGACCATGGTGACTTATTGATACGAAGAATCATAGATAACAGTAGACCTGGATGTGACACTCGCCAACAAAGCGCGCTGGACACTGCAGTACTGGCCCCATGGCCAGTCTGCTGCCCATTCACTTGCTGCATATGACTATCATATAGACTGGTTTATCAGTATATATGACATACTGTTATCTTCGTAAATGTTTGTTCTATAATATTATCAAATAAAAAACAGTAAAACACACTAAAGAAATGCCATTACGGGACTCTGAAGAAATATGTATGTATGTATGTATGTATGTATGTATTCACTTAAACTCTTCGCCATTTAAAACTTTGCGAGTCAACTTTTAACATGAAACATATCAATAGAAGCGCAATTGTATTAGCTTTCCATTGATATATTTCGTTTTCTGATCAATTAATTAGCACCATGCATAAATTAGCGTTAACTAAATAAATACCCTCATCAATCGGGAAAATTACCAGATTGATTTTATTTATTTAACGCTAATTTATGCATGGTTCTAATTAATTGATCAGAAAACGAAATATATCAATGGAAAGCTAATAAAATTGCGCTTCTATTTATATGTTTCATGTTAAAAGTTGACTCGCAAAGTTCTTCAAAGTTCATACATATTTCTTCAGAGTCCCGTAATGGCATTTCTTTAGTGTTTTACTGTTTTTTATTTAATAATATTATAGAGCAAACATTTATGAAGATTACAGTATATCATATATACTGATAAACTAGTCTATATGATAGTCATATGCAGCAAGTGAATGGGCAGCAGACTGGCCATGGGGCCAGTACTGCAGTGTCCAGCGCGCTTCGTTGCCGAGTGTCACATCCAGGTCTACTGTTATCTATGGAAGAATATATAATAAAACACCAAATAAACACGACAGTATACAGCGAAGTTTAGCAGAGTTATGTACTGAGCGACAGATACGGGAAGACCGACTAATTTTCTTTCGTTTCGGCAGGGATACACATACGCGTGATGCGTCTCAGCTCATACAAGCCTTGATAAAAGTATTGTACAGTCGAGTGCCGAGCAAACGGTTGACTAATGAGCGATTCTTTTTCAGAAAAATGCGTTCGAATACCGAATTGTTCGAGTACCGAGTTCCCGTAGGATAATAATAACAGTTCGTGATAATAACATAATGGCACAGTATAAGTATTAATAGAGTACTCATCACTTCCACATCTCCCTCTCCTAACAGCATGCAATCCCTGCTATTACACGATGTGCTTGGTAGTTACTCCTTCCCGGCGTGGAAGAATAAACATGAGGTAACCTTAGCTAAATGGTGCAATAATCAATATGCAAAGGAGAACTGTGGAGCAACAAGCCCAGTGGAGGCTCACCATGACTCAAGAAAGTAATTCAGAAAATATCAAACATTAGAAAGTAAAACAAATACTGATACTTTTTTTTACAAGTGAAGAGACACTTTCCACCCTGGACATCCCAAAAACCTCTGATGCCTTCTTGGTGTATACAGGAAACCCTCTCTAATTTGATCCAATTGGGGGGAGACCTGGGTCAAATTAGCCGAAAGTTTGAATTATCCTATGGTTACCTCTAGCCCCCCCCCCCCCCCCCCCCACACACAATAAGAACTCACTCAAACATGCCAAAACAGCACAGATTTTTACTTGTACTCACCAAAACATGGCTGATACTGAAGTCTTGAAATGCCGTACTGCTGTACACTATCATCACTGATAGCGTCTTCAGGCAAAGGCTGCATTCAGTAATGCAACACGCACAGGTGCACACGGAGGTGCAAGGTGACGTAGGCATACAGTATGCCTAGTGCAAGCTACCCCCGCACTACAGATCTGGGAGGTGGATCGCTACTGAGTTGCCAGCCTGCACCACAATAAGGGAATGTAAACAAAGGGCAAAGAAAGCCTCTCCTCTTCTCGCCTCCTTAATGTTTCATTTCCTGCTGCCATAATTTATGCTGCATCTAATACAGGGTCATCAGCAAGTTATTCTTCAACTATAAGAATAGCCACAGATAAACATTTCGGCAGCTGGTATGTTGGTAGCAATGTAAATTGTGAAGCGTTCAGTATTGTTCAGTAAGGAGGGTGAGGGGGGGGGGGGACCGCTATTGAACGCAGCCCTGGCAGGTGTCACTCAGGGTATTTGTAAGGTAAGATCTTCAGTGCTTGAGGTGGTTAATGTGTTGGAGGCGATGTGGAGGCTGGCTGACGAAGTGGATGGCACAGAGGAGGTGAAAGATGCTGCAGAAAACTCTGAAAATTCGAACTTCATTTCAGATGATGGAACGTTGGAAAGTTGTTGAAAAATTTGAACTTGGCCTGAAACAGGTCGAATTATCCGAAGTTCAAATCATATGGGTTCGAATTAGAGTGTTTACTGTAAAGATAAATAGAGAACAAAATATGTTACAAAACAAATGGATATTTTCCTGTTGCCTAAGAACAGTTTAATTATACAAAGACAGGCATGTGACAGTGCAGTCTCTTGCTAAGCACATCACCTCACTCGTGTGAACTTTAATGACACTTTCATAAAATAATACGCGCCATAACCACAATTTGTCATCCTGGGTGGTAAGCCTCTGCTCCCTCAGGTGTGACGGTGCACATCCCCCGCCAGCCACACCGCCCACCCTGTACTGCCAGGGGGACGACCTGCCGGGTTCACTATTACATAACATAGGCACAGGATGACAGCACATGTGCACAATACTTCATGAAAGCTAGCAAAGCAGACCCCACAAAGTGACACTGTGTACAAGTGTACAAAGTGTGCACGTATACATATAGAAGGCTCCCGTCCCCCATATACCCCGCTGATATTTCATTCATACCCCGTTATTTCCCCAGCGTGTTCCAGTGCCTCACAAAATTTTGAAGACGCTTCTTGTCCCGGAACAGTCCATGGAAAATGTCCAGGCGCCGCTGCAGGGCTATATTCTGCTGGCGCAACGATTGGCACTCCTGCCGCAAGCTGTGGACCTCCTCCTCCAGACACTGCTGGGGCTGTGTGGGGCTGCTGGGCCCTTCCCCAGTGGCCCCTGGTGTCCCAGCCACCTTCTTCACTGGTGGGCAGGTGCCCTCTTCCCCCCCCTCCTCTTCCCTGGAGCGCTTGGGTTCAGACGGTGAGGGTGCCGCCTGTTGGGGCGGTGCCTGAAGCTGAGGCTGTTGGTAGCTGGGGATCAGGGGTGGCACCTTGCTCCTCCATGGGTCTTGAGTTGTTGCCTGCAGGGTCCTGGAGCGCCACAGGCTGGGGCAGCCATGAGTACTGCACCGGGGATACTGCCGCCACCAGGTAGGAGGAGGGTGAGGGTGCCTGAAGCTGAGGCTGTTGGTAGCTTGGTGGCTGGGGATCAGGGGTGGCACCTTGCTCCTCCATGGGTCTTGAGTTGTTGCCTGCAGGGTCCTGGAGCGCCACAGGCTGGGGCAGCCACGAGTACTGCACCGGGGATACCGCCGCCACCAGGTAGGAGCGGGAGATGTCCCAACTTATTATCCTGGTAGCCGGGCCCTTGGTGGTAACACACACTAAGGATCGGATTGGCTTACCCACCTCATACGGGGCCACCATTGGGTTGGCTTGCTGCTGAGAGGGTCACAAGGGGCTTGAGAATGTGGTCTTGATGCAGGAATACCCTGCACCACACTATCACCTTCCAAGGGAATGAGGGACAGGGGTGACCTTGTGCTGCTATTACCCACAGACCTGCAAGGGAAAAAATGTGTCACTGCACAGCACTCTGCAGTCCCTGAGGAGGTTTACTTGCTGGAAGGTAAACCAGACGTACTTACTTATATAAAACTGCCTCGCTTACTTAATCAATCATCAATCATTGGGGGCATACGCCAAGGGGCGCGTCGCCTCGCCCACCCTACGACACCACTCCCGGGGGTCACCACGCGCTAGTCCCCATGCAGGCTCCCTTCCCATACCAAGCAACTCTCAGCAGGAAACATCAACTTGCCCATGCCAAGAGCCTTGTGGGCGCCCTCTTGGCCTCCTCCACGCCAGATTCTCTTACAGATACAACCCAGTGGGAAGGATTGGTTTCAGAGTAACGTGCCACATGCCCATATAGCCAAAGTTGGTGTTGACGGCCTATGCGGGTAGTGGGCCTCTATTCAATCTCACGGTGCAATCGCTATTTGACACATAATCATCCCAGCGATACGCCATGATCCTGTGAAGATACCCATTACCAAAAGCATCACTTTGCCTCTTCAAGGCGCTATTTAGTGTCCATGTCTCACATCCATAGAGTAAGACAGGGATCACAAGCTACTTGAAGATCCGGATCTTGGCCCTTCTGCACAGGTAACGACAAGCCAACACTCATGCTGAGCGAGTCCATAACACCGTGGGCTACGCCAACCCCTCAATCACTTACTTAAGCCAGGGAGTAAATCACGCACACTTACATATAAGACTATTTCACTTGACCTGGTAATATATCCATCTTAGATTAAGTTATAATAACACTAACTTAACCCGTTGAGCCCCGCCAAAAATGTATATAGTAAATGGCGGCGTATAAGTCGACCTCATGATTATTAGCTCAAGATTACGGGTTAGGCCTATACTTGCCGTATAAGTCCACCCTAAAAATACGGTAGGCCATAAGTCGACCCCTTTGGTAGGCCAAAGCTTACAAAGTCTTTGCCCCCGTAGTGTATGGTCACGATATATTTGTAGATCAGAATTACCGGTTGTATTGTTAGTGTGAGGTACGATGAGTTGAGCGGACAGGACAGCGCTGGCGCTCGGCGAGCAGCCAGGCAGTTGTTGTTGTTGTAGTTGTCTGATTGGCCGCTTCGGTGGTTCAGTGGCGTTCCGATCAGTTGTTTACAATCTGTGTATCAGCTGTTGGAAACAGCCTATGGTTTTGTGTTGATATAAACAAATTTATATTATTATTTTATTATTTATATATTAATCTGTGTGTTAAATATGTTAAGTAAGTTCACTGAACACAAATTTTAGTTGGAAATATTTGTGGTAACCTGCTGAAGTTACGGTAAGTGGTGAATAGCGATTGTTAGTAGTGCTGATCCACTTGTTTGCCACTCGGTGGTACAGGTTCGTATTTTATCCTTGCCGTATAAGTCAACCCCTAGTTTTGGAGAGATTTTTTCAGGGTCAAAGAGTTGACTTGTACGCCGCCATTTACAGTAATTTTGTAACGCCAGACCCGTCAATTTTTACCTTTTTTTCTCATAGAAATCTGTTAAATTCACAGTTATTACACGTAAACCCCAAAAACTGACTCATCATAGCCATTTAGCAGTCAATAGGAGAGTGGGGTTCTACATGCCGACCGTAGATTTAAATCTCCCGTGTGGCTTGTAGCAGGGACATAGGTGCGGCGGTGCCAAGTGTCCGTCAGCGTCAAGCATCAGGCATTGGTACGTATCATAAGCGTGTTGTACGTGCTACTTGAACATGTAGGAGTCACGACATAATGCACTTGTAATGTTTATAATTGTAGCTATAGTTTTTTTAATAACAAATTAAAAAAATTGAAAGATTGGCACAACGGCCGGGCTGTGTGTTGGTTACCATGGCGACGAAGCAGCTTCGGCCGCCGCGCCTCTACCTTTCAGCTCTGAAAATCACAGTTTATAATTTCCCTCCCGAAGAGTGAAAAGTAAAAGAAAGACAAGAAAACATCTAGTTATTATATTTACACATGGAGCAGAATGCATGGTCTAGGCGCGCGAAGAAATCAAGCTGTGAACCGTCGCAAGTTTGTCTCCTTGTACTCATACCCAATCCCATCCCTTTACATTTCACTGCATTAAACTCCCTTTCCCCCCTTTACCTCCACTCTGCTATCTTATCAAGGTCCGTTTGTAGCTGATCACAATCTTCTTCCTTTTTCACTTTTCTTAGTAGCTTGACATCATCTGGGAATAACCTTATATAGCTGTCTATTACTTCCACCCTATCCTTTACACAGACCATGAGCATCACTGGTGCCAGCACTGACCCTTAGGGAACTCCAATTATTACTCTGCACCACTCCGATTCATGATCCTTTATGACTGTTCTCATCTCACACTTTCAACTAATATTTTATCCATTTCAGCAAAGCGCCTTTCACACCTCCTATGTGTTCAAGTTTCCATAAGTCTTAGGAGTGTTATCTCAACTATAAAAAAGTAAAAGTCCAGGAAGACACAATCTACCCATCCGTCTCTCTCTGTTATATTTCATCAATCACTCTTGAGTAGAAACTTAGTAGGTTTGTAGTGCAAGACCTGCCTTTACTAAAACCAAATTGACAATCTGCAATAGTATTTGTACCTTAGAGGTATTTCACCCAGTTGTTTTTCACAATACTCTCACACATTTTCGCAACAACACTGGCTAGTGATACTGTCCTATAATTCACTGGCTTTTCCTTGTTCCCTCCCTTATGAGATATTTTACCCTCCCTTAGCCTACCCAGCTGTTCTTCCTTCCTTTCGGGGTTGATAAATGGGTACCTAGGGTAACCTGGGGAAGGTAACTGTGGTAACCCGGGAGTCACACTAGCCCTGTGTCCCGGGGTAACGGATCCTCACCCACCACAGGCTCTAAGGGCTAATGCCACGGAGATGAGCACCGAATGCCACGCGCAGCATTGCGTATGATCCCATCTTTACCTTTTTTACCCTCTCAATAATTGGTAGCGGTGGTTTTGTCCCCCCCCTTGTGAGGGAGGTATTGTTCGCTCATCATAGGGGGAGCGTAGGAATGTGTATATATATATACAGGGAGTTACAGGGTTATACGAGCATTCGGTATACGAGAATCCGATGATACGCGTGTAAATTAGGGTCTATTTTCAATATACGAGATCGAAAATCCAATGATACGACATTCAAACTGGGGTGAGTAAAATTATCAATTTCAAAATGCACGCCCTACCACTCCCAGGCTGAACAAAGGGGGATTTGGTTGACCCCAGTGAGGTCACCCCTAGCAAGCCGTGACCTGAAGGGTAATTAAGCATATGGTGCGGCCTGACATTTAGGGATAATTAGCAGGTATGTGGCCCCAACCTTGGGACCGCAGTCAGGTCACCCCTAGCAAGGCGTGACCTGAAGGGTAATTAAGCATATGGCGCGACCTGACCTTTAGGGGTAATATAGGGGTGTGGGGCCCCAACCTTGGAACCGCTACACTACCTTCTCTTGTATCACGTGGCGTCCCATACATTACAACGTCTTTTTTGCTTGTTATGCATGTTTTATGTTTAGTTAATGTGCAGTTATGTTATTTTGTGTGCTATTTTCTCTTTCAGAATGCTTTTTCTACAGAATAGGTAATACAGTGTGCAGTGTACCGTGTGGGTAATATAGACGCTGTGTGTTTGTTGTGTTTGCTATAGTTTATTTTAGCTTGAAAAATGGGTTGTTGGTTTTTTTTTTTTTTTTTTTTATATAAATTGACGGGGTCCTGGAACCAAACCTATATTTTACCATTAGTTATGTGTTTCGTTATACGAGATTTCGTTTTACGAGTATGCCAGGTGGAACCTAACTGCTCGTATCTTCGGGACCTCCCTGTATATATATATATATATATATATATATATATATATATATATATATATATATATATATATATATATATATATATATATATATATATATATATATATAACTAGGTAGACGTGCAGCTTTCTCCGTACAAAAGACAAAAGTCAGAAACAGAAGTCTTAAGTGGAAAGCTGCATACCCAGGAATGGCCTTACATTAAGGACTCCAGCACATATACTTTGATAAATGTATTATTGCCGATCCTGACCACACTCCATACAAGAGGCCAATTTAGCTCCGGGCAGCAAAGCTTGACCTCCCTGATGAGCTTGAGCTTCAAGCTGTAGATGGAGTCGACCATGGTGGCCACCCTGATGGCACCCACAAGGATGGTGTTCACGCTGTAATAGAAGTCAAGCTTGGCCACCTTAATGGCACCCATGAGGCAGCGAATGGCATCCACACTTTCCGTGCTGCACTCTTGCGTCGCTCGAAGGGGATACTTGCCACCTTGGACACGAAGAATGCCTGTTCCTCCATTGGTGGGCGGTTTTTTTCTTTCTTTTTTTCGCACACTTCTCGGCCACCACAGAGGCATAGACAGTATATTGATGCATATATGAAGTCTGTGTGTTCAGCCATCTCAGAGGAGTTCAACCGGACAGACTACGCACACACACACACATAGCTCTTCAATCGGGCTCTCCCCTATGCGGTTTCTGATCATACCTTAGGGCCATTCCTGGATTATAATGGTAATGAGTATTAATGAAGGTAATTTAAGTAAATGATAAGTATATTGGGATATGAGAAATTAACATTCGCCGTGGTATTAACCATTTGCACCTTGTATACCTTTACTTAGAACCACTGGCTATCAGTCCTCATAATACAGACATGCCCTCAGTTTTCTAACATAATTCGTTCCCAAAAGTTGTTCTAAAACCTAAACAAATGTTTCCATAAGAAAGAATATAAAATGGATTAATCCATTCCTGACCCCCAAAATAAAGACCTTTTTTTTACCTTTTTAGCTGTATTTCATGCATAAAAATGCCTATAAATGCAATGTAATATTATATTATAACATACCATTTAAATAGAGAATAAAGTTATAGCTTTAATAGTTAAGAGATAGTATTCACTGACGTCACAACATCTGGGTATTTGTTGGAGAAAAGACTTGTAAACACAGCTGTTATCTGACAGTCCCGCGGCCAAACGCCTCATCTCTCGGGTCTGCCGTTCCACCTGGAACAACATGCTCGGCGATGCCCTCCGCATCACCTCCATGGGCCGATACCGCAGTGACTCTTCCCCCCAGACGTGGATAAGGAAAAATTCCCACGTCCCGGATGTCACCCTCACTCGCCTCCACCTGGGACACACGACACTCACGGTTCACCTTCACCGCCTCCGTCTGTCCCCTGACCCTACTGCCCCTGGTGTAGGAATGTTCCGGAGACTATTGAACACTTTCTGCTGCAGTGTCCGCGCTTCCACTCACACCGTGTAGTGCTACACTCTTAACTACTCACTCTGAACGTCATCACCTTTGACCTGCCCACCCAGCTGGCGGCGGTGTTTACAAGTCTGAGCCTCCAATATGGCGTCGTGTGACGTCATGTGAATACTATCTATTAGTTTAATATAGTTTAAAGCTAACTTATAGCTTAAACATTTTCGCCTTTATGCTTTCACTAACTTTCTTAGGTCCCATGGTGGCTTATGGAATAAAAAAAATAGAAGAAATAATGCACAACACAAGAAAAATGGTCAAAATCAAAGAACAAATCGGAGCGGGTGTTCTCTGAGTGAGGGCCGCGGCGTGACTGAAGCGTGTTCAGCAACCGGGTTATTGTACAGCAACCGGTGCAATTATGAGTTTGAAATTCTGTTCGTGAACCGATTTGTTCAAAAAGTGAGACATTCGCAACCCGAGGTTTGACTGTATTTGCTCCTATCCTACGTGGACACGTAGCTAGGTATTGGTGGCGATCGCCGCCGCCCACTTAGAGAGTGAGTACATTTCCAGATTCCCACGGAATACTGTAATAACATCTCTCATTGGGCTTCTCTGATTAAATCGAGAAGAATTGTCTATACACACAACCCTTGTTTTCCCGGACCTCCATTTCCCGGATATCGGATTTGCCGGTCAAAATCCGAGGTCCGGGGATATGTCAGTCCTGGACAAATGCCTGGGCTAGTCTGTAAATCGACAAAGTTGTCCGGAGGTCCGAGCGTCTCCTGTCACCCCTGGTCAGTGCCCGCGCCTCCGCCAGGTAGCAGCATGCACAGCGGTCGTATTGTTTACATTTGGGCACACGCTACTACGGTTCACCTGCACCACCTCAGTCAGTCCCCTGACCCCCACTGCCCCTGGTGCAGGAACGTTTCTGAGACTATTGAACACTTTCTGCTTCAGTGTCCGCGCTTCCACTCCCACCGTGTAGTGCTACGCTCTCAACTCCTCACCCTGAACGTCGCCACCTGTGACCTGCCCACCCTGCTGGCGGCGGCTGGCGTCCACCCCTCCCGGCAACACGCTGTCATCCGCCTCACCTGTGCCTTCCTGAGGAAGACAGGTCAACTACAGCGTCTTTGATAGCATCATAGGACATCACCAGGGCTCATAGTGTTTCCCAAGGGATCCTCGCAGCACTAAAAACAACAACAAAGTGACGTAAAAGTCCGCGGTGGGGTAGTTAATATTGGCGGTTGCCGGACAGTAAATACTAGAGTAGGATAAACGTCCCGGGATGGGTAATGGCCTCGGACTGTTGCGATTCCCGGACGTGTGCAGTTCCCGGACCAGTGCTCCCCCTATTAGTCCGGGAAAACGAGGGTTGTGTGTACGTGTATTTGTATATACAGTATGAATTGTTAAATAATAGGACGAGTTTAAAATCAACACAGCGATTCCATCCGCTGCGTCAGTGTTGTGTGATACTCGCTTGACGCCTCAGATCAAAACACACCACCTCTGCCCTTCACCGCCGGCCTGATCACGACCTGGCCACTCTGATCGCCTGAGCATGCAGCATTTAATAACGTCCTTCTACCCTATCAACCCTCCTATCCACTGATAAGTATCTTAGTTAGTAATGGCTGGGGTATTTTGTCGAGATCAGATAGACAATGGGTTTTCTGAAGGTAAGAACTTTAATTAATTAAATGTTTGTGACAAAATTTCCACTTTGTCTTGCGGTCGGCCATCTTGGTGTTTATAAGAGGTCTTATCAGAGGTACGGGAAGCTCCTCTGATCCGATCCGATGGTGTCTGGGGTACACAGCGCGCCAAAATATTGTTCACCGCATCATAACAGACGCTCCCATAAGGGAATTCTGAAAATGTACTCTATAGCAGCCTAGTAACTTCCGAGAGATATATCCTACATATGGCAGCTTGTTTAAAGCACGGGCAGTCTATCAAGACCGTTGAGGAATGTTCAGATGCCACTTGTCAATTATAGACGAAGCATTTTGAAAAGGATCGCATCACTCCCCGCGAGTAATTTGAACAGACGCGCGTTGGTATAACTATCATTATTTTCATAATGGGTGACAAGAAACCCCTAACAATGGAGCAAATTAAAGTTATTGTGACCCTACACAAGGCAGAGAGGCCAGAGGAAGAAATATCAAGGATTGTGGGTGTTACGAGGAAATGTGTGATGAAGTGGTGGAGAGTTTCGTGAAGGGTGGCAACACCATAACATAAAGAAGTGGCCACAGCGAGGATGTAAATGTCATATCGTAATAATGTTCTTGCTCTTATTTGAGGATGGGCATCCACTTGACGTTTCATGACATTTACGGTGCTTGCTGATGTTTTACATCCTCGCCCTGGCCACTTATTTATGTTATGGTGTTGCCACCCCGCCACCCTTCACGAAACTCTCCACCACTTCATCACACATTTCCTCGTAACA
>JACEEZ010024248.1:92948-135448 GCA_016584305.1 Chionoecetes opilio
CCCACAATCCTGTGATATTTTTCCTCTGGCCTCTCTGATTGTGTAGGGGTCACAATAACTTTAATTTGCCCTCATGTGTTGGGTGTTTTCTCGTGCACCACATTATGAAAAAATGATAGTATACCAACGCGCGTCTGTTCAATACGCTTTCGCTGGGGAGTGAGGCGGCCCTTTTCAAACAGCTTCGGTCTATAATTGACAAGTGCATCTGAACCATTCCTCAACGGTTTCTTGAGTAGGACTGCCCGTGCTTTAAAACAAGCTGCCATATGTAGGATATCTCTCTCGGAAGTTAATAGGTGCCTATAGAGTACATTTCAGGAATTCCCTTATGGGAGCGTCTGTTCTGATGCGGCGAACAATATTTGGCAGTCTTGTGATAATGCCTTATCAACGGCAGCCCTGTCGTTGGTTGCTGTGGGACTTCTACTCTGCTGCCTTCTTGCGCTGTGGTGTTACTTGCAGGGGTTGAGCTTTTTAACCTATTGGCTTCTTCATCAAAAAATGTGAATGAAGACATCTCTGGTAAACATATTTCCTGTGAGTTTTAAGAATTGATAAATTTTCCAATTATTTCATTATATTTCAATTTTAATAGGTTGATGTAATTTCTTTAATTTTTCTTTCCATGTTGAACCCGGCATTGTAGTAAAAAATGTTCCAGGTTGTCATTGTCTGCCCCACACACTGGGCACTTTGTGTCACCATCTGTGTTCCTTCTGCTCTGCAGTGTCAAGGGCTGTTAGTTCAAAGTTTATACAGTAACGTTGACACAGCGCTATTTTTCTATTTTTCCTTTCCTGCCCATTTGTCCTTATATTCTCTACACAAACAAGCTTGATGTTTTCCCTTTCTCCCCTATCCACTGTCTTGTATCTAGTGTCTCCTTTCATGCTATTCCAATTCACTCACACTACTTCCAATTTCCATCATAACAGTCTGTCTGCAATTTTTCATCCATTATCTGTTTGATCCTCTTGGTCCCTCACTATTACTGCTATTATCAACATTTCTTCCTCCTTCATCACTCCATTGGACAGATCCAATCTGCCTTCATGATTCATTGCTTATTACCAAGAAGATGCTCCCCTCTCAGGACTGCCTGCTAGTGTGCATAGCTTCATTGCCTCCCAATGAAAGTCCTGTGTACGGTGTTCTAGTCTTCCGTGTTTTCCAATCCTTCTTGTGTTTGACATTGATGCACTCTGCTCCATGCAATATAGACTGTAATGACTGACTTCCATAAAGTTTTTTCCCACGAGTGAATCTGTTGCAGCTCTTCAACTATATGCTTAAAGTCACGTTTGCTAGTTTCTTGCCTTGTTCTATATTATTTTGCATGGTCCCTTAAAACCCGTTCATCTGTGTTTATTTCTACGCCCAGGTACTTTATTTGGTCCACTACCTGAACTCCTCCTATTTCTGTTATTTTCCGTCTTTAAACAGTTGAACATATGTAGTTATTGGTCTCCTATTCAAGGTTTGCCAGGCCACATTACTTTCCACTAATTGTCTCAATGATTGTAAGGTTCGACTCGGCTTCATCTTCAATTGACAACTCTGATAATGTAATCCATAATCAGCAAAAACAGGGTTTTTAGTTTATCGTTCATCTTGTATCCTAATCCATTTCTTCCATTTTGCTCTATAATCATAGACCAGGTTAATCTCGTAAGTCGTCCAGACCATTCCATCATCCTGTTGGATGTAGTAGGAGTATAGCCTATATCGAGTGTGTATAAACCATATTTGATGTCAATTTTTGAATTCCAGGTCAGATACTCTCCCAGTATCGAATGATTTCCTCTTCCGCCTCCAGTGGTGGTAATCTTTTGTTCTGATCGCCTTCCTCGCTGGCTTTAGTGCGCATGCGCCAGTTTTCCCGAGCAGGCCAAGGCGGCCCAGCTCCCAGGCCTGGACCGTCCCCACCCCTTCCAGCCCAGTCTAACCCGCCTTGTGAAAACATTCTCCGGTCCGGCTTGAGCCCAACTAGACCGGTCTAGCAGGGTCACAGAAATGCGTCTTATATTTTTCCGATAGATTTTTATGCGTTTTGAAAGAATCTGATGTTTGTTTTTCTTGGCAATAACTACTTCTTCTTTTTACCCCCTTGAACACCTCTGAAAAACTAGTGATTTCTAAGAAAAACTAACTTCAAATTGTTCCTAAACACATAAAAATCTACCAGAAAAATATAGTTCCCAAATAAAACTAAACAAACCCAACCTTAACCTAAAAGGTTAAGGTTTGGGGCTGGGAAAGGCGAGCTGCTGGGCTGCGTGAATGGCGGCGGCAGTGTTATCTTTATTCATATAAGATAAGTTTTGTCCGTGTTTTTTTACCAAATTAACAGTATGCCAAGAGGTTTGAAGGTTAGTAGAAGACATATATGACAAAAGATTAGTTCTTTATAATGTAGTAAACAAGATATGGCAGGGTTGATACAAAGACTCTTAACCTTGATTACATAACATAACCTCACTGGGGGGTTTCGCACCCCCAGACCCCACTTGTGTTATTTTTCCTTTTCGACAGCTGTTGTAGGGATTTAGTCAGGTTCACCGTGTCATGCCGTGGGAATTGCGTGCCAAAAGCGATTTTATTGTTTAAATGCCATCTATAGGGTGTTAATAAACAGAAAAACTTGGGTGGCAATTTTACTTTTGGGAATTTGGGTTTTTGTGGGGGGCTTAAACGGGGGTACTGTCATTTCACAGTTTATCACCCGAAATGAAAGCGCTAATATTGTTATAACTATTTTTATCTCTTAAAATATTAATAGAAAAATGATGAAAAAAAGCAGGTGTCTTCCTCATATCATTATTCATTTATGTACCAAATATTTAGTTGATATCTGGAATAATTATTGATGTATTAACAAATATGTTATTTGTACATGCAGAGTCTGTGAACCACGATATCCGCCGTCTCTGAACTAGGTTAAGATTTTGTCCATTTCAGCACCTTTGATTGTCTCCTACTATAAAACAATTATAATTAAATATATATACAATAAATGAATGCTAGGCCTAATCGATGATAGTAATGTAGCACTATTTCATGAAGTATGTTCTTCCCAGATACGTATCCAATGCAGAAATAAGTCATCCGTGACTAGAAGATTTTAACAACCTCAGCACCAGTTAGTGTCAGGAATTGTTTTTCTTTTGCTATATTATTTAGGCATATACGTATATGTGCTGGAGTCCTTCTTAACGTAAGGCCATTCCTGGGTATGCAGCTTTCCACTTAACCCTTTCACGTCACCATTGTCATTCACTTTTTGTTGTCCCGCGTAAACCCATTGTCACCCAAAATGTCACGCACGGGGAAAAAGTTGTACTTCCACCGCGTCTAGAAACTAAACTATCAAAGGTATCGAGTTCAATTAAGTTTCGTTTTTAAGCTAAGATCATTTCCTATATCATACAATGTTAAAAAAAAAAATACGCTAGCGTGAAAATAACTTACAAAACCTCGAGTTAAAGTGAAAAAAAAAAAAAATAACACCTTGCGGCAAAAAATAATATGCCAAAAATCAAATTATCATCATAGATTTTTCTACATTCCATGACATAGCTGAATAAATTTCCTTTCCAATGAAGTATAATATATCGCTTTTTAAGATTTTTAATAAATATTTTTAAATATTATTTTTGGATGACGCTCAAAGACGTCATCTGTATGTATGGCCTACACGTACCGGATGACGCTCAAAGACGTCATCTGTATGTATGGCCTACACGTACCAGATGACGCTCAAAGACGTCATCTGTACGTTAAAGGGTTAAGACTTCGGTTTCTGACAAGGATTTAACATTGATTGGTGTACGGAGAAAGCTGCACGTCTACCTAGTTTCATGTACATGTAAACTTGCATATATGCAATGATGCGCCTTTTTCGTCCATCATTCACTGTTGCGTTAAAATTTTCACTAGATGTATGTTATGTTTGTAATAAGTAATTAAATCTACTCATTATTATAGCATAAACCAATATTTTTACAATATGGCTTGCTATTCTGCTCATTTTGACACCAAATATAAGTTTGTACCTGCATTATTGGTCATTCAATTGACATTTTTGTATTTGAGAAAATCCGATACAGGGAGGTCCCGAAGATACGAGCAGTTAGGTTCCACCTGGCATACTTGTAAAGCGAAATCTTGAATAACGAAACACATAACTAATGGTAAATTATAGGTTTGGTTCCAGGACCCCATCAATTATTAAAAAAAAAAAAAAAAAAAAAAAAAATTCAAGCTAAAATAAACTATAGCAAACACAACAAACACACAGCGTCTATATTACCCACACTGTACACTGCACACTGTATTACCTATTCTGTAGAAAAAGCATTCTGAAAGAGAAAATAGCACACGAAATAACAACTGCACATTAATTAAACATAAAACATGCATAACTCACAAGTGGTAATGTTGTGTGGGGAGACAGGAAGCTGGCAAGTAGCCAGCTGAGAGTCCCTGTTTTCTCTCCGAGGCTTAAGAGAAAACAGGGGTGACTGCGTTTGCAGGGATGACTGGGTTAGAGTTCTTCCTCCTCCCCTTGATCACTTGAGCTCCCTTCACACATTCCATAATCGAGCCACGATAGCGCCACCAATTTGATTATTGACGCTATCGTGAAATTTGTCCACGATAAACGCAGACCACGATAGCCTCACAACAATGTCACGCTGCCTGTACGTATGTGTCATGACACAGATGGTCACGATGGTAAGATGGTCACGATGGAGTCATGACAGCTGTAAGACAATGTCACGAATGGAAAATCAACGGTCATTTTGTCGTCACGATAGAGTTACGATAACCACAACAGTGCCAACGTATCACGATAGCGCCAAAAGCCATGCCTCATGCAACATGCCTCACACGTGGGTGGGTGTTGCCATGGTGATGGAGAAGGAAGGGGCCGGGGCTAGAGATGAAGGTGGGAGAAACAGGGTTGTGTTGGTAATGGAGAAGGGGGGAAACGAGGGAGGGGGGTTGTAATAAAGAAGGGAGTGATGGTGTTGGTGGGGAAACGGGGAGGGGGGGGAAGGGGATGGAGAAGGCGTTGTTGGGGGTGCGAGTGGTTAAAACGGGGGTGGATCCACCACTCACCACGTGGTCATGGGAGTAGGGGGTGAGTGGCATCACCACGTGGTTATGGGAGTAGGGGGAAGGGAGTAGGGGGTGGGTGGGTGAATGAGAAAGGGGGGAGAAGGCGGAAGGGGGTGCAAAAAAGGGGGGGGAGGTAGGATTGAAGACTCGAGAGGGTAGGGTAGGTAAGGGACAAGGGAGGGGTGCGCAGATCTCTTCCACTGCCCACAAACTCGTCTCTGCGCATCTGAATCATGTACATCGTCCAGGATGTGAATTTTTGTATGCCACATTGTCGTACCGAGCCACCAGAATTATCATATTTTCAGATTGATTATCGTACAACCTTAGGTAAAATCATATAGTCAGTAAATTACTTTATAATTTTTGTAAGTAACTTTTAATTTACTTTAGTAAATAACTTGTAATTTGCTTTAGTAAATAACTTTTAATTTACTTTAGTAAATAACTTTTAATTTATTTTAGTAAGTAACTTGGTAATTTTACTCACCCCAGTTTGAATGTCGTAGCATTGGATTTTCGATCTCGTATATTGAAAATAGACCCTAATTTACACATCTCGTATCATCGGATTCTCGTATACCGAATGCTCGTATAACGGGACCTCCCTGTATTTCGCGATTGGCCCCTTTTCATATAATATTCCTAGTCTATACACATTATTATAGCATAAAGCAATAATTTTACAATATGGCTTGTTATTCTGCTCATTTTGAGCCCAAGCTTTCATAGCCCATATTCAAGGCCTTCACTCAGTTAGGAAAATATTTTCCAGAACCAGACCCAAGCTTTGAGTAGATTAGAAATCCATTTGCTACATATCAAGCCGAGATAGAAAAGGTCAGTGTCAAGCTGCCATCAAAAGAGGTTGATAACCTTGTTGAAATTGCAACAAATGGAACACTTAATCTATTAACTATTCAGGGAGAGAAGTTTGACAGATTTTTGGGTTCAAGTACAGCCAGAGTACCCTAGACTCGCAGAATTGGCTTTGAGGCACTTGATGCCGTTCCCAACAACATATAACTGCGAGATTGCATTTTCCACACTGGTTGATCTTAAAACAAAGAAGCGCAACCGGATCAATGTCGAACCCGACATGCGATATCTCTCTCAAGATATCTCTTGGATAATGAATCAGCAAAAACAGTACCATTCATCCCATTAGGATCGAGATGTGAGGACAAAAGGTTATTGTTCAGTGAAATTTGTGTAAAAATGTAAATTGTAAATTGTGAAATAAATAATACTATGTGAAGTAAAACTTGAATAGTTCTGTTGAAGTTAAGCCATTAATAAATAATTCAGTAATGATTTCAGTATATTCTAGAACAAACTCCTCCTAAATATTTTACTCAAGAGATAGTGTAAAGGGGAAATCTCAGAATTAAGGGCCCGCCACATGATTAGCTTTAAGAAAAGGGCTCCGCTGCACGATCAAGTTTAAGAACCACTGGTCTACAGTAGCTACAATAGAATGGTTTGAAAGGAAACTTAAGATGAAACAGAGAGAAGGATAGATACCGAATGAGTGTAGTTTGGAAATTAAAGATTTGTGCTAGACTCTATCAAAAGCTTTTGATATGTCAAGGGCAACAGCAAAAGTTTCACGGAGACCCCTAAAGGAGGATGACCAAGATTTAGTTAAGAAAGCCAGAAGATGCCAGTAGATCGCCCTTTACGGAAACCGTACTGACGATCAGATAAATGCTTAAGAATCTTCTTATTAAGTATAGATTCAAAACCTTTAGAAAGGCAGGAAGTCAAAGCTATAGGATGGTAGTTTGAAGGATTAGAACGGTCACCCTTCTTGGGAACAGGCTGGATGTGAGCAAACTTCCAGCAATAAGGAAAGGTGGAAGTAGATAGACAAAGACAGAAAAGTTTGACCAGGCAAGGTGCAAGCACAGAAGCACAGTTTTTGAGAAAAATAGGAGGGACTCCGTCACGACCGTAAGCCTTCCGAGGATCTAGGCCAGAGAAGGCAAAGAAAACATCATTACGAATTATCTTAATGACAGGCATAATATAGTCAGAGGGTGGAGGAGAAGGAGGAACATTGAAGGAAGAAGGAAGGAGTTCATCAACCAGAGTGGAATTTTCAGCAAAGGTTTGAGCGAAGAGTTCAGCTTTAGAAATAGATGAGACAGCTGTGGAGCCATCTGGGTGAAGCATAGGAGGGAAAGATGAAGAAGAAAAATTGTTAGTGATGTTATTAGCTAGCTGCTTGGAGGTTAATGATCAATGGTAAATTACCATGATGACGGTAAAAAGACAATATTAATGTAGCTTCTTGCAGACCTAAATCTTATGAGAGACAGATTCACATCTTTCTTCAATAAAATGACTTTATCAAATAAAAATATTCCATCCAACCACATAGGTACCAAACTAAAAAAAAATTCAGGTTCATCAACTAGGCTGAAATAAACATTGTATATACAGTAAAGCCTCACTACAACGAAGCAATTTGGGGGAAGGGGATGACGTTAAATAAAAAAGTTAGTTATATCCGATGGAACTGAACTTTTTGCATACAGTAAACCCTCTCAAAATTTGAACTACACACAACTCTCGTTTTCCCGGATATCGGATTTGCCGGTCAAAATCCGAGGTCCGGGGATATGTCAGAGTCCCGGACAAATGCCTGGTCCAGTCCGTAAATCGAATGAGTTGTCCGGCGGTACGAGCGTCTCCTGTCACCCCTGGTCAGTGTCCGCGCCTCCCGCCAGGTGGCAGCATGCTCAGCGGTCGTATTGTTTACATTTGGGCACAAGACACTCACGGTTCACCTGCACTGCCTCCGTCAGTCCCCTGACCTCCACTGCCCCTGGTGCAGGAACGTCTCTGAGACTATTGAACACTTTCTGCTGCAGTGTCCGCGCTTCCACTCCCACCACCACCACTACACTCTCAACTCCTCACCCTGAACGTCACCACCTTTGACCTGCCCACCCTGCTCGCGGCGGCTGGCCTCCCGCCAGGTGGCAGCATCCTCAGCGGTCGTATTGTTTACATTTGGGCACAAGACACTCACGGTTCACCTGCACTGCCTCCGTCAGTCCCCTGACCTCCACTGCCCCTGGTGCAGGAACGTCTCTGAGACTATTGAACACTTTCTGCTGCAGTGTCCGCGCTTCCACTCCCACCATGTAGTGCTACGCTCTCAACTCCTCACCCTGAACGTCGCCACCTGTGACCTGCCCACCCTGCTGGCGGCGGCTGGCGTCCACTCCTCCCGGCAACACGCTGTCATCCACCTCACTTGTGCCTTCCTGAGGAAGACAAGTCAACTACAGCACTTGTGATAGCATCATAGGACATCACCAGGGCTCATAGTGTTCCCCTAGGGATCCTCGCAGCCCTAAAAACAACAACAGTCATGTAAAAGTCCTTGGCAGGGTAGTTGATATTGGCGGTTGCCGGAGAGTAAATACTAGAGTAGGATAAAAGTCAAGGGGTGGGTAATGGCCTCGGACTGTTGCGATTCCCGGACGTTTGCAGTTCTCAGACCAGTGCTCCCCCCTATTAGTCCGGGAAAACGAGGGTTGTGTGTAATTGGGGGGAGACCTGGGTCAAATTAGCCGAAAGTCCAAATGATCCAATGGTTACCTCTAGCCATTCCACACAACAAGAACTCACTCAAACATGCCAAAACAGCACATGGTGTAGTACAGTAGACCCTCTCTAATGCAAACCTGTATAATACCAACTTCGGATAATTCGACCTGTTTCAGGCACAGTTTGAATTTTTCACCAACTTTCCATAATCCGAACTGAAGTTTGAATTGTCCGCACATTGTTCGATTTGTCAAGAGTTTTCTGCAGCATCTTCCACCTCCTCTGTGCCATCCACTTCATCAGCCAGCCTCCACATCGCCACCAGCAAAATCACTTTATTATTTCTTTTTAGGGGGAACTTTATCCTATACCCTGGGTTCAGAGGTTAGACGTGGGGTTTGCTTTAGGTTAGATTTTGTTAGGCTATTTAGGTTCGGGTAACTATTTTAACGGAGCATGGAGTGGCAGGAGTTGCCGGCACCAACCACCCACGGCAGCCAGGCAATCGCGCACCATCAGATTCGCTTATTTGACCTAAAACTATACAAAACGTAGCCCAAAACAAACCTAAACATAACCTAAATCTAACCTAACCAAATCTAGCTATTATTGGTATTTATTATTAGCTTTTATTGTTGTTTCTTTAGCGGGCAACCTTATCATATACAGTGGATTTGTAGCATCATATAGTGTATGCCTGTTGTCATGGTTTATGACTTATTTAGGCATTGAGATTTCCTGGGGCTTTGCGCATCACTAGATATTTTTGTTTCACTAGATATTGATTTTCTGGCTGGGGGAAAGGATTGCCAGAAGGGCGCTAATAGGAAGAAATGAGTATATGGGCAGAAATCTCCTCCCACTCTTGAATAGCTGGGTACGCTAACGCCCGATGTAAATTGCATGTGGTGGTTAAGTAAAGCATGCCGAATATGGAAAGAAGATGTAGAAAATATGTTAGGTTGGAGAGATGTGGCAATGCAACTAGTCGCCATGTTGGAGCGGAGGCAGGGTCGTCTTGACGCCGGCCATTCCGCTGCCACTCCTCGCGACGACACATCTCTGGGCGTCCACGAAGCCTGTCGCCACCCCTTTCGAGATCGCTGCCGGCCCATTGTTTGACCCAAGGGACATGAGACAAGCTGCTGCCGGGAGGACAGGAGAAGGGCAGGGCGGACAAGGCTGGCTGCGGCCGATTGAGAGGCCGTCAAGAGGGAGCGAGCGAGGGGCTAGGACTTCCCCACGTGGTCACGAGTGTTCTCTCGACGAGAGGACGACAGCTGCAGGTTCATCAGCAGAAAGTGTGCGATACCCTACCCTAACCCGTCTTTTCCCCAGCTGATACCATAGGCATAGGCGATAGGTTATCATAGGCATACCTAGAAAAGGTATTTAGGGCGAGTAAAGTGCGAGTGAAAGGGAGTCCAGAACAGGACATGAAATTTATGAAGTTACTAGCCGCAAAGCCGCCCTCCGGGCGGACTTTTTGGCTAGCTCCTGCGGAGGGCTATTGGTGGGCCTTCGGCCCACCACCTGTGTTTGGTGGGCCTTCGGCCCACCAAACATGGACTCTCCAGATAGCCCCTTCTAACTTTCCTGAAATCATGGATGTAGAAATGTATGTATTCCCCCCACCCATTCACTCACCCATTACCCATCACCCCCCACCGATTCACTCACCCATTACCCATCACCCCCCACCCATTCACTCACCCATTACCCATCACCCCCCACCCATTCACTCACCCATTACCCATCACCCCCCACCCATTACCCATCACCTCCCACCCATTCACTCACCCATTACCCATCACCACACACCCATTACCCATCACCCCCCACCTATTCCCTCACCCATCACCCATTCACTCACCCATCACCCCACACCCATTACCCATCACCCCACCCATTCACTCACCCATTACCCATCACCCTACATCAAGGCTTCCTCAATTCTCGCAACCCACTTTTGTTTTCACAATTCTCGCTAATAGGCTGCTAAAAAAAAAAAAAAAAAAAAAAAAAAATGATCGGATCATCTCATAAGTGGGCTTATGACCTTCCCCTGGTCAACCTGATTCCAAAATGTGCCATTGAGGTGTTTGCGCCACGGGGGGCGGAACCTATACCACACACACACGCAGACAGACACACTTTCGCTTATATTATTATAGATTACCCATCACCCCCCACCTATTCCCTCACCCATCACCCATCACCCCCAACCCATTCACTCACCCATCACCCCACACCCATTACCCATCACCCCACCCATTCACTCACCCATTACCCATCACCCTACATCAAGGTTTCCTCAATTCTCGCAACCCATTTTTTTTTTTCACAATTATCGCTAATAGGCTGCTAAAAAAAAAAAAAAAAAATGATCGGATCATCTCATAATTGGGCTTAAAACCTTCCCCTGGTCAACCCGGTTCCAAAAATGTGCCATATGAGTTGATTGCGCCACGGGGGGCGGAACCTATACCAGACAGACACACACACACACACACACACACACACAGACAGACACACACTTTTGCTTATATTATTATAGATTACCCATCACCCCCCACCTATTCCCTCACCCATCACCCATCACCCCCCACCCATCACCTCACACCCATTACCAATCACCCCACCCATTCACTCACCCATTACCCATCACCCTACATCAATGCTTCCTCAATTCTCGCAACCTACTTTTGTTTTCACAATTCTCGCTAATAGGCTGCTAAAAAAAAAAAAAAAAAAAAAGTGATCGGATCATCTCATAAGTGGGCTTATGACCTTCCCCTGGTCAACCCATTCCAAAAATGTGCCATATGAGGTGCTTGCGCCACGGGGGGCGGAACCTATACCACACACACACACACACAGACAGACACACACTTTCGCTTTTATTAATATAGATAATAAATAAATTAGTCAATGTAGCTTAACCCGTGTCTATTGATTCACCTTGAAAACTCCTGGCTATCCCTCCCAGTGAGTCTACAAACCTGTCGGTAGTTCTTTTTATTGGTGTCCAGTGAGGGTTAGCCACACACCCACCCCATATAAATAATAAACCAGACACCTGTATGTAATATTTTTTGTGCAATAATTTCTTTAAGTCAAGTATGTACATGAGGTTAGGTTAGTTTTGGTTAGGTTAGGTGGTAAATTTCCAGAAAAACCCTGAATTTCCTCTCTTCCTGTGAAATGGAGCGCTGAGATTGCCTGAATTAATTAAGGTAAAATTAAGGTAGTAGGCATTCACCCATTTTGAAGACGAAACTTAAATTTTCCTTAATAGTTTTGATGCGTTTTAAATTAATCTGGCACTCATATTTGTCGGAAGTCAACGTTTGTTTACAGATGTAGGGGTCCCCACCCCAGAAATATAGCAATTACTTTTATATAGTAATAGGGTAAATATTACCTTTATTGTCGTATTAACAATTTCCTATTTTTAGTGTTTTTTTCTTCCATTTGATAGTTTTTTAAAGTTCCTTTCAATGTTTTGAGGCCTCATTAGTTGTGTAAATATATAATAACCATAATAAGCCCATGACAATCTTGTCTCTCCTATAGTGGGGAGGGCTATTATGTATTTGAACTACACGCCAGCCGCCAGCTGGGCACTGCCAGCCATGTTAGGGAGAGAAGACACACACCCTCAGGCCCAGGGAGGGAAGGGCACAAGAGGTTTTGTTTCTACGCATGCGAACGATCAAACAATGCCGCGACCAATCATATTAAATTCATTAAGGTATTATTTTGGTAGTGGGCTTTCACAAGTGCTAGGATTCTTACCTACATCGTGTAGATTTCTTCATTCTGAGAATTTTGAACCCCACTTCCCATGGAGACCCAAGGATTTGGTGATGAAAATTACGGTATTATTCCAGATGAACACAAGAGTTCACTTTGGTGGACAAAACAATTTTTTTCTGGCAAGTTTTGATGTTTTGAATTAATCTACTAATCGTTTCTGTCGCAAATACATTTTTTTTTTTTTTTAGGTAAAGGTTAGATTAGGTTAGGTTTGATATAGGTTATGTTAGGTAAAGCTTAGGTTAGGTATTGGTTCGGTTAGGTTCAATTTGTTCTTTTTTCATTTTTGTTGCAAATCACACACACACAAACAAAGTGATTTGCGACAGAAACGGTTAGCAGATTCAATCAAAACACATCAAAACTCACCAGAAAAAAAGTGTCGTCCACCAAAGGAAGTTCGGTGTTCGTCTGGAAATTTACCAAAATTACAACAAAAAAACTTTTTAACAGCTTTCTGGAAAATAAAAATATCTCCATGTGATAAAGCACAATTTTTTGGGTAGGAGAAATGAGTCAGTGTCTCAGAAAATGACGGCGCAATCCTCGTTGATTTAAAAGAAAATTATCAATACTACGGCAGTATGAAGCGGGACGCTTCGGGACACTCGTTTTTGTCAAAAATCAGCGTTTTTTTACAGGCGAAGCCCCGCCCCGCAAACCTTGTACTGCTTCAGGGTAAGCTTCAGTGCTACCTGAAGGATAATAATGGACGAGGACTTGGCGGTCGTTTTCAGAGACTTCGACTAATTTTTCCTGGCCTACAATAGGTGCTTTGGTAAATCTTAAGAACAAAGGCTCCACCCTCTACCTTCTTCTTCTTATAGCCAACAAGCTTGGGGACATGGTGGGAAACCGGGTTTTTGGTTGGGGGAGCACACACATAAGGGAAATATGGCCCCACAAAAAATCCCTAAACTAGGGAAATTCTCTAGTTCATAGACTTTATCGGGGAAGTTATGGCCCCGATAAAGTCTATGAACTAGGGAAATTTCCCTAGTTTAGGGAATTTTTTGTGGAGGTTGAACCTTTATTCTAAAGATGACAAAACTCTACAGACCTAACCTAGCACCCTTCCTCAGGCCTCTCGTGCTGTGCACTAACCTAACCTAACCTAACCTAACCTAACTTAACTTAACCTAACCTGACCTAACCTACTCTACTCTAACCTAACGGGGGCCCTCCCTAGGTTATACCTACTACTTAAGGCGTTTTCTGCGAGGGATTTTTGATTGCAATCGGAAAATTTTCGATTGCAAACGGTCACTTTCCTGTTGCTGTTCGGGCAATCATCTTCCCTGGATGGTTGAACAGCAATCGAAAAATTTGCCATCAAAATCCCCCGCAGAAAACGCCTTTAGATACGCACTACTTTCTCAAACTCGTCGTCCATTGCACATCTCGATGGACTTAGTTTTTCTCAAGAACCTGAAATTTAATATCGGTCATGTAGGCATGTAAGGATCGGCACTCATTAAAATCTAAACAGATGTGTTAAGGACAGTAAGTTTAATACGTAGAGCCAACATTTGGGTCAGCTTAGCATGGAGCCCTTGTTCTTAAGATTTTCCAAAGCACCTATTGTAGGCCAGGAAAAATTTGTCGGTCTCTCTGAAAACGACCGCGAAGTCCTCGTCCATTATTACCTGAAGCGGTGCAAGGTTTGCGGGGCGGGCCGTGAGGGGCGGGGCGGGCACCCCCTACACCTGTAAACAAACGTTGATTTCCAACAAAAACGAGTGCCAGATTGATTCAAAACACATAAAAACTATTCAGGAAAACTAAGTTTCATCTTCGAAATGGGTGAATGCCCACTACCGAAATTTTACCATTTTTGGCTTCAGCAAGTGAATAACTAGACTGCCCATTCATTATACCGAGGCGAAAATAATGGAGAAAAAGTCAATGTGAAGGCCTGTGCAGCCCCCCCCCCACTGCTGCGGAATATATTCACCCAGACGTGTCTTGCCCTGCACCATGAAGAATAACACTGCCATAATAACACAGCCACACAACAAGCTGTGCTAAATAACAGCATGGCGTTCTGCCGCTCTGCCTCATGTTAAGTCTGTTATCCATGATAGATCTGTATTTCACTTATTTCAGCCTTGACGTGCACTGAGCACCTTGCCGTCACGTACCTGTGTGTATTGCAGCGTGTGTGTGCCTTCAATCCGGCATTAATCACCTATTGTTTCAGGAAGGCGGCCCAGAACCCGCGCCGTGATGCCAGCTCGATGATTCAACTCAATCAGCTGGTCGGGTCTTGCCGTCTTGGTCTGAGGCGGGTGGCTGGAGTACAAAACAATATATATATTACTTAAAAACAAGAAAGATGTATGAAATACATCTGTTTACCGCTTATAAATAAGCGGTAAGGATTCGTTTAACCAACCCTGCTATATCTCGTTTACTACCTTATTAAGGAGGACTATAGTAATTTATGCTTGGAGGGATGTGAGCAGTGGCAAAGCCGTCTGTATGTAATCTTTCACTCACATCTCTCTCTCTCTTTCGTACAGTACGTACGATCTACGGCAGCCACGGCCAGCGGGGGAGCACCTGGGGGCAGTGGCGGCTCGTGATAAAATAAAATGGGGGGACTGCAAGCTTCACACAACAGTAGGATACACAATTTTTTACCTATCTCAGGTATGAGTTGTAGTTGATGTTCACGGATTTCAGGGCATGGTAGTAGTGGTGGTGGTATAAGGGATGGTGGGGGTGGCAGTAGAGGGGATGGCTGAGGTGGTGATGGTAGAATTACAGTATTACTTGAAAATAAAGTCGGTACCGCTTGATTTCAGTCTTTTCATTTAATGTCAGCTGGTATAAGTTGATGTTTTGCAAATACTTCGCTGGATTTTCCATCGTCATAGGGTAATTAAAGAAAGCGTGATATAACCACACCGTCTTTTTTTTTCTCTCTCTTTTCTTTAACAAAAAGGGGGATGCACGAACGCAATCCCCCGCTAACAAATATTTCGCACTCGAGTTAACCACATTTGGGTTAATCGCAAGGGTCAGCACCGCCGGAGTGCAATGGTGAGCCTCTCCCTGAGAAAACCGCCTTCAGGATCGCGGTTCTCCTGTGCCAGGTAAGTATTGCACAACATACTCTCCTGTGCCAGGTAAGTATGCACACCGTCTACTCTACACGCACTGGGGACGCGACTAAAAGCTGTGCCGGCTGCAGCTCTTTGAGTTCACATGTGGCGCGGCGGCAGCACAGACATGAATCGTACAGCAAATATGAAAGTAACTTACATTTTGGTCTGGTTTTAATGAAAATTCACTTAATTAGTAACGTATTGAAAATAACATATAATTACTTTTTATTATGATATTGTTACGCACAGCCCTCACCCTCACAGACTCACCTGTCTTAATTCACCCCCCAAAGGCGCCATACGTAACCACTTACCTCCCTCCTGACGAAGGGCTCGGTAGAATTACCTGACGCGAGTAACGGTGTGCAACACGTAATCAATTACAAGGCAGATAGAGGACATTGACACTCACTGTACAACTCTTCATGTAATACACAGCCTGACGGCCTTCATACAATACACAGCCTGACGGCGTAGAAGAAGGAACAAAGTAATCACCTGGTCACGCTTATCTAGCATGCTTCCCTAACACACCAATACACGAGGCTTCACTAGAGAGGCAACACAAACACACGAGAAAGTCCTGCTTAACGCACACGAGGCACTGACTTAGGCTGACGAAGGCGAGGCGGCGCTCTCCCGACGTGCCGCGCTCCAGACATCCTCACTGGTCTGTCTCTCGCCCTACTCTCCCCTGACACCACTCCTCGGCCGCGCGCTTCCCTTCTCCCTGTCCCCCTTGTCTGGCCCGCCAGCTAACCAGCCAATCCCATGGCTGCAAGCTCGTGCGCGCCCCAATAGGAATCATCCCCGCAAATGACGTCACCCTCCTGTGTGTGTACAGCAACCACCCTCATTCATACAAACTTACAGACACTGCTTCAACCACACAACCACCAAAACAAACATACAGACGGACACACGCCTCACGCCCACGCCTCGACAAACAATACCCAGACACGCACAGCGTAACATTATTCCCCTTCCTCAAAGACATTGACCCGCTGTTTCCTTAAATCCTAAATCCTTTATCCTAAAAAGTACACAAAAGAAAACGCAAAAATATGGCCCAATAGCTGAAACATGCAAAATTAACACTAACAAAATTCCTCAAAATGAATGGCAGCTCGCCCATCATTTAACACACACAAGACCCAAACATTACCACCCAAAGTCTTACAGCTACAATTAAATCCAAACATCGCCTTCACCTGCCGCCAACACAGCGCTGGAGGTCGCATCAGGTCGCCCTCCTCTCTCGCCCGCGAGACTCACAAGCAGGTGACGCCCTTGCACCCTTCTTCAGGCGCTACAAGCCTCCAGGGGACCCTCCTCATCCCTGGCTTGCCTCAAAGGTGACCACGGCCATGAGTCGCTCTCCATTGGCCCCGTGGTTCTCCAAGGGCGCCACACAAACCCCCCAAGGGACCCTCCTCTTTCCTGGGGGTCGCCTCAGAGGTACCCGCGGCCAAGAGTCACTCCCCATTGGCACGCGATCTGCCCTCTGCTCCAGCTGCTTCATCTCCGCGGCAACAAGGGCGCCACGACTTCCCGACCGACCATGCCCTCCACTGCAAAGCGCCGGTGACGGAGACAGGACTCAACAGCAACACGCTGTGGCTGGCTCTGCCTGGTAGAGGGCACGATGCATCCCTCCACCGTCGTCCACCCGCCACACCTTCGGCGGGGGCCACACACTGCTCTTGCCATCCTCCTGTAGACGCAGCAGAGGCAGGTATGGGGACGTCCTCTTCATCCTAGCTCTCCGAGGCCTTCCCTGCTTGTTGCGCGGCTTCCCTCGTTCACCACGCCGGCGGGTCTCGGCCGTGGCGGCAGGCCGCCCTTCAGCCGTGGGCGCTTGATCCGCACCTGCCGGAGTGTCAGGCCCCCAGCGCGGCCCTTCCCTTGTTTACCACGCCGGCGGGTCTTCGACCGGGGCGGCAGGCCGCCCTGCAGCCGTGGGCGCTTGATCCGCACCTGCCGGAGTGTCAGGCTCCCAGCGCGGCCCTTCCCACGTTCACCACACCGGCGGGTCTTCGGCCGGGGCGGCAGGCCGCCCTTCAGCCGTGGGCGCTTGATCCGCACCTGTCGGAGTGTCAGGCCCCCAGCGCGGCCCTTCCTGCCTTTTATGCCGTTTGCCAGCGCAGCGAGAGGGGCCCGCCAGGCCCTCCACGCCGCCTTTCCATCACCTCCTGAAGAAGGCAGGGCAGGGAGGCGAAGAGCGGATGATGCGGCCGGCGCGCCTGTGTCCGTCCTCGGGGCAAGGAGCACCCCAGCAAACACAAAGACGGAGGGCTTCCGGAGGCCCTCCGTATGTCTTATCGGCGGCCCGACGGAAGTGTACGACGTAGGGCCGCTGGGAATTTGCTCAGAGGCTCACCGGCGGGCCGCTCCCAGCGGCCCGCCGTAGGACATATGACCATTTGCCGCTGTTATATTAACTGATTGAGGAATATTTATGGTTATACTGTCTAAGTATATTGCAGATATAGTAATGTTTTAAGGGGTGTTGCACAACACATTAGCCTATTAATAGACTAATGGGCTGTTCAACACTTATAAAAACATTACTATATAATGCAATATGCTTAGAAAATTTAACCAGAAATATTCCTGTGTCGTTATCCAGTAATACGATGAAAAGGAGATTGCTAGGATCATAATTGCTACGGACATTGTTTATTTCATAAGTACAAAAACATTTTCGTTATTGAGTTTACATGCTGGTGTACGTGGAACACTGAACGGCGTGAACAGCCATGTAGAAGGATATAGGTTGCGGCGAACAACATAACAACATCCACCCACTCGTGCGTTTTCCAACTAACTGATTATTTTCACTCAAGACACAGCGCCAGGCGCCGTCAAGGAATTCCTAAAAAAACGTGTCGTACTGCAATTATTTATATTATTCAGTCTATTTCGATATAATGAAGGAGCGAAAACATGTTATAACTAAGTTCTCATTATGTTATCGAGTGGTTAAGGGTGACAATTTAGGCCTTTTGTGGGTTTTTAACCCTTTGTAATGGCTATCGTACGTCTGGCAGTTTAGTACATTGATAGCTGGGAAAAGATTTCAAATAATATTCTATTCTAAATCATGATATTATTCATATGTTAACTCCATCATCTACATATTCCTTATTAGGTGTACCGTTGAGTATTGATATGTGTTGATAATATGTCGGAAGTTATTGAAATAAGGGAAAATATGACCTTGTGTTATTCCGTAATAATCTTCGCCGCGGTTAATCAAGTGTTATTTTTATATGATACTAGCTACACACACAGACAAACTGATAACCTTTTTCCATGTAAACTCCTTCCTATGTACCTACGTGTCTCATCTTAATTTCTATGTATCTCTGGGTGTTCCTGATAAAGCTGGAAATATTTGAAATAGACTGATATATGATAATTTCTATAAATTATTATAAAAACTTTTATAACAATTTTTAATAGCTTGAACAGGCCTAATAATAGTGATGGTACCGATATTGAGATACTATGTATATTACTGAGTTAATATATATAATATGAAATTAATATTTCCCACTTACAAATACCTACTAGCTGGCCTCCGGAGGATTGACGTCAAGTTGCCGCTGCTTGTAATACTACATCTACACTACTGATGTAATACTACATCAAGATAATCATATAACTGTTGTTTCAAAATGTTTACACATAGAAATATTCAATTCTTGAAATTCTGTACATTAATTTTCAACATAGTAAATTATCCCGTCTGAAAATACACCAGCGGGCCTCCGGAGGGCTGACGGAGGTAAATTTGCCGCCGGCGGCCGCCGTTCGCCGCTCTACGGCCTACGTCGGCCCGCCGGTGATGGTTAGCTGGGACGCGCTTAGCCGCAACAACCTCCGCTGGGGCGTCACCGGGGAGTAAGGGCACCTCTTCACTGCTCCCTTCTGACGGCGCCGCCTTAATTTCCACGCCCACTTCCTCTGCAGGGGCGTCACCTAGGGACAAAGGCAGCTCTTCCTCGCCAACCCTAAACAACTTCTTCCCCGCTCCGACGCACGCCCCACCCTTCGTCAGGTCCTGCCTCGCGTAAGCCTGTACCTCGTTATTTAAGCCTCTCCTCGGTGTGTCTCTCATTTTCCTTATATCCTGTTTCATTTCACTTACAATTTCCTTTTGTGTAACCATTTCCTTTCCTTTCTCATTACTTTCCTCATTCTCTCATTTTCACTCATCATGTCTCTCATCAGTAACGATAATGATGGTTTCCCAGGTATTAGTGTGTTAGCGAGGCGCACTCCATCTACCGCGGCGGTATTAAACACTACATTTCCCGGCGCAAATAATTCCTTTAAGAGCGTGTATCCCTCATAAAGGTCCTGATTTTCCTATAGATAACTGAGGGCCATGCGATGTCTGAGGGACGGAGACAAGAGCAAATGCAAAAACTGAGTAATTAGGTTGATGTTTTCCATTGAATGAGTCAGAGCAATGAAAGGTCACGGAAAATGTGCAAAAAGAATAAAAACACTTACCCATTTTGCAGTTTTGTTAGCCAGTAAACTGACTGACAAGATTTTTTTTTTTTTCGAAATTGGACGCGCAATTTTGCTTTTCTTTTTTTCATTTCTGCAACTGACCAGGATTTTTTCTTTTTACTTTCCTCTCTTGTCCTGAAGTTGACGGGTATTCTTTTTTTCCTTTCTTTTTCTCGACAAGCAAATAACAGGGCTAATGGGCTGGAGTATGCATTTGGAGTCTAGTTTTTAGTCTCTTTTCTGAGCCGTGCACTATCTTACCGGCAAGGCGTTCAAGGCTTAAGATTAGGATTAAGTAAAAATTGAAATAAAATTAATAGCCCTGGAGTAAAAGGTTATAAAATTAAGTATTGGCAACTTTTATGCTTGAATGAGGCGAAAAAATTCAGAAATGTTCAATCTTTTTCGTTTTATTGCCATTTTTATGTCTTTTCATCCAGGGTTCCGTAAACACTTTCACTTAGACTCCGAGCAGTGATTCCCAACCTTCACACCTTGGAGGAACCCCTGTAATAATTTTTCATATTCCAAGGAACCCCTATATATATTTTTTTTTTGAAAAGTTCTTGAGCAATAGAATTCATATGAAATCTACAATTACATCACATGTCATGAGAGTTCACACTAATAAGTCAATAATGTTATGACTTATCTTCAGTGTGACACTTGGGCTTGTTTCTCTTTGCGTATCTGTGAAATTCTTGGCCGAATTTTTGACAGACACACACGCAGTTCTTCCTCGACAGACAGAAGACGATTTCTTAATTTCCTTTTAATGACGGTCAGGGATGAGAAAGCTTGTTCACAAAGGTAAGAAGTTGAAAACTGGAGTAAAACATCCAATGCTTTTACCGAGATGACAGGGTACCCTTGCTTTGCTGAAATCCAAAACTTGTCACGTGATACTTCATTAAATTTAATTTTCAAGGTCCGATCGCACTGTAGTTCACTCAGTTCTTCCTCTTCTTGCAGACTAAGTAGGTTTTCTGTACTTGGTGAGAACTCAGTGAAGGGGTTTCTCACCCCGTCATACGTATCTGATGACAATTGGAGGGAAAGTACTTATGAAGTTTTTCTGACAGTGATCCCAAATGAATTGTAATTAATGGAATGACATTTTCATATTCAGTTTGAGTTTGAACTTGGAGTAGGAGTGGAAACATTTCGACGTTTCCTCTTGAAAGGTGCTTTTTCCAAACAGCGAGTTTATTCTTAAATGCAAGAAGTTTGTCTGTGGAAGTCAGAGGCCCGTACCGAGAGTTGAAGGCGGTAGAGGGACGAACAGCGAGGTAGCGACGAACGGCAAACCTTCCATTTGTTACCGAGAGTCGACATCGGAGGTTGGTTGAGATCTCGCGCCTGCGACAATATAGTGGCAACAGTGCTGCTTCAAATTGCGTAGCCAGCCGTACGACTAAAATAGTGTATAATGCGAATTTGCCCTTATACTCATCAAAAACATCAACAGAAACGTTGCGATCGGCTATGAAGTTGGTGAAATATATATTTAATGAAGTTAATTAACAGTAGAGGCGTGTATACGTAAGTTTCTCTACCGCTCATGTGAACATATGCGGTAAAGAACCGTCCTGGCGGGTTCTGGCAGCGACCTTCATGATGGCGACGGCTCAAGCCACTACCCACCCCTCTATCCTGAACCTCCTTAATTATTATCACTAAAATCACTTATTGCCGCATATGTAATACCTAATAATCTTATACTTATACTTAAATACATATTGGCAAGAAAATTTTTAACATATCTCTTAATCCCTCCAGATTAGGAATGTAATAAAAATTCATCGAAGGTTGCGGCGAAGACACGGGGGTAGCCGTGTCTTCACCTTGACCGCCACCGCGTCCCTGCTCTTCGTTCCAAAATTACAGGGTTTTTTATACGTCTTATGGTAAGCGAAGGTCTGCCGTTCGTCGTTCTACCGCCTACCGTCATGACTCTCGGTACGGGCCAGAATGTTTTCCTTCGCACCCTGCATGCTGGTGTTCAAGTTATTTAAATGCTGATAAATATCTGCTAATATGCTAGTTTCATTTGCCAGTTTGTAGATTCAAGACATTCACAGAAACTGGATTTATTATTCTCTTTGAAGAAAAGCAGCAGTTCCTGTCGCAGCTCGAATACCCTTGTCAAAACTTTACCTCTCGAAAGCCATCGAGCCTCTGTGTGCTGGAGAAGCGTCACGTGATCTTTTTGCATGTTTTCACGCAACCTTGCAAATATGCGAGACTTCAGAGGGCGCTGCTTTATAAAGTTGACCATGTTCACAGTTATATCAAGGACTTGTTTTAAATCATCCCCAATAGTTTTTGAAACCAAAACTTCTCGGTGGAGAAAGCAGTGAGTTGTTATGACTTCAGGGTTTTTTCTTTCACGCGTGATACAAAGCCTTGTACTGAGCCAATCATTGAGGGAGCACCATCAGTGCAGATTCAAACGCATCGGTTCCATGACAAACCACAAGATTCCAGGTAAGAAGACAAGATGTTGGAAATGTCGTGGCCTTTGGTAGTTTCTGGCAGTTCTTTACAGCAAAAATAGTTTTCCATTATTCCACCTTCATTTTCAAATCGTACAAATGCCAGCAGCTGACCTTTACCAGTTATATCAGTTGTCTCATCTACTTAGAGAGCAAAGTTGTTATTTTGCAGTATTTCAGACAAAATACCAGAAACATTGTTGGACAGGTCATCCACACGCCTACTAATTGTATTATCAGAAACAGGAACCTTGCTTAATTCACTTTTAGCTTCTTCACCAAGCATTGTTCTCACAATTATTTTGCAAGCAGGCATTATTAGGCTTTCTGCAATAGTGTGACTTCATTTTCTTGGCAACTAGCTCAGCCACTAAATAGCTTGCTTCTTGGGCCTTATCACTGATGGTTACCTTCTTTTCAAACACTTTTCTTTGTTTCTGCTGTGAATCCAATAGTCTTCGAAAATAATCCACGGTTTTATTTGACAGGTGGCTGTGATTAGTAGTTAAGTGTCGCTTTAACTTGGCTGGGGCCATAGCTGTGTTAGCGAGCTTTTTCCCACAAACAATGCACAAAGGAAGTGGACAGTTTTCTTCTCCAGTCCATGTAAAGCCAATGGCCAGATAACTGTCATTGTAAATGCGATTTTTTTTAACACACTCACTTTTCCTTTACTCTTACTTGGCTGTGGTATTTGTGATTCTTCGTCACTGTCCTCCTCTCCACTGACATGCTTTCTTTTCAAATATTTGAACATGCTTCAGTCTTCAAAATCCGTATCAAACTAATATTAACTGGTGAGATTAATTAACATAACGTTTCACTCGGTTGCGCTGCTCAAAACTGACTGAAGGAAGATGTGTGAACGGCTGGGCTGGGGCTCGTGACACGTATGATACTCGTACGGGGTTGCGTCACCCTCCTACCCAACCCCTGTGTCGCCAAACTTGCGGAGTAGGAATGAAGGGCGTATCCCGCACCGGCAATAACAGTATTTTTTTCTTAATTCTATGCATATTATTTGCTCCCATTACTATATACATTATACTGACTGACACGTACGAGTATGTTGGCGTCTGGGAAGTGTTTGTGACGTGTTGTTGAGTAGGAATTATGAATTATGAATTAAGATCACTGTCATTTTGTAATAGTGCACATAATTATTTTACGGTTTCTCGCGGAACCCCTGGTGATGATCAGCGGAACCCCAGGGTTCCGCGGAACCCCGGTTGGGAATCACTGAGTCTTAGAGGGAAACTTAAATTTGCGACTTTGCGTAGCTGGCGGCATACACTGCATGGCTTCCAAAACACTTCAGACTGAGATCCGGATTAAGCTCAGGGGAAAGAAGGATTGGGAGAGATTACTCATGGATTTCTCGCCTAATTAGGAAACTTATACCAGAGAACTTAGTCAAACTGTTATCATATGAGTCAGGTATCCTAATATCGCATACTTTGTTTTGCTTTGTTTTAGCACTTAAGGTGCATTTACTCCTGTTTGTATATTATGTTTTTGCTATGTTAATGTATGCCTTCGGGTGGAATAAAATTATTATTATTATTATTATATACTCATACGTAGACTATACAGGATGTTTCAAGACTATTGACACATATTTGTACAGTTATATTTAATAGTAGAAGTGATTTTGGTACATACATGGTCATTTTGAAGTGACTTTGAGTTATCTTTTGTACAGCTGTTTCCTTTATTCCGTTCCTTATCTATCATTATCTGTTATGATAATTTCCATAGCTTCCTTCTCATTTCGCTTATATTATGTATGTAATTACTTTGTATTTCTTCTCCTTTTATCTTTTCTTACCTTCATAGTGTTAATTCTAAGCCTCAAACTTCACTTTTATTTTTTATTTTCTCTAACAATATCCAATTTTCTTCTCCTGCTCCTTTTCCTTCCAACAACCACTACTGCTGCTGCTACTACTACTACTACTACTACTACTACTACTACTACTACTACTACTACTACTACTACTACTACTACTACTACTACTACTACTATTACTATTACTACTACAACTACTACTACTACTGCTGCTACTACTACTACTTCTACTAGGTAGCCTACTATTACTACTACTACTACTACTACTACTACTATCTCGCCTATATGGTTCACCTGTTACGACTCCACATTTATATTCTTCAAAGCGGGCAACCTCATTACGCAATCTTTTGACGTGGAGGAGCGTCCTTATGTTATCTTTTTCCATGATCACAAGAGGAAGAAGAAGAAGGGGAAGGGAGAAGGGGAAGATAAGGATGAAAGAGAGAAGGAAGGAAGAGGAAACCAGAGAAGAAAATACATGGAGCTTGACTATGGGTAAGGGAAAAAGGAGGAGGAATACATAGAAATACATAGGAGTAACAGACACCAGGAGACCTATTGGTCCATAACTAGGGTATCTGCTGAACTACATACTACTAACTATCAACTACATGTAAGAGGACAGTTGGAAAAGGATACGATGTCCCTAAAGAAGGTAGGAACATGGAAGATTCGTTGTGAAGAATGATAGGATATGAAATATGCTAACTACAACGTATACCACTAACACTAATCTATCCGGGGGACTATAACATAAATTCGCAGGGCATTATCAAAACCCATTTACTTTACGGTGCTCGTCAAGTCTGTTTTTAAATGAAGTTATTGTGCTGGCTTCGACAACATTTGCTGGTAATTTGTTCCATCGATCAATAACTCTAACATTGAAATAATTTTTACGGAGATCTGTGTTGCAACGTTGACTATTCAGTTTTAAGCCGTTGTTTCTTGTTGTCACGTGAGGAGAAAGCTCGAATAGGTTCTCTTGATTAATGATATCAAATCCTTTAAGAATCTTAAAGGTTTCTATCAAGTCCCCACGGATTCTACGACCCTTTAAGGAGAACATTAAGATTCCGCAGTCTCCCTTCATAATATGAATTTCGCAGAGATGGAATTAGTTTGGTTGCTCTTCTTTGAACTGATTCCAATTTGGCTTGATCTTTTATGAAACAAGGCGACCAGAATTGAACGGCATATTCTAAGTGCGGCCTAACCAAAGACGTGTATAATCGTGTCATTACTTTCGGAGTTTTATGTTCAAAGTTGCATTAAATGAATCCCAACATCATATTTGCCTTTTTACTGGCAGCTAGGCAATGCGTACTGGTTTTAAGATCATTAATAATGATGACACCTAAATCTTTTTCCTGCTGTACTTCAGTTAACGATTTATTTTGCATTTCATAGTTCTATTTGAGGAGGAGGAGGAGGAGGAGGAGGAGGAGGAGGAGGAGGAGGAAGAGCTTCCTTAGGGTCAAATTTTCATTTCCTCCACTCCGCCGCACGATTGCCAGTATTTCACCAACAAATCTCATTCTCTCCCTGTTATCTTTATCCTCACTTCCTGACAGCCCTCCTTCCCTTCCTCCCTCCCCCCTTCCTTCCTTTTTTCCCTCATCCTCTCGCTGGTTGGCTGTGTGGGTCAGATAACTCTACTGGGTACCTTTCTATTTTCTTTTCCTTTTTTTTCCTTTTTTCGAGTATCATTTCCCTTCCCCGTGTGTGAGTGCGTGTGTGTGTGTGTGTGTGTGTGTGTGTGTGTGTGTGTGTGTGTGTGTGTGTGTGTGTGTGTGTGTGTGTGTGTGTGTGTGTGTGTTATTTTTTTGTGATATAACGAACTTTTTCGAACGGTAAAGTTGCTCTTTTGGGATTTTTTTTATTTCTTTTTATTGTTTTTTTCAGATGAGATACATGCGTTCAGAGAGAGAGAGAGAGAGAGAGAGAGAGAGAGAGAGAGAGAGAGAGAGAGAGAGAGAGAGAGAGAGAGAGAGAGAGAGAGAGCGAGAGCGAGAGCGAGAGCGAGAGAGAGAGAGAGAGAGAGAGAGAGAGAGTCCGTCAGTCGGCTCCATTCTCTCGAGCATCATGGATTTCCTGATTCCCATGGCAGTAGTGAAGATATGGCGCCATCAGCCAATGAGCGCCTGACTTGCCGATGCTCACCTGCAGAGGATCTTGGAACCCTTTCTAACTCCAAGCTGTTCACAGAGGGATCAGAGATCATCCTTAATATGAGGACGTCGCCTGTTTTGCAAGCCATGAGTAAAGTATAAAGAGAGATCAGTGATGGAAAGAGCTACTCAAAGAAAGATAATGCATCCGCATAGAATTCGTCCATCAACACTGCCTCCCCAGCAAATGTTTGATGCCGCCTCAGCCCCCCAAGCTGGAGCCGCACGTGTAGCGTGGGCCCGACGCGAGGCCGCCACCTGGGAGAGGCAACAGGCTGCGATGCTCCCTCAAGAGAGTGGCGATGCCCGGCAGTGTCGGCGCGAGATGCAGGCAGCGCCCCGTCGGGACCCTGAGGGAAGCCTTAACCAGGAAATGCATCCCACCCGCTACTAGAGTCAAAGAAAACCAGGGCGCAACCAGCGACGGGCAGCCTGGGCTGACAAGGACGCCGCGCGGCACCCTCGCATCGTGACGCTGCCCTACGAGAACGACGTTATGATGAGCGACCCTCGCATCGTAACGCTGCCTTACGAAAATGACGTTATGATGAGCGACCTTAGCGGGGACGGCGAGTCGTCCCATAATTGTGTCTATGAACACTGCGTCACAAGGGTCGATGGCATCCCCGGTGAGTGGGTCTACGCCAACGAGGTGCCGATGCTTGACGTGAGCGGCGGAGGAAAGTCTGGCGGCGAGGGCGCCTACGCCAACGATATTGACATGGTAGATGTAACCATGGAAAGTGAGCCCCGCGGAGAGGGGGACTATCACGATAACGTCACCAGGATGGAGGTGATCGGGGAGCGTGAGTCTCGCAGCTCACTAAAGCGAAGGCTGAATTATAAGCAAGAAGAACCAATGCCTACTCGCGCCACTAAACGGCCCAAAGAAAACTTGAGCTCACAGCAATGTGATGTAAGGGCAGTGGAGGGACAGAGCGCCTACCAGCACTTCAAGGCGGGAATTGAGGCAGCTTGCAGTGTGCAGCAGCGGCAGATTCCCACACATGACAAGTATGCAAGGCGTCATCCCGCAACTCAACGAGGAAAAGAAGCGGCGGCCAGGCGGCGTGCAAGCACAGCGGCAGCCAGCGCCACCGAGTCTGCCAAACCCCCGCCGCCAAGACGCCTTCGCTTCAGACTGGATGACGTGCCTCAACCCGTCAAAGACCGGGAATTTCTTTATTATGATTATCATAGACTGAACATGGGCACGTTGCAACAATGGGCAGCCCGCCTCGAGGCGCTGGACAACGACCAGGAGGCGTTCCAGAAAGATGTGCAGGCCATGGCGGCAAGGCGCGGCTTCACCCATTCAGGAGACACGCGCAGCATCTTACTAGAGCAAGAAAGAAAAGAAAGCACGCCTGCGTCAGAGAAAGGCGTTCCAGAAAAGCAAAAGTGGCAGGTTCCCACCCGGTGGGTGCAACGTGTGCCCGTGCAGCGCGGCGCGTCTTGCCAAGAGGACTTGAACAAGCTTGCTCCTCAGAAACGAAAGCTACAGAACATCACCGTAACTGTTATGCAGCAGGACACTTGCATGTCAAGAGAACAAACCTTTCCTTACGAGGAGGAAATGGAAATAGAAAATACTTTCCGTGCCGCTAAACGGGCGAAGACAAATGACGCGGAGAAAGGAACACCAAGAAAACAAGAGTGGAGGCCGCCCTGCCCTTGGAAAAACGGTGATTCCGCCGCCACCGGTACAAGGGTTAAGGCAACCTGCAGGTCCCAGAAGATCCTTTAGCTGATCCCCGGCCGATCCAAAACACCACAAAGTAAGCCTAACGCACAGAAGTGGAAGTCGTCCTCGCAGTGGAGGAACAAATATTCCACCGCCAAAGATCCGAGGATGAGACAAAACTATAGGTCCCAGAGGACCCACTGGCCGATACCTGGCAGGTCCCAACAGTCACACGTCACAGAGAAGAGGATGAATAACTCCCCTGCCAATAGAAGGACGAGGAACCCGGGACCAGAAATACGAGGCTCAGACAAAACTGCAGGTCGCAGAGGACCCGCTCACTGATTCCTGACTAGTGTAACAGCCTGCCATGCACGGACTTTGATAGGAACGCTTGAAGAAGATACATACCCTAAGCTAAAGCTAAAGCTAGGAAAAAAAAACCTTCATGATAACCACGATGGCACAACATTACAAGTACCGCACTAACAAACACAACACCGAGAAGGATGAAATGATGAGTACTGCCACAGCCTCGTTGGGGAGCCGGAGCGCCACGAGCAGCCGCGGCAAGTGTCGCACCACGACTCGGACCGCGAGGAGGTGTTGCCCGCCATCAGGACCATGGCGACCACCGCCACCACCCACCTAGTGTGTGTGACGACTGGAAGCCCTGGGATACGAACGCGCCCTACAAGTACACCAGGGTAGTGAAAGGCGGCAAAGAACGCCACGCTGGCAGCAAAGGTTACCAGGCCGCGGATACATGGACGAGACGACTCTGAAGGAAGGCATTACTCAGTCCAAGAAAAAAAAGGAGCAGTGCAAATACTGAAGAAAAAAAGGAAACGTCTGCATGTATGGCGACAAAGGGCAATGTAAGCGACCGAGGAGGGAAGATGAGAACGGCTCATAAAGAGGCAAAATACAACGTTCCTGGCGTATGAGAAGAATGATTGCGAGGACGCGGTGAGGGGAAAGGCGGCAAGCGTTGGGCGTGTGACGACCCTGCCACGGAGGACCAGCTGCCGGGGGACACGGACGCCCATCTGGAGACCCGCCCGCCGAGGCTGCGGCAGCACAAACAGAGGCGTGCAGCGGCATCATACCCCAGCTGGAGGGAACAACCCGACGCCCGTTTGACGCCCATCCAGAGAGAAGACGAAGACGACGGTGCCTCACGCCTCGACACGAAGGGGAAAGCGGCGCCGCAAAAGCCCTAAAAGTGAGTCCAGGCGATGCGTGTGAGGCGCCTCACGTGCGGCCCGGGCTGGCGGCGACCACCAGGAGGCACGGCTGCCCTAAACAAGGCTCCAACACGAAGGAGGGAGCGCCCTCGACCCTCACAGTGAGTCCTGCCGCTGAGCAACTGTCTATAACACAAACAACGCGCGACTCAACTGTTGCAACGCACGACGCACAACAAGGACCAGAAACAAGCCAGGTCACCAGTCTTTAGCCTCAGCCACGGGACATACCCAGGCAGATGTTATAGGCTTGTGGGAGGGTCAGGTCAGGTCGCCTCTCACTCCACGTCTCTCCAGTGAGGGTATATTCAGAAGCCACAAACTCCCCTCGTAAGGGAGTCTGTGCATACCATGTGTCATTCTCGTCATTCTTACTGAAAACCCTTATTTTCTTATGGTTATAAAATCTTGGTTATTAAACACGCGGGATAAACTGTTAAACATGCAATCGCAGTAACAGCACTGAACGGGTGTCGCGTATCTGCGAAATGCCGTCTACATAGGAGTGGGGAAGTGCGGCCTAACCAATGACTTGTATAATCGTGTCATTACTTTCGGAGTTTTATGTTCAAAGTTGCGTTTAAGGAGGAGGAGGAGGAGGAGGAGGAGGAGAGGAGGAGGAGGAGGAGGAGGAGGAGGAGGAGGAGGAAGAGGAGGAGGAGGAGGAGGAGGAAGAGAGGAGGAGGAGGAGGAGGAGGAGGATTACATAGGATTACATAGGAATAACAGACACCAGGAGACCTATTGGTCCATGACGAGGGTATCTGCTGAAACTACATACTACTAACTATCAACTACATGTAAGAAAACAGTTGGAAAATGATACCATGTCCCTAAAAGATAGGAACATGGAAGTTTCGTAGTGCAGAAAGATAGGGTATGAAATATACTAACTACAACTACCACTACCACTACAACTAATCGATACGGGGGACTAGATACGAAATCGCACTATCAATACCCATTTACTTTACAGTGCGCGTCAAGTCTGTTTTTAAATGTAGTTATTGTGCTGGCTTCGACAACATTTGCTGGTAACTTGTTCCATCGATCAACGACTCTAACATTGAAATAATTTTTACGGAGATCGGTGATGCAACGTTGACCGTTTAGTTTTAAACCATTATTTCTTGCTGGCACTTGAGTTGAAAGCTCGAATAGGTTCTCTTGATTAATGACATCAAATCCTTTTAGGATCTTAAAGGTTTCTATCAAGTCCCCACGGATTCTTCGATCCTTTAAGGAAAACATATTAAGTTTCCGCAGTCTCTCTTCATAAGATGAATTTCGCAGAGGTGGAATTTGTTTGGTTGCTCTTCTTTGCACTGATTCCAATTTGGCTTGATCTTTTACGAAACAGGGCGACCAGAATTGAACGGCATATTCCAAGTGCGGCCTAACCAAGGACGTGTATAATTGTGTCATTACTTTCGGAGTTTTATGTTCAAAGTTGCGTTTAATAAAGCCCAACATCATATTTGCCTTTTTACTGGCAGCTAGGCAATGCGGACTGGTTTTCAGATCATTACTGATGATGACACCTAAATCCTTTTCCTGCTGTACTTCAGTTAACGATTTATTTTGCATTTGATAGTTATATATGAGGTTATCGTTGCCTATATGCATTACTTTACATTTATCGGAATTGAACTTTAATAGCCATTTGTCACTCCAATCTGATAGTTTGTTGAGATCACTTTGTATGAGTTCGCAGTTTTCTCTAGTATATGCTTTACCGCCTAATTCTAATTTGGTGTCATCTGCAAATTTCGATATTTTAGATACAAGTCCGCAGTCCAGATCGTTGATATATATCAGAAAAAGAGTAGGACCCAAGACCGAGCCCTGAGGCACCCCACTAGTAACATCTAACCAATCAGATGCCTCCTGAGGAGGAGGAGGAGGAGGAGGAGGAAGAGGAGGAGGAGGAGGAGGAAGAGGAGGAGGAAGAGGAGGAGGAGAGGAGGAGGAGGAGGAGGAGGAGGAGGAGGAGGAAGAGGAGGAGGAGGAGGAAGAGAAGGAGTAATGTCACTTCCATATGATGTATCTATTATATTTACTTGAACAACCCTCTCAGCTGTCCCTCCCCTTCCCTTCCCTTCCCTTCCCTTCCCCCCTCTAAGGTCACTTGTCACCAGCTACGCTCCCTTATCCTTCCTTTCCAGTCTCCCCTCCCCCTTTAAAAATCCCTTCTTCTATTTTCTAGATCACCTTCCTTCCTCTTTATACTTAATTTCTTGTATCTCTCTCCCTCTTTACGATTTTCTCGATCATACTCTCTCTATCATTATCCTTCTTCTTCTTGTATTCTCTCTCTCTCTCTCCTCTCTCTCTCTCTCTCTCTCTCTCTCTCTCTCTCTCTCTCTCTCTCTCTCTCTCTCTCTCTCTCTCTCTCTCTCTCTCTCTCTCTCTCTCTCTCTGGAAACTTCAGTGAACATGAATTTCAGTTTACGATTCAATACACGATTCCTAAACCTAGTTTCTTCTTTTCTCTTTCTTTTCCTCCTTGCCATTTATCTTCCCAATCTTTCCTTCTTTTTAAATGTTCTATATAATAAGTTTCCTTCAGATGCACCATAATTCCGGGATCCAAGAAAGAGATCAGCGAGTTCATGCATTGGAATTACTTATGATATTGGTATTCTTGTGTCTTGTTGTTTCATCTTTTCTCTTTACATCTTTTCCTCCGTCACATACAATTTATACATACTGAATACATACTACATCTTATATACTGTATACACACACATGTATATATATATAATATATATATATATATATATATATATATATATATATTATATATATAATATATGTGTGTGTGTCTGTGTGTGTGTGTGTCCGCTCTAGGTTCCGCCCCCCGTGGCGGAATCCCATCATATGGCACAGTTTTGGAGCCAGGTTGACCAGGGGAAGGTTTTAAGCCCAATTATGAGATGATCCGATCACTTTTTTTTTTTTTTTTAGCAGCCTATTAGCGAGAATTGTGAAAAAATAGTGGGTTGCGAGAATTGAGGAAACCTTGATGTAGGGTGATGGGTAATGGGTGAGTGAATGGGTGGGGTGATGGGTAATGGGTGTGGGGTGATGGGTGAGTGAATGGGTGGGGGGTGATGGGTGAGGGAATAGATGGGGGGTGATGGGTAATGGGTGAGTGAATGGGTGTGTGGTGATGGGTAATGGGTGAGTGAATGGGTGGGGGGTGATGGGTAATGGGTGAGTGAATGGGTGGGGGGTGATGGGTAATGGGTGAGTGAATGGGTTGGGGGTGATGTGAATGGGTTGGCGTTAATACATACATTTCTACATCCATGATTTCAGGAAAGTTAGAAGGGGCTATCTGGAGAGTCTGTGTTTGGTGGGCCGAAGGCCCACCAATAGCCCTCCGCAGGAGCTAGCCATAAAGTCCGCCCGGAGGGCGGCTTTGCGGCTAGTATATATATATATATATACTGAAAGTTGCAGACATTTTACTCCTCTTTCTTTTCTTTCGTCATAAATTTTTACTATTAGCACTTTTTCCTTTTCCTCCTACTCATCAAAAAGAAAAAAACATTGCTCTTCCTCTTACTCAAAAACATCCTCCGAAAGCTAACAGGAAGCTACTCATCTTCCACTTTTCTCGTCAACGTTTCCTACTACTAACATCATTTTCTCCTCCTCTTCATCTTCCTCCTTCTCCTAGAAAATACTGAAGATTACATTGCATACGTGGGCTAACAAGAGAAAGACCCACCATCAGCCCTTCCTCCCAAGGGAATTACTGACTCGCCAGGGAAGATATATAGGACGTGCAGGTTTTTTTGGATACTTCAACAAGAGACGTGAAATATGGCCCTTGGAGACCCTCTGAGCGTGATTTATCCCCTTCATTATCTTTTTCCTTCTCTCTTATGTTTGTAGTTTCTTTTCGCGCTGGTTTGTCGATGATGTGTTTCTTGTGGTAAATATTGTGATTACCTGGACTTGGGTTTTGTTCACGTCTTCCTTGGTTGTTCTGGATCAACTAATGGCAGATCTGGTACACGTGGCGTCGTGGACATATATCGGTATTGATAGAATTGAAACACCTGATATTGGTACTAATACTATGCTTAGATAAATACAACAACAACAACAACAACAAAAATAATAACCATACGAGTGACAATGATAATAATGATACAATCAATAATAGTAATAATAATAATAATAATAATAATAATAATAATATAATAATAATAATAATAATAATAATAATAGTAAAGATGATAAAAATGACGATACAAACAATGATAACAATAATAGTAAAAATTTAACAATAATAATGAAAATAATACAAATAATATTAATAATAATTGCAATAATAGTAACAATAATAATAACAATAATAATAATAATAACGATAAAGATAATTACAATAATAATCATTGAAAAACAGCATTAATATAAATTGAAAATAATAGCAAACACGATAACATCAACAATAACAAAAGCACTAAAAATTACCTTTCTGGCGTGGCGTGCTCAAGGGCCTCTCGACGGTGGCCCTGGAGGCTGGGAGGCGAGTCAGGTACAGGCGAGGCAGGTGCAGGCGAGGCAGGTGCAGGCGAGGCAGGTGCAGGCGAGGCAGGTGCAGGCGAGGCAGGTGCAGGCGAGGCAGGTGCAGGCGAGGCAGGTACAGGCGAGGCAGGTACAGGCGAGGCAGGTGAACGAGCCCCTTGGTCACGCCTACGAAAGGAGAAAAACAGAAAAAAGTATTAAAATTCATTCCATCATAGTTTTCAGATTTCTTGTCTTACCATCACTTTACTAAATATTCTCCACTGAATTATAAACTTAAATAGAGTCCTTTTTTTAATTGGATATTTTTTCCTTCAACCAGATTTACGTGGGGATATTTTACTTCACCTTATCGTAGAGGAAGAATATTTTGGAGCCTACGACCCCCTTGCCTATACGCGTCCCTTGCCTTCACTTAAATTCGACCATTAACCCCTTGAGGCCCAGAACGTAATTTCCATTGTAATTTAGGTAGACCATTAGACGATTTGTAGTGAATATAAGCAATGTTTTATAGCTATGACCTGTTTTGTATCCTTGTCCACTAGTTTATTTGGTATATTCAGTCATTTCTCGTAATGTTATGGCTAACTATCCTCGGGAGGAGATGGTGATCGTTCACTGCGTCCACTTTGTAATGTTTGTAACTTTGTAAGTTTTGTAAGAGGTGTAAATAAACTTAAGAAGAAAGCATAAATATATACATAACATCCCCTTTACACTAATTAAGAACACCTGCCGCTCTACTTGCCCGTAATGAATACCAACAAATTAAATACCTCAATACACCGGCGGCCCACAGGTAATCGATCCGCCTACCTGTTGCGTTATGTTTGAGGCAAGAAGAAGAGAAAAATAACAACTTCGTCTCGCACACCCACAGTGGAGATATTGCGGCTGTTTCATTGGTTTAGGCTGAAAGATCATTGTGACAGGTGGATACAGGTGAACGAAACAGAGGAGGAGGAGGAGAAGGTAGAGAGCGATGACGAAGAGGAGAAGGAGGAGGAAAAAATAGCGAGCGATAAAGAAATGGAGAAGAAGGAGGAGGAGTTGGAGGGTGAGGAAAATATGATGGAAAAAGAGGAAAGCGATGAGGGCAAAGAGGTGGAAGAAGAGGAAGAGGAAACAGAGTAGTGATGAAAAGAAGAATGAGATGGAGGAGGAGGTGTGAAAAGAGAAGAATGATGAGAACGAGAGATGGAAAAGGAGGAGCTGGAAAAAGAGGAAAATGATGAGAACGAGAAGATGGAAGAGGAGAAGAATGTGAACCAGAAGGATATGAAGGATTAGAAAATAAGAGGAAATTAATGAAAGCGACAAGGAGGTGAGAAAATAAATAATGATGAGAACGAGGAGATGGAAGAGGAGGTGGAAAATGAGGAGAATGGTAAGAACGAGAAGGAGCTAAATTAGGAGTATTTAGAAGAAGTAGAAAGAGAGAAGAACAACCTGTGAGGGGAGAGGGAGAGGCCGAGTTACGAGAAGGAGGAGGCGGAAGATGAGGGGAATGAAGGGTACAAGGAGGGGAAGTAAGAAGAGGAGGAGGACAGTTTTTATAAATGATCAATGTGATCAATGGTGAAAGCAACATCAGGATGTTGCTCTCACCATTACCTGTGTTTGTATTTTTGTGATGGTGTTTGTGAAACTACTATAAGGGGGAGGGGGGGGGAGAGAGAGAGAGAGAGAGAGAGAGAGAGAGAGAGAGAGAGAGAGAGGGAGAGAAGAGAGAGGAGAGAGGAGGAGAGGAGGAGAGAGAGAGAGAGAGGAGAGAGAGAGAGAGAGAAGAGAGAGGAGAGAGAGAGAGAGAGAGAGAGAAGAGAGAGAGAGAGAGAGAGAGAGAGAGAGAGAGAGAGAGAAACAACCGATCAAGATATCTCTTTTTATATTGTATTGATGATGGAGAAAGACAAAAACACTGTGGGAATGTATTGGTATTTTCACCCTTATCATTATCATTACTAGTAGTATCATCAGTAGCATTGATATTACTATTACTATTACTATTATTTTATTACTAGCACTACTTTGCCATGCCAATAGTAAAGTAATATGAAATGAGAACAACCAAGACAAAAAATAATAAAAATAAAAAAAAAAAAAAAATAAAAAAAATTTGAATAAAAAAATTTAAAATAAAAAATGAAAAAGATTGAAAAAAAAAATTTTTTTTTCCTTTTCTTCTTTTATTCAGGAAAATCCCAAATTTTCCAAGAATTCCTGTAAAACGTTTTTAACCCTCAAACCCCTTTCTACTAAAATTTTCCCCAAACCACATTTACTATCCTCTATACACAAAAAAACACTACAAAATTTTATTTTTTTCCCAATAAAAAAATTTACACGTACTTTTCCCAATTTTTACAACAATATAACCATTTTTTTTTTTTGCAAAAACTTTTTTTTATCTTATAAAACAAAATACATTATAGAACTAGACTATATATACACTAACTACTATATTTTTAAAAAAGAAGTTTTTTTAAAAAAACACAAAGGATTTTTGGCCACTTTTCCATTTTTCAAATTAAATCTGTAAAACGGAAAAAGGTTGGGCTGATTAATTATCCATCGTAAAACTTAATCTTTTGATTTGGGAAAAAAAATTTTTTCAAAAAAAAAATGGATTTTTGCATTTTAAAAATTTTTTTACTTAAATTTCAGGGAAAGGTTTCCTTTAATTTTTATTTTTCTTTTTTTTTACGAAATCTTAGTTTTATTTTATAAAAAATCACATTTTTCCAAAAAAAATGAATAAATTTTTTCATTTTTTTTTAAATTTTTTTCTCCGCTCAAAAATTGGCCCATCAGCCACATTAAAAATTTTGGGTTTTTTAAGGTACAATTTCTAAACCCCCTTTTCCCCCTTTTTTCCCTAAAAACAAATAAAACCTACCCGGAGGGCGGATTTTCCCCCCCACTCATAACCAAAATAATTACACTCATATAAACCCCCCCACAACCCCTTTCTACCCCAACACAACCCCCCAGGGCCCTATTTCCAGCCACTTAAAAAAAAATTTAAAATCAAAATTTCAACCCAAAAATTTACCAAAAAAACCCCAAAATTTTTTTTGAATTATTTGACAAAAAACCCTTTCCCAAACCCAAAATAAAATTTAAAAAAATTTTAAAACTTGAAAATTTATTTTCCTTTTACCTTCCGATCAACGGTTTTTATACTTTTGACCGACTTTATTTTGTTTTTTAGAGAACTTAAACTTACTTTCTGGGTGGTTGTGGGGGTTGGGTTTTGTGTGCTTCATCGCTCGGGGTGGTTGGTGGTTGGGGGTTGGGGGTGCGCGTGCGTGCGTGCTGCGTGCGTGCGTGCGTGCGTGCGGGTGCGGGGGCGTGCGTGCGTGCGGGGTGTTCTCATTTCACTGACGACCCGTGGAGTGAGGTTGGTTGGTTGGTCTAGGGATGAAATGGCTAGGGTCTGTGATGGGAGAGTGTTGTGGAGGTGGAGAGAGAATTGGTGTTGTGGCTTCAGGGGGGGTTTTGGAGTGGTAGTGTGGTGGGAAAGTGAAGGAGGTGAGGTGAGAAGGGTCGAGGGGGGGGAGGGTAGTTAAGGGTGTGGAAATGCGTTGGGGACTTTTCGGGAGGCGATCAAAAGACCTAAAAATGGCTTTGCAAGTGAAGTAAAAACAAATTTAAAAAAGCGTTGTGATAAAGCGGGAAAAATAGAGATACGTTCTCTTAAGTGTGGAGGTGAAGGTCCAAGTGGAGTGTGGGAGGGGACAGCGGGGGATGTCCCTTAGGGGTACCAGAGCGAGATGTGATGAGGATACAAAGGGTCCCCAGAAAGTCACCGGGGATTGGTGTTTGGAAGGTGTTGATCAGGGAGCCCGCCCAAAGGAGAAAAAGGTAAACGATGACCAGTTGTGTGCACGAACCAATTTTCAGGTATCTAGGGCGCAAGGGGGAGAACGGAGGAAAGGGGGAAGGTGGACATACATCATTCCCCAAAGGTAAAATCTTGGTTTTTGGTGATAGTCAGGTTAGGCATTTGACAGCAGGTTTGTGACAGGGAAGGGAAATGCGCATGAAGTCGGTGAGTTACCCAGGGGGGGGGAAGGTTTTTTGTTAGGACAAGATAGTTGAGGCATGGCGGCCCAAAGGGAAAAACCCATCGTTTTTGAGCGCGGGGGGGAAATGATGTTGAGGGGTGTAAGAAGTGAGGAATGTACGGCGGTTCAAGGAAGTGGGGTAAAGTTAGGGACGGGAGGGTTCCCTGTGGTGTGGGTGCCCTTCCAAGACGCTTTTTTGACGATTGTGGTACTCCGGGGCATTGCTATGAATGGCCGGGGCACTTCATTGCAAAGATAATGGTTGGGCCTTTTGTAGACAACTGGGACCTCTTTTTGGGCAAAAACACCTCTACCGCAGGGAGGGGGTTTGCACTTTTCGAGGAAAGGAGTTAGATCGTCTGAATCCCTGAAGGGGGTGGGTGCACGCAGGCTTTTTAAGATAGAGAACCGGGGAGAGAAGGGGTGGGGGTAAGGGAAATTTGCGCCCCCTAGGGGGAGTTCAGAAGGCAGGGAACTAAAGTGAATCGTAAAAGAGAGAGGGGGGGGATTTTAGTTAAAGAAAAAGGGAAAATTGAAAAAAAAAAAAAGAGGGTTGCTTGAAGGTTTTTCCTTTCAAACGTAGGAGTTATTTTAAAAAAATAGATTTCCTGAGGGAAAAAATAGGTAGAGGATTTTTTATATAATAGCATTAAAAAGAAACATGGTTGGGTAGTCAGGAAAGGTATTCGATCCGGAAGTCGAGGGTAGGGGTATAAGTTATTTCCAAGGACAGAGAGGCAGACGAGGTGGAGGAGTTGCGCTTTTATGCAAGAGAACATTGCAGTGTTTTGTTAATAATGTTATAAAAACAGATGACAGCATAGAATCATATGGGAGAGGTTTACGGGGGGAAAATGAGAAAATGGTTTTTTGGGGGAGTGATAGGCCCCAAACTTATGTAAAGAGGATTAGCTCCCATTGAAAGAAAAAAAAAAAAGGCTTTCAGTATAATTGACTATGCGTGGTGGGGGATTTTAATTTAGGAATATAGATGGGTTAATAAGGTGACAGCGGGGCGCAGATGAATTGTTAAATTAATCCAGGATAACTTTCCCAAGTTAAGCAATCAAGGAGCCCCACTAGAGGAGATAATACTAGATCTATTTCTGACAAAAAAGAGAAGATTTGTTTAAAAAGGGAGTCGGTGGGAAAATTTGATAATAGCGACCCTTATGAGATCAAATTTAGCTTAAAAAGGGAATTGGGAAAAATTTAATGGCAAAAGCATGAATGCCTAATTTCAGAAAGGCCCAAATTTTGCAGGGTTAAGAAGACACTGGAGGTTATTAAAAAGAGGTGTGGGGTGGAGGGGAATTTTTTTTTTTCCCAAGAATAATAACAGGGGGGGGGACAGCTGGAAAAAAACCAATATGAAGGGGTTAGGAAGGCACCTGGAGGTAATTGGGGGGTTTTGGTATGGTAGGAGGTCGAGGTGATGAGGGAATTAGAGCGGTTAGAAAAGGGAAGTGAGGTCAGGGGAGAAGGAATTAGAAGTATACATGGAAGTGAGGTCGGGGGTGATGAGGATTAACCTCATTTGTAAGGAATTAAATTTACGGACAGAAAAAAAATATTTCCTTTTAGGGAAATAAAGGGCCAGAAAGAGTGATCCAAAATGGATTTACCACCAATTTAAAAAACCAGCATTGGAGAAAAAGAAAAAATTTTTTTTAAGGTTTCAAGGCAGGATTGGTAAACAAAAAAAAGTTTTAAAAGTGAGGCGGGACCCGTGAAGAAATAACTCGAGTGCTAAGAACAATTTTGAGATTAAATAGCAGAACAGGCGGGAAAAAAAGGGACCAAAAGGGTTTCAGGGAATAAACAAAGACAAGGGAATTAGTGGGCCGTTAAGTAGGACAGGGTGAGGTCTTTAAAAAGGGTGAGGATATGGTAAGAGTCTAAAAGATTTTTTTAAGTGTTTTACGGAGGGGATACACAGACGTACCGAGAGTGAAAAAGAGTTCAAAGGAAGGATGAGGAGAAAACCCAAAGATATTGTGATAATAGGGGAAAAGGTTTGGAAGAGGTTTTTAAAATAAAATGAAAAAAAATTTTAAATGCCAGGACCAGATGAAGTGTTTTTTTTTCCCCCGGGTATTAAAAAGGGAATGCAAGGAGGTTTTAGTGAGTCGTTAGTGCACATTTTTTTGGAAAACGGTTGAGAAGGCGATGTGCCATTATTTGTGGAGGGAAAAGGGAAAAGTTTTTTACCATATTTAAGAAAGGGGGACAGAGGACTAAAGTAAAAATCGACCCGTAAGCTAAAAATCAGGGTGGGTAAATTATTGGATTTATTATTGAAAAAAAAAATTAGAGAACACTTAGATAAAAAAATAGTTTGATCAATGATTTACAACAGGGGTCACCAAGGGTGGGGATGTTTACCAATTTTTTGAGTTTTTATAGGAAAATTTTTGAGACGGCAGATAATGTAAGGATTATGATAAAAATATCTGGACTTTTGAAGGCATTTTTTTCAAAGTACCAACGAGCGACTTAAATAAGGGTTTGGCTCTGGTATAGAGGGGGAAAGGTTTTCATGAATCAAAACTTGGGGTAAAATAAAGGCAAACAAAGGGTTACAATTAAGGTTCAAATCGAATGGGGGGCTGGGACAAGTGGAGTTCCACAAGGGTTTTTGGTTTGAGGCCATTTTATTTTTTGATTTTAACAACGACTTGGATAGTGGGGTTAGCAGTGATTTTCAGCAAGTTTGTGATGTACAAAATTAGGAGGTTATTTGGTCACGTCTGATGTAAAATATGCAGGGAGGGGCTTAGATAAAATTTAAAGAGTGGGAAATCAGATGGCAGATGGAATTTAATATGATAAATAAGCGTTATGAATGTTGGTAGAAAAAAAACCCCGGTAATAGATACACCCTAAACAATGATCGCTGAAAAGATCAGAAGGTGAAAAAGATTTGGAGTGGGGGAGCCCCCGGGCCCCCGACCCAGGAAAAAAATTATTGAGGCCAGAAATGAGCTAATAGAGTATTAGGATTCATTTCAAAAGGTTTAAAAATAGAAATGCGGAATTATTCTAAAGCTTTATCTGGCTCTAGTCAGGCCTCACCCCAGCATGCGGTTAGTTTTTGGTCTCCAATTACAGGATGGATATAGTGTTGTTAGAAACAGGCAGAAAAGGAGACCAAAAGATACATGGGATGCGTAACTTTAGTTTTGAGAGGAGATTTAAGTTATTAAAATATACTCATCGAGAGACGCAGAGTAAGGGGCGATCTGATAGAAGCTTTTAAGTGGATAAAGGGATTTAATAAAGGAGAGGTAGGAAAAGTTCTTACGGCTTTTAACCAGGGTAGAACAAGAAGTAACGGATTCAAGCTGGAAAAGCGTAGATTAAGAAAGGAAATAGGGAAAAACTGGCTCACAAATAGGGTGGTGAAGGAATGGAATGGTCTCAGTAGACAGGTAGTTAGTGCGGAGTCATTAGGGAGCTTTAAAGGAGCTGGATAGGTTCATGGATGGGGATGAAAGGTGGATGTAGGTAGTGTTAGGTGACAGGAACTACCACGTGTAGGCCTCGCGGCCTCTTGTAGCTTCCTTATTTTCTTATGTTCTTATGTGTGTGTGTGTGTGTGTGTGTGTGTGGTGGCGCAGTGGCTAGACAAGATAATGACTCTCTCTCTCTCTCTCTCTCTCTCTCTCTCTCTCTCTCTCTCTCTCTCCTTCTCTCTTCTCTCATCTCTCTCTCTCTCTCTCCTCTCTCTCTCTCTCTCTTCTCATCTCCAAACACATCACCCACCCAAAGGCTTCCTTCTCAAGCTTAACGCACTCGCTCTACCAAACATCATCTTCCATCACTGTGTGTTCCTGACGTTCTCTTAAGAGTATGTCTCCCTGCCTCCTACTCCTGCTCTCCTTCTCCCCTGTCATCTCTCTGCTCCTCCTACTCCTCTGTCAAGCCTCCCTGCTCTTCCTACTCTCTCTTCAAGTCCTCCCTCCTCTCCTACTCCTCTGTCAAGCTCCCTGCCTCCTTCTACTCCTCGTCAAGCCTCCCTGCCTCCTTCTCCTCCTCTGTCAAGCTCCCTGCCTCCTTCTACCCTCTTCAACCTCCCTGCCTCCTTCGAACTTCTCTGTCAAGCCTCCCTGCCTCCTTCTACCCCTGTCATGTCTCCTTCCTCTTACCCCTGTCAAGTCTTCCTGTCTTCTACCCCTGTCAAGTCTCCCTGCCTCCTCCTGCTCCTGTCAAGCCTCCCTGCCTCTTTCTACCCCTGTCAAGTCTCCCTGTCTTCTACCCTCTGTCATGTCTCCCTGCCTCTTTCTACCCCTGCAGCCTCC